>CM050168.1:25201513-25801513 GCA_027410445.1 Discoglossus pictus
ATATCTGCAAAGCACTTTCTGAAAGCCTGAGCAGTTGGGAATCATGAGAGGCACGAACAATTGGTCAAACTTCTAAGTATTTAAATGTCAATGACTCATTATATTCTAAATCCATTACTCTGTAGAATGAAATCTTGCGTACAGGTATTGGTCTTTTCTAACAAAGTGTGAGCATAACAATAGAATGAATTGTGATGCAGTGGCACTTACAGCCTATAATTTTAAATGTTTTATGAGCATTCAAAGGCACTGCTTTTAATAAGTAACTATTACAAAGCATTGCACTTTCTGCTGCTATTATTCTGTTATTGCTTTTGAGACCTATGTGATTTCTTAGAGGTGCTATGTGTTAAACACACACAAAACTGCTAGCCATTTGTTTCAAAACTTTTGCTTTGTGAAACATTTAACTGTCTAACAGTCATGAGCCTGTTAGAGTTTGTCAAATATGATAGCAGAGCTATTCTCTGTATGAGGTCACAAGTAATATCCACTGATACCCCCCTCCCCCCTTCTCAACCCCCCACTACGGAGTAGAAATATTGGTAGAACGTATATTCTGACTGCAGGTTAAGAGTAAGTAAGTAATTAAAAGAAATGCAACCCTAAATAAAAAGGAATTTGCACATTTTAAATATCCAGTCAGCTCGGGGTAGCCACAGAATAGATACCGGAATACTGAAGGGATAAAGACTCCATTTTTTTATGTGGCAACAAAAATAATTTTATTAGTGATACAATTTACACAACAATAATAATAATAATACTCAAATATATACATACAATACATGAAGGCTGGTCTGTATACCCAGAAGGACTGCTGTAAATAACCCCAATGCTCATAATATAGTAATTGGGCAAAAAGTGCTGATTCCCGACTATATGTTAAGGATAATTACAACTGCAGGTAGCACAAGTCCAGTATAGAAAGACAAAAAGTGTTGCACAATTTTTAATGGGCCCTTGTGCATCCAAAATTCTTATTGCTTAGTGAAAAGACAGATCATAACAACCTACTGGAAATGGATAGGGTACCTTGGACACTGTTATCATACAGACTGATACAACTGGTGAGTAGTATGTTAGTATTGCCCTCTTACTTAAGTGGGGTCTATAACCACGTTTTACAGACCTATATTGTAGTAATCACTGGGAAGCAGTCCTCTGGGCAGCCTGAACCCCCGACACACGTTTCTCCGCTGTGAAGAGAGCGGATTCCTCAGGTTAAGAGGAAGTGCTGAGAAGAGACAACATGGAAGCCTCTAGATTACTTTGTGTGCATAGATTACATGACTGCTAATGTTTGTTTGTTATATACGGTAACTTACAAATGTGGAGTTTTTCCCAATCCTATGACAATTAGCCATTTGCTTATTATTAATATTAACACTACGAAAGCTTGGCTTTCTTTATTTAAATCATCCTCAAAAATATGAAGGATAGCTGTTTGCGGAAGAGTATAACTGATATATTTTGGAAGCATTCCTTTCAAAATATTTGGATGGTTGGACATTCCCACCAAACATGCAGGTAGGAGCCCAAATTGCCACAGTTCCACCAACATTATTTATCTTCCGTCTTATTCAAAAAGGCAAAGACTTTTAATGGAACATAGTGCCACCTATTTACCGTCTTTATATAAATCTCTCTTTGTGCAGCATTTTTAACGTATCTATTAGTTATACTAAAAGCTTTTCTCCATTGTTCAATAGAAAATTAGGATTTTAATTCTTTCTCCCACGCAATTATTGTAGAGATTTTGTTTTCTGTATTTTGATTTCTCGGCAACTCAAAAACTTTTGAAATAAGATGTTTTCTATTATCTGATTTCAGAAGCCTTTCAAAGCTATTTGGAACATTTTTTCTTTATCTTAACAAAGCCTGCCTTTTCTAAGGTGTTTTTTTTTTTTTTTTTTTTAAAGAAGCCAATCTTCAGAACCTATGTTGTAGAAGTTTTGAACCTGTGAAAACGAGATCCATTTTCCTTCCACAAATAATTTATTTAAGGAATCTATTCCTTTTAGAGATCCAACAATTCAGAGGAGGTAGATTTAGGGATTTGCCTGCTCGTATAACACTAAAACAAGGGTTAGGATATGGTAGTAATTGCATTTTCCTATTAATTTTGAACCAAAAGGAGAGACCCCTCCTTACAATATCAAAATTAGAGCAAGAGGCATATTTGACTCTAGGTTCATAGTAAAATAATTGATTTAGAGATCCTTCCTTTAACAAGGCATTCTCTAGTTGAGCCTATGAATAATTTGTGAGAAAATCTGTCCATTTAGGAACATGGGACATCATAACAGTGTTGTGATATAATTTCACATCTGCATATCCAATGCCCCCATTCTGAAATTTACCCATCAGGATAGATCTCTTTATCCTTGTTTTTTTTCCCATCAAATATATAGGAATCAATCGGTGACTGATTAATTTATTTTTTTTACCATTTTGATAACCCTTAAAGTACACAAAATAACTGACAGTAAAGGTTTACTTACATTCTTTCTTAAAACAATCCTTATGATTTACATATTCTATGATGACCATCTGACCTCACTGGGAATTGAAGCCAGTTTTTCTGCCCACATTTTTGCGTCTTCTTAATAAGGAGTCTACATTATTTGGAAAGGAAGAACATGTTAGAATAACACAGTGACTCAAATGTTCTTCCATGCAGATATAAGAGCATGTAAAAATCTGTAACATTGTTTGAAGGAAAGAGGTGAATAGTAGAGACGCAGACACTTTCTGCTGTATATTTATTTATTTTCAATTTTAAGCATTTTTTTTAAATTGGATACTTGAAATTGTATGAGTTCTTTTTAGTTATGTGATTTAAATAAATATTTGGCTTCTTTAAAGGACATCCATCCTCACTCCCTTGCATCATGAGTTTTCTATCTGTTAGAGGTAGAATGGCAATGTATTTATGGCATAATGGCTACAATAAATGTCCTTATTATTAATACAGCAGAAGTGGTTATGTGTCACTGATATGAAGATGTAATCACATAATTACATTTGAGTTATGGTGCCCCTACTGCAAAATATCTACATTTTATTTCTGGCGATGGTTCTGTTAATGATCTCCTGATACCTAGCTCCAGCATTGGTCCCTTACTGTATGAGCCCATAACATTGTTCCATGTATCTACTAAACTTTTTTTCTGTCAAACATTATTTTTTCACATTACCATCAATAGCACTGTTTTATTTGTTTATTTTTATTAGTTTTGTTAGTTTTTCCAGCTTGTTGAAAAGGTCGGGTGGGGGGGAAACATACTTGTGTTAGAGCCAAGAGGTTAGCAATGGTCATTACCACATGAATTTCTTAAATATCTAGAGAAACCGAAATAGATGCCATAAATAACTGCTTGATTCACCTTGCCTGCTCTTTCATACCTGGCATGAGACCTCACACAATAATTGCCCCAAAGTCTCCCTTTCTAACCAAAATTGACTACAGGCTGTTCTGAATGTGGCAGTTTGCACTCCTGGGTGACCGCTTCTATAGTGAACTACTCTTTCTGTGCAGTAATGCTCTCTGACATGCTGTTATCACTTTAAGAGCAGCCTATACAGGCCTTGCAGTTGCAGGCTGGAGTGGGCGAAAGCTGTGGTCAGGCAGCCTGTAGCAGCAGTCAGACCTCAGCCTACGTTCCGTGGTACAGCAAGACGCGTGGTGATCACAAGCACAGAACACATAGTCTTTTTATATCCCTTATGACGTAGTTGTTGAAGCTTTTTTTTTTTTTTCCTTTTCTCCCTCTTCTGGACTGCTGACTTTTGCCCTTAATAAACTTTGTGTCCACATGCGTTAAAAGCATCACTTTGCTCTCCCTGCACACTGCTGCAGCATAGGCTTCTTACATGTTTTTTGTTTTCTCTTTCATAGCCACTAGATTTGTGCAGCCCAGATCGGACACTTCTGTTATCTGAAGAGCTATTTCTTCATGAGACCCGGAGTAAGACAGTCCAGGTAAGGGATGTCCGGCAACACCGTTGTTGAGATGCACAAAATGGATATGGTCTATGTTTTTCATGGGGTGCATGCAGTGGGATATGTCTGTTGTCTTTCTGGGAGTTCAAGGTTAAATACTATGCATGTCTGTCCTTTGCTGCATGAGATAGGATACTGTGTGTATTGATATTTTAAGAGGATATTAAGCATGGCTTACACAGAGTGAATACAGCTGTTGCATACTATGCATATCTAATAATGCTACTCTATATAATCTTAGTCAGACCTCACCTAGAATACGATCTCCAGTTCTGGAGACCATATCTCTAAAAGGATATTAATTATAAACAATTCAAAACGGGGTGATTAAATGGTGCATGGTCTAAAAGACAAAGTTTATAAGGAAAGATGTCATGCCCTTGTGTAGCTTTGCAGACAGAAGAGAGATGGGAGATATCATAGAAGATTTGAAATATATCAAATACGTTTTATAAAGTTGAAAAGGGCCGTATCCTCCAGAAAGAGAAATGCAATAACAAGAGGTCCTGATTTGAATGTGGATGATTTAGGGGTAATCTGAAATGTACTATTTTACAGGGCAGTTAAGAGGAAGCACATTCCAATGGAAATGGTAGCGTCAAACACAATTTAGGAATTTAACCATGCTTGGGTTAGGCATAAAGTAACTGAGGCATAATTAAGCCACATTTTTGAATAGGAAGGCTAGATTAGCATTGTTTTCTACCTGCCATTATGTCGGTTTTTCCTCTTGTAGGTTTGTGATATTATTTTAATTAAAACTTGTAATGTTCCTGCTGAAAACAATTGACATAAAAATATGTGCTTAAATAATTCAGTGTGATTTGGTGGACGTTTAATGTGTTTAATGCATTGTGCATTTATTTCTTCAGTAATTATATTTGGGAGCTATATGTGTGTATTAAATACCTAGGGGCATATATAAGGTTGGTTCATGTTCTGATACATTTGTTCTCCTTGCCCAAAAAGTTTCTGACATGGTTGCTTTTCCTTAATATGCTTTTCCATTTTTAATACTTATGCCCATCATGTTTATCTTGTGACTGCTCACACAGACATTTTTCTAATCCCAGCGAATGAAACACATAATTGTCCGCTTACTCTATTTCAATAGTGGTGACATGGGTCAGTTCAGATTAAGATAGGATAGACCTTTGCTTATTGCATTCACAAAAAAAAGTTTAATTGAGGAGTGATATCATTACAGCCTGACTGGTGCTTTACCCCCTGGTTGTTGGTGGATTTTGGACTCTGCTAGAACTAGTGCTGGATAAATAATATTATTAGAGCTCTTTGATATGTGGTTTATATCTTAGACCTTACTAAAACACACTGCTAGGGCTTAGTGTCAACATTACATCTGAATACACTGGAGGTATAGGGTTTGGGGGATCTTACTGTATAAACTCTGTAACATGGATCCACATATGCTGGGTTAGAGAAACCAATACACACTGATCTACTTTTCATATTCTGATCTGTTCTCATCTTAAGATAACTCTGAACTAAAACATATCATTACAAATAATTTAGAAACATAAAGTCAGTGATTGCATAGATGGGAGTTGTGCAATATAGGATGTGTTAGTGTGTGCACTCTTTGATTTTTCCCTCATGCATTCTGCCTCCTGAGCATATTTACTATCTCCTGCACTTTTGTATACTCTCCATGTGACAAGTCACATCTGAATAATGGCCTTGATGATCTCTCTTGCACTTTCCTGGAGATGTGCTCTCAATTGCGTTCTTTTCTCAAATGCTCAGGTGTCTATTCCTTTCTGCTCTAATACCAGTTTCTAAACCTTTATACAGTGCCAGACATTCTGACTCAGTCGCTTCTCCACCTACAGTAGCTGGCTTCCAAATTTATATGCTTGTTCCTAATTTACTTTGCTTTGCCGTCATGTGGAGACTAGTCACGAGGATACACAGCCTCACACTGCCAACTGCTCTTACCTCTTCTTTCAGATCATTTATCTCTTGCAACTTCCAAAAGGTTAATATAAACTGAATAGATTTATTAATGGAAGTGATTATAGCTTCTTAACCAGGGAGTCGCTTGGACTGGGTGTGATGTCTGTATGAACTTCCTTCCTCCAAGGTTCTTAAACATGTTGGCTGGCTCTTGAATTCTTTGTAGTTTTCTGTACTGTTTTATTTTTTTATTTTATTAAATGTATAAACAAAATAATAACAGAGAACACAAATCATACATACAATCTTGCATACTGCCTGTACAACGGGAGATTCTAGAGACAGTAAATGTATTCCTACATACCAGACAAAGTAAAAGAGAAGAGAAAAAAAACATTGAAACATAAAAGATTACAGAGAGTGTGTAGTTTTCTGTGCTTTTATTCCATATACTTCACAATAGACTTGCACCTTAAAGTTTTCTAATAAATTAAAATGCATGTATTTTTAATTTGACAAGAATAACTGCATTCTGGATATAATTAAAAGTACCCAAGTTAGCTAGCCAGGCATGTATATTTTTTTATTGTCACAGAATGTTTTCCACTAATTTTATACTTGCAAAAAATACTCTCTACCTAATAACTTGTAATTTTAGTTGACAGACAAAACCTTTTAAATTAGGATCAACATTTTCTGATTTAAAGAGCTAGATATGATTATAGGTAAGATGTCATGATCTTCTTCTTCAAGGGGGTTTGATATGAACCTAGTTCAAACCTACCCCAGCAGAATCGTGTGGTTCTTGTTCTCTCTGGCACAAAAGGTGTCTTCTGAAAAGGGCAACCCCGAAAGGTATAGGCAGATAATACTGGATACAGGTTACTAGTGGCCTCCGGCAAGACCACTCTCCAATTCAGGATACAAACACACAAACAAACAGTCTCACACTTTGGTTATGTGAAACTAGAACTGAACATTTATTGAATCCTAGAACAAACATATTTATACTCATCTCTCATGCCACACCCTTGTGTACTTTTGTGTATGTGTGTGATGTCGGCAGCCTTGGTTGCTATCTAAGCCCTTGATACATGTTTACCTTTTCCTCATGTATTCTCCTGTTCTATATCACATTTTACCTCTATAACATATTATAACTAGTATACATGATAACAATGTACAGGAAACATATAACCAAACACTAATACGTAATCACAATATCATGCGGCCTTGGCCATATCCATTATTACTGGTAATATTACAGTCAAACAATGTAGCCATGGCACAAAATATTTAGAAAATGTTGCCAAAAGCAAATTTACTATTATGCTCCGAACTGGACATCACCACAACTGTCTAATACTTTAGTTAATTGTCTTTGATTGTGAAGCAGGATAGAGGCGGGGAAACTGTTAACCATATTCTAAACCTCTTGTTTTAAATAAATATAGCTAATTTAGTTTTTGTTTAAAATATAAATTGTCTGGACTGGCCAATTGGATATTTTATAATGGATTCAAAATGCTTTATTAGACTGTGACTTGAAATAACATGGCAGTTAGATAAAAAATGACAGATTCCAGAATTGAACCAGCAAGAAAATTAAAGAACCACTTTAGTTCCAGAAAAACTGCAGCTTCTGAAGTAGTAATTCATCAACAACAAAAATGAAATGCTTGAAGTCCTAGTGCAGAATTTGGTCTGCTTACCCAATGTTGAAGGCTTTGCAGCTCTGTTTGGGATAGCTAGTCTTAACCATAGTGTAATTCAATGTATTACCTACCTCCAGATCACAAAAAAATTGCTCTCATATTTAAAAACAATAAATAAAACTCAGCATAATGCCATTAATTGCCCAAACAATCTCTATTTCACCTCATAGAAGCTTCCTACACCAGAGTCTTACAGTTCTGTAATGCCATATTTTAAAACCGTTTATATAAAACAAACAAATGTTGCCTAAAATGTCTCTTTAAGATATGTCTCGGTATTAGCCCTGTAGGATTGATGTCGCCTACCCCTTATCTATATCCTAAAATCTGTGAAAAGACTAAATCCACCATTAGTATTTCCAGAATGAATGTAAGTGAAGGGATCAAGAGGTTTAGCAAAGTACAGGAGGAACAGGAAGTTTTGTAGGGAGCGAAAAACGCTAACTCTCATGCTTGTTGAATAGACTAAGGAGGAACCTGATATACATGAAGAAAAGTGGTGTAGGCTTCCACAGTAAGTATATGTGGACACTGGATAGATCCTATGCATAACATGAGACTGGAGGACAGCTCTACTCTAATGCAGATTTATTTATTTTTTACGGTTATAGGCAAACAATGTGAAGCCTGTTAGAGCAGAGCAAATTGTGTGAGACACATCGTCATCTTGAGCCATGTGCCTCTCTGCCTATGGTCTATTAGTGAAGATAGTAAAGGGCATCCTGATAGCAGGAAATATGCATATAAAAAGTAACAGTTCTAATAACAATCTGATTACTTTTGCTGCTACTGCTCTAACTCTAGCTATCACGAGTACCCTTGATATTGTGATTAAAGGTCAATGTTGTGACTGGGTGTTTCATGCATTGTAATAATACAAATCTCATGTGTTGCAGGTGACACTGTTTGTGTATTCAGATGTTCTGCTTCTAACGAAAGAGGACGAGCCAGGGCGCTGCAATGTGCTGAGGAATCCACTGTATCTGGACAGAGTAAGAGTGCAAGAGGGTGAGCAACTGAACTTTACATTTTTACTGGCTAAACTGTTCTGTTAAATTTCTGAAAGGAAAAAAAAAAAATGATCCACCTGTGCACGCACACACCCGATTTTAATGTCTATCAACAGCTGTCTTCCCTGTTACTCTAGATCAGACTTGACTGCCCCCCAATCTCTCCAAATCCCATCTGCACACCCACTAACTCTCTAAACAGAATCTTTTATCACCCAAATTCTCAAGTAGACCATTTGTCGTCCTACGTAGTGCTCTTGTACATATATTTATCCCTCTCAGCTGCTTGTAACATAAGTTTTATCATTTATGGTGCATAACAAATATTCTGATGGACCAGAAGAACTTAGCATTACATCATATACTTAAAAGGCTATATAGAAAAACAATTTGACCACATCAGTCCTTTAAAGTAACTAAATTTGATAATGAGCAAAATATTTTTAGAAAGCAAAAAATAAATTATATTTTAGTTTTTGTATGCAATTATTTACGTCAGACTTGAATTTATTCTCTCATCTGATTCTGTATGTTACTTTCACAGCAGGGAGTGTCCTTGTAAACTGATATACATTCCCATTGTGCACATGGAATCTTCCTGTACATTTCTTTTCCCACTCTTCCATTTTCTATCGTTCTTTATCACATATTTTCATAAATGTTTTTTATAAAATGTTATACATGAATTTTTACATTGATTGTTGTGAATTTCTATTTATGTCTTTAATAAATATATTGAAATTAATTATAAGTTACACCCAAAACAAATAATATATATATATCATCCCAAACACCAAAATGGTAGATTCCAGAGCAGCAAAATTGCACATAAAAGGCAGTAAGTTAGAAGCTATTATATGGTTTTTACACTTACTTCAAGTGTAGTTCTTCAAAAGAGTATATTTTAAAAAAATCTAAGACTAGGGTGGCCCTTTAAACATTTCTAAGTATAAATAATTCCTAGGGCTATGTGAATTTCCTCATAAAAAAAAACTAAAATGGAAAATGTGAAAAATACAAGTAAATACAATAATATCCGCTGGAAAAAGATCTCTCCAGAAATTGAACTGTGACACCCACCTGTACAACATATTTGATGATTTGGTTTTTCTGTGGTCCCTGTTTGCATTTATTCTCTTGTTGTTGATTCAGTTTGCTCTGTATATAAAGGGCACTTAAAGGTATATGTAAGTGAGCTGGATTATGAATGCATCTGATAGAGGAGAATTAGTAGTGTATTAAAACATGTGTTATATAGAAAAGTTAAGTTTACTTACAAAGTTATTTGCACAAAAGTCAAATCCAGCTGTTCCCACCCATAGGACGCTTACATAAGCCGGGTACACACAGGAAATGCAGCAGGGTACATATTTTGACCTTCCTGGTACAGAGCACAGGAAGTAACTGTTGCAGTTCTTGTACTGCGCACATGACAGAAGCCACTGAGGTGAAGAACGATACAATGTATTATCCTGATTCTAAATTTGAATGTTATGCAAATTCAGGTGGGATTATCTAGGGGTGTACACGATAAAATGCAATTGCCAAAAAACATAGGAAATTTTGCTCATTTCAAGGTAAACTAATTAATGTTTATTTTGGGATATTTATGCAAAAAAAAAGTGTTTATACAATACTAATTCTCCTTTATCAGATGCATTCATAATCCAGCTCACTTACATAACATTTTAAGTAATGGGTAATGAGCTCTTGAGGTTTCACACAAGGTGCAGCTGAAGAGGAGCCACTTCCTTATATATTGGTGAGCGGTTTCCTTTCCATCATGTTCCCGAGTTTCTTGTGGGACACACCCTACTGATGGAGACAGCTAGGGAAGTCCACCGCAGACCTTTCATTCAGTCAGGGCTGTGTTTATCAGTGGTATCCTCTAGCTCATTGTTTCACATATTATTCTTTTCTATATTTAGTCCTTGATAATAACTCTGTGAATATAATCAAAGGTTAACTCTCTCTGTCCCAGTCTTATCAGGATGATAGAACATTTAATCCATGAGGTATGTCTTCTATTTAAATGGTACATATACAGTGTGAGCAAAGTTATCACATGACAGGGAAGTGTATAATATGTTAAACTGGGTTAATTTCGATGTGAATTAAAAACTTTTATATACTTTCTATGCACGGCCACGTTGGTATCTCTCTACATGGCATCGCTGTATTTACCCAGTTTCCTGTGTTTCTTTACAGGGTCTTCAGACGATCTAAAATTTTGCATAATCTACTTAGCAGAGGTGAGTTGCTTTTAATGTTTAAGTAACTCGCATTGAAACATTTTTTTGCGGAACAACTAATGTAATGAGCTTAGCTAGTGACTTTATGTATTGTAATTATATATTCAATATAATATCTTATTGAATTATTAGTGCTTTATTTGATGAGGTCATTTGTCATTTTACCATTGGTTATCTTTATTATTTATGATTTCTTGTAAATATAGAGTTGTATAGCTTTCTGTCTGTCCCTACACACACATACAGCAATTTCAGTTATTTTAGTGTGTCAACACAAATGTTGTAAAAAGTTTACAGTGTAGTGGGAGTCTGTTATATGAGTAGAGGAAATGGAACATTCACTATCTTAAACTAGGGACAGAAATTTCAGAGGCCGCAGCATCTCAGGAAACCGTGTTTGAGATAATTGCAATGTAGAGTTCGACCTTCTCTGAACCTTAAAAACATCAATTTCAATAGATTGGTTGTGTTTTTACAAGCTGCTATTGTGTAAATGATAAAAAAACAAGTTTAGAATTGTTTACATAAAGTATGTCCTTAGTCACAGGACAGCCTGCTTGTAAACTAGAGAGTTACCCCCGGGGGGGGGGGGGGGGGTTTATTTAGATGTCATGCATTCAGAAGCATTTCAAGCCACAGTTGATGCAACTGCACTAGACATTTTCTAATTGCATGAGTAAAAACAAAAAAGTCCAAAAAGTTTTTTTTATTTTTAAATTAAGTGTCTGGAATGCAGCAAAATCACTTTAAGATGTCTTCACAAGGATTCCCACATAGCATATTTAATTTATGTATTGGCAATACACATTTTCAAGTGACTTTTAGTATCTGCACAAAATATTTTGTAGGGATATATCATGGCCTGAAAGCGGCTGATTTTTTTTTTTTTGCTCCTTATTGCCATACTCCTTTTTTATAAAGGGAGAAAAGTTTTGCTGTTCTTTATGATTATCACAATAAGGAGAAATAGTAAAGGGTCACTGTAATGGATGTTTTCTTTGCAGTCTTCTAATGATAACATATAAAAATAAAATGATTACAGAAAGATCACTGCATTTATTAGGGAAAAAATATGCAAAAGAGTAACGTACAGTGGATGTAAGTCTAGACGCCCCTGTTAAAATGTCAGGTTTCTGTGCTGTAAAAAAATGAGACAAAGATAAATCATTTCAGAACTTTTTCCACCTTTAATGTGACCTATAAACTGTACAACTCAATTGAAAAACAAACTGAAATCTTTTAGGTAAAGGGAAGAAAAAATATCAAAAATAAAATAATATGGTTGCATAAGTATGCACACCCTTAAACTAATACTTTGTTGAATCACCTTTTGATTTTATTACAGCACTCAGTCTTTTTGGGTATGAGTCTATCAGCATAGCACATTTCGACTTGGCAAGATTTGCCCACTCTTCTTTGCAAAAACACTCCAAATCTGTCAGATTGCGAGGGCATCTCCTGTGCACAGCCCTCTTCAGATCACCCCACAGATTTTCAATCGGATTCAGGTCTGGGCTCTGGCTGGGCCATTCCAAAACTTTAATCTTCTTCTGGTGAAGCCATTCCTTTGCCGATTTGGATGTATGCTTTGGGTCGTTGTCATGCTGAAAGATGAAGTTCCTCTTCATGTTCAGCCTTCTAGCAGAAGCCTGAAGGTTTGTGCCAATATTGACTGGTATTTGGAACTGTTCATAATTCCCTCTATCTTAACTAAGGCCCCAGTTCCAGCTGAAGAAAAACAGCCTCAAAGCATGATGCTGCCACCACCATGCTTCACTCTGGGTACTGTGTTCTTTTGGTGATGTGCAGTCTTGTTTTTGCGCCAAACGTATCTTTTGGAATTATGGCCAAAAAGTTAAACCTTGGTTTCATCAGCCAATAACACCTTTTCCCAAATGCTTTTGGGAGACTTCAGATGTGTTTTTGCAAAATGTAGCCTGGCTTGGATGTTTTTCTTCATAAGAAAAGGCTTTCGTCTTGCCACTCTACCCCATAGCCCAGACATATGAAGAGTACGGGAGATTGTTGTCACATGTACCACACAGCCAGTACTTGCCAGATATTGCTGCAGCTCCTTTAATGTTGTTGTAGGCCTCTTGGTAGCCTCCCATACCAGTTTTCTTCTTGTCTTTTCATCAATTTTGGAGGGAGCTCCAGTTCTTGGTAATGTCACTGTTGTGCCATATTGTCCCCACTTGATGATGACTGTCTTCACTGTGTTCCATGGTATATCTAATGCCTTGGAAATTCTTTTGTACCCTTCTCCTGAATGATACCATTTAACAATGAGATCCCTCTGATGCTTTGGAAGCTCAACTAGAGCAGCTGAGGGCTGGGGTTAATCAGAGGCACTTTAAATGATGGCAGGTGTATGCTGACTCCTATTTAACACGATTTGGAATGTGATTGCTTAATTCTGAACACAGCTACATCCCCAGTTATAAGAGGGTGTGCAGACTTATGCAACCACATTAGTTTTCTTTTTTTTTTTTCTTTCCTCCACCTAAAAGGGTTGTCATCCATATTATTTAATTTGTATATTTTTTCTTCCCTCTATCTAAAAGATTTCAGTTTGTTTTTCAATTGAGTGGTACAGTTTATAGGTCACATTAAAGGTGGAAAACGTTCTGAAATGATTTATCTTTGTCTCATTTTTTGCCAGCACAGAAACCTGACATTTTAACAGGGGTGTGTAGACTTTTTATATCCACTGTATGTACCCTAAACTGATAAGTCTGATGTGTAAATAAATAGAGTTGGAGGGAAGGTAGGATCCACAGAAATGCAAACTCTGCATGACAAATGAGTGTCCAGGGGTGACTCGTGCAAATCTAAGTAGTTGCCCAGATCTGTGTGCCTTGTGATGGAGACTACCTTGCTCTTTAAAGGGCCAGTGTAAGAAATGTTAATGTTAAACCATTTTTTTATTCATATTTAATTAACATAAAAATGCATGTGCAAACAGCCCCCAAAAAAGTTTTAGCCTGACCCTTTAACTATTGTCTAATCGAGCAGTATCCCTAGGACCGTGCTTGACTTTGGTCATCTTTGGGATAGAAAAAATAACTCTATGCACAGGTGCAGCATGCAGATGGTGAGAGGGTTATGATACAGATGTGGAACAATGCACTTATTAGTGCTTCTGTTTGCTAACCGAAAACATCAAGCATATAGGCAAGGCTATTAAATTATATTTTATGAAAAAGTAATGGGTGAGCAGTCATGACATTATTGCATCTGTTTTCTTTCACTTTAGCCTTGAAATTAACAGAATTCCAGTTTCTACATTTTAGTGCAGTGCTGCCCTCGTGTGGAGCAAATAGGAATTTTTTTAGATGCACACACTTCAGAATGTTCAGCTGTTCAACTGGAACAGTCCCCCTATTAGTAGACATGAGTTGCGATGCATTTGTTGAGCAGCAACATTGATTACAGTACTTTGGTGCAGTGTGAAAGGGCCAAGCAGCAAACTGGTGCTTGCTGTTGCATCTCAAGGTCAGCATATTATCTTTAACTCTTTACTCTCCTGACAACACCTCATCCTCCCTTGCTCTTTGTAACTTCCCTATCTCACTCCTGTTAGCATGCAATCTCACTTACACATAACAGCAGCACTAAAGCTTGGATTTCTTCCTACTAAATGGAAACATCCTCCAAGCTGTGCATATGTTCTACCCAGGTAAACTTTACACCTGTCTGACTGCAGCATGTCTTCTCTTCTAAGCTCTTACTTTCATCTGTCACTCTTCCAAATTCAAACCCCTAGCTGTTGTTCCTATCCAGGTCTCACCAACTCCCTTTAGATTGAAAAATCGAAAACTTACAATCTTGTAAGGTGCTTTGTGAAAAAGCACCAAGATTTAAGTTCAGAGACAGGGCCCTTCATTTTTTGCCATGTGTTAGTATTATGGTTTTTGTTGTACTTAACCCCTGTATAGTGCTACAGAATATGTTGGCACAGTAGAAATAATGGATAATAATAAAAGTGCACTTGCCTACAGTGCGCCAGGAGATGCTATAACAATCAACAGTTTGCTTCTCAGCCCTTTCACACTGAGCCAGGTACATCAACAGGTGGGGTGGATGCAGGTGAACAAAATGGAGAACCTGTAGAAATAAGCAGATATTTTAAAAAGTAAGGAATAATATGTACTGCATTATGTAAAACTTTCCATGATACCAAAACCCTTGATTTTTTTTTAATTAAATATTCAATAATTTAAAACTAAAAGCATGTCTATTATAATTAAGGAATCGTTACATTTGTCCCATAAGAGAAATCTGCAGTCGAATGACCATCAGTCATAAATATGTTACATCTCTGTTTTTACTAACTAAATCTACTGCAGTCGATTTAGTCGAAGAATAAATAAAATTGAAAAACTGAAGGAAGTTAGTAATTCCTATTTTGTGAATATAAAATTTGGTATAAACATATAACTTTTGTGTTTTTATTTTGTGGTAAAGATCAGGATTTCTTTAATTACTTGAATGTATTATGAAAGAAAAAGCAGATTATTTGTGAGAAATGCTACACTGAAAATAGTATGTAGGTGGTGAAGTGAAAACAAGTTAATTGGGTCTATTTCATTACCATTTTCCCTCAATTGCAGCACATTTATAGTAAAGAGCTCTCTTACACCAGTGCTAAATTAAATGTAAAAGATTGGACGAGCTTCAGTCTAAAGTTTTACAATATCTAATTGTAATTTCTACACAAAAGATCAACTTTTTAAAGACTATAAATTAAAAGTTCTGTTATTGATTAAACACTTGAAAGTAATTAAACTGATGTCTTTCACATAATCATCTACTGTGCAGAATACATAGTACATAATGCACAGAAGTAGTTATTGCATTGCACTCTGGGAAACTGTGAGCATATGCCTATAAGGAGACATTTAAAAAGTAGTATTTGTATTAGAGTGAAAATGCATAGTAAGCTTGTGTCCCGACCCAGTTTCCCAGAGTGCAGTGCAATAATAATTTGGTAGTTCTGAGTAGAACATTTTTTTAAACTTCTTTTTAAACATTCAAATGTGAGCACAAATGTACTGTGTGTATACGTGTGTGTATGTATGTATGTATGTGTGTGTTTGTATAATATATATAGATTGTTCAGAGAGATAGTGCTTGACACTGAAAATTATTAATGGGTAAACTAAAGCTTGGGATTAATAATAAGATAAATATTTAATAAAGATTCTTTAAAATGGAAAATACGCCATTTAACCTTTAGTCTTGCATTTACAGGTATCTATGTAAACAGATTTATAATTGGTCTTTATATAAAATTATTTAAAGAAGTAAGCTTAAAGTTCTCAATGAATCGAATATCTGAAGTATACAATATTACTATAAGAATTATAAATTCTCTTTTAAAGTGCAAAATTTGTAAGAAAAAAGCGGGGAATAATTACTTGGATGAATAAAGTGCTAAGTGAATAAAAATGTTATAATTGGCTTGTATTGGGATTACAGACAACACACGTATAAGATATATAAGTGTTGAAAGTGCAAGAATTTTGTCAAAACAGACAATGAATGTCTGTTAAAGTGCTAATTGGTGCTTATATAAGGTGCTAATTAGTGCTTTTTGATAAAGTGCTGAATAATGTTAAAAAGTGGATCCAAAACTTAATTTTTGGAAATGCTAAATGGGTATTAATATTAAAGTGCTAATGCTGCAAGATTTGAAAAAAAATATTGTATTGGCCCTTAGCACATTGTGATATATATATATATATATATATATATATATATATATATATATATATATATATATATATATATATATAATCCTTGTATCTCTGTGTTATTCCCTTAATTGGGATAGATAGCTTTACTTCTAGTTTTTAGTTATACACATCATAAGTCATATATGGGTAATCCTCATATGGTTGGAGACCAAAATCATTGGATACCCATATTATGAAAGACAAAAAATAATAATAATGGAAAAATTATATTTCTGCTGGGAAAGCAGACCATTAAAAACATAGATTGGGAAGTGGCTTTTACCGTCAGAACTGATGGGATTTTTAAGCATTTGCATTAATTCTATGTACTTCAAGGCTATGTGAGACTTGCTGTCAGTAATTTTTTTGGTCGGTTGCCCCTAAACAGGGGAAACTCACTACCAGCATCATAGAAAAATGACAGTCAATAAGAATCACCCCCAAAAAAGGATATATAATATACTTAGTACGATACCATTTCTTGTCCCATCGTCCACAATGCCACTTGGATAGATGTTAAAAATGGGGGTAGATATTGCCTGACCGGATTCGACAGAGGACTGTCTTTGTCAAAGGCTAGGAATGAACTAAACTTGATACGGCGAGTTTTTATGCTGTGAATTGATGTGCATCGTAAAAAGAGCGCCTAGCGTCATACAGAGGCGTCTAAATGGGTCATGTGGATGTATTTGGATGTATGCTTTGGGTCGTTGTCATGCTGAAGGATGAAGTTCCTCTTCATGTTCAACTTTCTAGCAGAAGCCTGAAGGTTTGTGCCAATATTGACTGGTATTTGGAACTGTTCATAATTCCCACTATCTTAACTAAGGCCCCAGTTCCAGCTGAAGAAAAACAGCCCTAAAGCATGATGCTGCCACCACCATGCTTCACTATGGGTATGGTGTTCTTTTGGTGATGTGCAGTGTTGTTTTTGCGCCAAACATATCTTTCGGAATTATGGCCAAAAAGTTCAACCTTGGTTTCATCAGACCATAACACCTGTTCCCACATGCTTTTGGGAGACTTCAGATGTGTTTTTGCAAAATGTAGCCTGGCTTGGATGTTTTTCTTTGTAAGAAAAGGCTTTCGTCTTGCCACTCGACCCCATAGCCCAGACATATGAAGAGTACGGGGGATTGTTGTCACATGTACCACACAGCCAGTATTTGCCAGATATTGCTGCAGCTCCTTTAATGTTGCTGTAGGCCTCTTGGGAGCCTCACAGACCAGTTTTCTTCTTGTCTTTTCATCAATTTTGGAGGGAGCTCCAGTTCTTGGTAATGTCACTGTTGTGCCATATTTTCCCCACTTGATGACTGTCTTCACTGTGTCCCATGGTATATCTAATGCCTTGAAAATTATTTTGTACCCTTCTCCTGACTGATACTTTTTAACAATGAGATCCCTCTGATGCTTTGGAAGCTCTCTGTGGACCATGGCTTTTGCTGTGGGATGCGACTAAGAACATTTCAGGAAAGACCAACTAGAGCAGCTAAACTTTATTTGGGGTTAATCAGAGGCACTTAAAATGATGGCAGGTGTATGCTGACTCCTATTTAACATGATTTGGAATGTGATTGCTTAATTCTGAACACAGCTACATCCCCAGTTATAAGAGGGTGTGCAAACTTATGCAACCACATTATTTTTTATTTTTCTTCCCTCCACCTAAAATATTTCAGTTTGTTTTTCAATTGAGTTGTACAGTTTATAGGTCACATTAAAGGTGGAACAATTTTTTAAATGATTTATCTTTGTCTCATTTTTTTTACAGCACAAAAACCTAACATTTTAACAGGGGCGTGTAGACTTTTTATATCCACTGTGTGTATGTGTATGTGTATATATATATATATATATATATATATATATATATATATATATATATATATATATATATATATATATATATATATATATATATATATATATATATATATATATATATATATATATATATATATATATATATGTATGTGTGTGTGTATATATGTATGTATGTATGTATGTATATATTGTTTAGTCGTGTCTGACTCTGCATGACTGTATGGACCACAGCATGCCAGGCACATTTGTCAGTTACTGCCCCTCTGAGATGCCTCTAGCTTATATTTATTGCTTCAGTGACCGCATCTATCCATCTCCACCATTTCCATCTTTATGTGCCTTCAATCTTGCCCATCATCAGAGTCTTCTCTAAGGAATCCTGTCTTCTCATGATATGGCGAAAATATTTTAGCTTTAACCTCAAGATCACACAGTGAACAGTTTGTCATGATTTCCTGTAGTACTGATTTATTGGATCTTTTTGCAGCAAGAGACTTTAAGCAGTTTTCTCCAACACCAAAACTCACAAGTGTCAATTGTATTGGGCTCAGTTTTCTTTGTGGTCCAGCTCTCACATCTGTATGTTACTACTGGGAATACCATAGTTCTAACTATGCGAACCTTTGTTTATAGGGTAATGGCTTTACTTTTTAATGGCTGGTGCAGACTTGCCATAGCTTTCCTCCAGAGACACAAACCTCTTTTTTAATTTCATATTTATATATAAAACAAAGATGCACATATGCTTGTGCACCATGGTGCCAATGAGTTTGTACCTAGTGGCTCCAGATATGTAATCTGTTGAGAGAACATTCTGGGGGCCACATGGGAAGGTCCTCTGGTTGCCGGATACCTACTATTGATCTGTGATGCCCATATGGCATCTTATAGAATTGTTGGTAAACTAAATATAAAACCTTCCTTTTAGTGGATAAAGGAGAAGGGCTGACTTGACTTCCCAGCATTGTTAGCAGACCACCTAAGCAGCCTGTAGTCTTCAATAGGGCTAGAACTACTTTGTTGATAAAAAGTGCAAAAATATATTATAAGTAGGTAAAGAATTTGTCATGTTCTATTAAAATATTTCACTTTTTTAAAGGACCACTTTGGTAGGTTTTTTTTCTTTGTGGTATTTTCAATAGCTCAATTATATACTGGACAAAATGTTTTTAGACTATAAAAAATAAACATCCCTTGCATTGTTATGCAAATTATTCTGTACCTCATTGATCAATTTTCTTTTATCAGATGGTTACTTTTTAATTTTATCAATTAATAAAAATTCCATTTTAAATTATGAATGCTCTGGTCGTCGTAGATGCCACTTTCCCAGTGTGTAGATACATACCCTGTGTATATAAATTCTCCTCCCACCGCAGGAAGCTGAACAGAGAAAATAAAAAGGTAGATCCCAGGCCAGCACAATTGCATATTAATTGTATTATATTGGAGGCTGTATTATAATTTCCATTGAAACCATTTAGCATATTGTTTGGTTCTTCAAACCAGAATATTTTACATTTTTTATCTGCTGTACATAAATAAGACTGATATTATTTTTTTTCTGTGTACATATAAACTGAAATCTGCCCTTGTCCTCTTATGTATAAGCCCCAAGGGTGGTGTCCTTTACTTGCAATGCCTTGAGGCAATCCAATTTGATATACAGTTATACAGAGTGGAAAGAAACCTCCCAGTACAGAGCAGCCTGTTCCATTCTGACTTGCTGACGTTTAATCGCACCTCATGGGGAATTGTACATATATATATATATATATATATATATATATATATATATATATATATTTATATACACTGCATATGATTTACCATGACAGGGGTTAAGTACAATGATAAATACAATATTAAACAAGGCACAGATAAGAATTTGGAAGGACCGGGAGGAGAGAGAAAGTAATAGTGTGAAAAAGAACAAAAGACAATTCTGTTGCTGTAAGGTAGGCATTGAGATTACCTGGGTAGAAGATGTAAGACGTTGGGAAGATGCTTTCATTTAGTAGGAGACAGTAGAAATCTGATTGGGAAGGATTGTGAAACCGTTTACTGTCTTTACCTAGCGGACGTTTGCTTTCAAGCAAAGGAGAGAGTGCTGAAAGGTGTGTTAAGTGGTAACAAATTAGGATAGCATACACCGCTGATTGGTCAGGTGCAAGTGATTTCTATGCCTCTACATAAATTGGATCTGAATAGCTGCAGGTGAGGGAGGGGCAGGGCTGGAGAGAAGTGCTCCCATAGATATCCCAGGGCAGAGGAGGCAAGGATGGTGATCATAATAAATATGTGAGGTTTGTGTATCTATACACAATATTAAAGTGAATTGCCTATTGACCCTTGAGCCTAATGAGTTTTTTTTATCATGTGTAAAGTTATGCAGCCTTCTGAAATAAGAGGACATGTGCTGGCCTAACAAATGGCTACAACCTCACAGTTGACCATATCTGCTCCCCCGCTCCCCATGTTTAAGGTGATTTAAGGTGATCAACTTAAAAACTCAATGTAATTCTGTTTTTTTTTTTTGTTTTGTTTTTTAAATCTCAACAGAAGTTTTAGCTAACAGCACAATGCATTCATGGGACCCTGTAGAGATGTTTTTATTTACAGGTCTGATCAGTCATACAGGTCTCCCCAGAATTATGCAGCTTGGCTGAGGTTGTAAACTTGTGATTGAGAATTGCTGTACTAGAGACTTGTTGATTGGTTGCAGCTTCATTGAAATGCGTTATGACTGGACTAAATGTGAGTTTGAGGACCACTTTATAATCACATTACCTAAATAGGATAGACTGTATTTATTCTGATTAAATGACTGAAGCATTAACATGTTGGACCACATGTAATAAAAATCAATTATATCAACTGAGGAAACCAGCAGGTTATTGATGGTGCCTTTTCTGCATAAGAGTCCTCTTGGGGTTGAACTGTGTGAGGAAAAGGGCACATTGTAAACTGGTACTGAAGCTTTTCATGCATTGCTGTCACAGCATTTGAAAACATTACTTATCACTTCACTAGAATGTAACAAAGTTAAGATAAATTGTTTAGTTATAATTAGCTCTATAACGTGCTCATGTGTGAGATGCGGGTTAAAAAATCCTGACAATCTTTTTGACTGGGCTCTTAAATATTTTTATTTTTGCTCCTGGATATTTTCTAGAAATGGTGTGTGTATGTAGAAGTGTGTCTATTTGCTGACTCCAAAAGTATCTAGCTGGATCCAAATATGAAAGGGTAATAATCCACATAAACTTACATTTATTTTATATGAAAACCAAAAATTTGAGAATATGATTAATCTGTGTAAAAGTTATATCAGTTGTCTAGTTTGCCAGTTACCATTCCATGTTTGATTCACAAACATTTACAATTCTGAGCTGTGTGATCTGACTCAAAAGATCAAGCGCCATTCGAAATACAGTTGCAGTTATATTGTGATGGATACATTCATTGCTCTATGCTCATCATGGCTCACATCAAATACAGCGATCTTGTGTCCTTTTCCCATATGTCCAGTTCTGGTTTCAAGGCATACCTATATTCTATTGTTAACCCAGTGGGAGCTAGTGCTACCTGTATTTTTCTTCCAATTACTTTTAATTTCACCATAAAGCTACATATTATTTTGTATTCTTGTCAGCTCGCTCCCTGCTCAAAACTCTGATCTAATAAAGACAAGCATTAAGAGAGCGTGCCTCACACAGCTCATGCTACAAGCCATTAACAGACCTTCCCTTTTATTATTTCCCGGCAGAAATCAGAGTGCTTACTGAGTTTAGAGACCTACAGCAAGGAACAGAAGAAGAGGATCTGCTGGTGTCTGGAGGAAAATATTCTGAGGCAGCAACAAATAAACACATCAGGGACTAACACACAGGTAAGAGAGCCATGTGGAGTAGAACCGTGTGCATAGGCCAGGTATGTGCCACTATACTCCGCCTGGTACACTACCAACTGATGAGGACTTATGGGATCATAACCACTCAAGTCAGAGTCCACTGTCCAGTACTGATGTCTAAATATTAGAAATTACCATCTGTCTCGCCTCATTATCTCAAACATCTTTCTAGGTATGTATGTGTATATACCTCTCTTTCTCATAGTGTTTCCAAAGCCTGTCTTAAGGGACCATCAGCAGCTCATGTTTTGTAGATATCCTTCTTTAATGGCCAGTGCAACAAATTTTCATGTTTTATATTTCACAGTTAACAGTAAAAATATGTGTGCAAATGACAGCAAATCAAAGCTTTAGCCATTAAATGTAATTTAAAAACAGTTGAGCTATATAATACCTGCTGCTGTACCCATCTCCACCTCTCTCATTATCCTGAGAACTGCTGAAAAAAGAAAATATTTTCAACTGAAAACATTCATTAGGCGGGTGGGTAGTCTGTAGTATGCTCTGTAGGCTATGGGGATATAGTTACAGTTGCATAACCCACTGCATCAACAACATGAGCATACTCCAGGTTACCCATCCTGGCTATTTTTTTATCCACGTTGAAAAATGGTGTTTTCATTTCAGTAGTGCTTAAAACAGAGAAGTGGAGAGGAATACATCAGCAGCCATTAATGGGGTAAACTGTTTTTAAATTATATTTCTTGGCTTAAACTTTGCTGCTTTTTGCACATGTACCATTTACATTAAAAAGGATATCTGCAAAACATCACCTGTTGGTGGTCCCGTAGGACGGACAGGTTTGGGAAACACTGTGTTAGGACTTATTCTCAAATTCTATATACACACATGGCTGGAGTCTGTGATGTGTAGTTGCATATGCAGGTTGAGGCATGATTGCTGTGAACTCGGCTGTGGAACAATCAATGTTTTGTCTAGTGAGAGATATCATTGGTGCCGCACGTCCTCCCCAGTCTGTGGATAATATCAGAAAGCAATTTGTGCCATTAACCCTTCCTTTTAATACCATTTAAACAACCACATTTCCTTCTAGAATATGGCTTCTTCATGCAGTTTTGTAATTTTTTTTTATTTTTTTACTAACATGTCATTTGATGTATGACACATGGATATATTATCCATATTAAAGATGGCAAGAAAAGATTCTGGTTATGGTAAAAAATGTAATTGTTGCCCATCAGTAAGGATATCTACATTTTTTTTATTATTAAAAATATCTAGTGGTGGATCCTTCGGTCTTGAATATTGCTATATTTAGACAGAAATTACTTAACAAGATCCTGCCTCCTAGCCTGCAGCCACATTAAATTCCCATAACGTGTAAAAACGTAATTCGTAACGTAGCTTGCAAGACTTACGGCTAATAAATTGGCCTCTTAAACCAGCCCTCCAACGACTTGCAGGGTAGGAGAGAGAAAACCCTACCGGACGTGAGAATTCGACTTGCGAGCTTGCAAATCCATTGATCTGTCAAGCCTGTAACCGCTATGTTACAATTGGGCTATTAAATTTCATCCAAATCTCTGGTGTTCAAACCCGTAACTAACAAAAAGAGCCAAGAAGCCATTGAGTGCTAGAGAGGACGCGCAAGGGGGGGCTAAAGTCCAACCCGTAGCACTTTAAATGCACATATACACACACTACTGTACTTTTAGGAACAGGGAAATTGATGTTAGGTCTTAGCATTAATAGCACAACATTCTCAAGCTCGCAAACCTGCCCAAAACAATACTTTTTCATGTTTAATTTCTGTGTTCTGTCGGTCCCGGCAATCAATGTGTTGTTACATATACTGTAACTCGCATTTACGGCTTTATCAATATTGCATTATATCTGGAATGTGGGTCCGATCGTAACTCGTAATTGAACCCTGTAAGACTTTGAAATCCAACCTCCATTTTCAGTGACGTAATTCTGATGATCTCTGTTCCCATCGGGTCCATATAAACCCGTAACTAAGAGTTTGACTAATTGATCACGTTCACAAGCGCACATCCAACGAGCGAAAAATGGTTTACGGGTTTGCTCTCAAGCCCATAACTCACAGCATGTTCAAATTTAATAGCACCGTAAATCTGCAGCTTTTGAAGCTTGCAGCCATTGTGGGTTTCACGTTGCACAAACGAGCATCAAATTTAATGTGGCTACTGGTCTCTTAACTCAGGTCATTATTTAGCATTCATGTTGGGTGGAGATAAATAGGAAGAGCATAGGCACAGTTGATTGAATCGGTAGAATCTCATCCGCTTTTATCACATGAAAGAAAAAAACACCTAAATGTCTGCCTGGTCAAAAGCACTTCTCTCTGCACAGACATATACTGTTATTTCATTTCAAGCAGCAATTTAGGTAGTGACCTAGAAGTATCTTATAACACAAATTTGATATTCTTTTGGTAAAAATTATGTTTGTGCACATGTGAATTACTTTAATGCCTTAACAAGAGAAGCTAGATGTTTTTCTTTATCAATAATTAATAAAAATTCCTTTTGAATTTAATTGAACTGATTGTCTCCAACCTGATAAGGTCATCAGTGGGGGGGTGGAGGGTTACTCTTTTTTTTTTTTTTTTTTACACAAACTGATTAATCAGTTTAGAAAATCTGCCTTAATAAAAGGCAGTGTAAATAAGTGGTGATTTTATTTGACTTTCTCGCACATTTTTGAAACCTAACTCGTTGGAGGAATATTATAATCTAAACCAAAGATACAATAGTGTTAAATAAGAAATATATTGTGTTATGGAAGATCATTGGTTTCATTAATGACTGCACTACCATCCATTTGAACCGAAGTACCCACCCACCTGATGTTTTGCCAGTTCCATTTATCTTGGTTTCTTTTACACCTAGACCTAGAGCATCTGAACTTGTATAACATAATAATCATTGATACTTTTTTATCATACACTCTACAAACTACTGTGCGTGTGTAATCCTACAGATCTTGTAAGGTAGTTTGTCACTGAAGGGATGTTTGAGCCGATATATATATATATATATATATATATATATATATATATATATATATATATATATTGTAATTGATTCTAAATATCACAGATTTTATTCTAATTGCCAAGTGTCTTTTTTTTTCTATGTTATATCCTATATGATTTGAAATTCTATGCAGAGAGACAATTAATACATGTTATTTGGTAACCACCTTGTGATGAAGAGCACATATAATAGTTGTCGTAATTGCGAGTTTGTCAGTAACGATATGTTAAGTTACAGGCATGCATGATGAGCGCCAAAGGCTCTCATTGTGAGGAATGCACGACTTAGAAAAAAGGTCGCTGGGTGGTGGTGGGAGAGAGACACAGGGGTGAGAGGGGAGGAAAGAGACACAGGAGTTAGAGGGGGGGGGAGACAGAGGAGGGAGATAAGGGGGGTAAAGAGACAGTGGGATGGAAGTTGTGGATTGGACAACGCCTGCATTGAGCAGCGAAGCCGCTCATTGTGGGGCTTGCGATTGGGTCCCGTAAAGTAGGGGGTTTCGGCTTGAAATGAGCACCAAAGGCGCTTACAAGAAGTGCTGAAGGTGCTCGTTGCGAAGCATGGAAGTGGATGGTGGGCCGAGGCCTGCAATGAGCGCCAAAGCCGCTCATTGCGGGGCTCTCAATGAGCGCTCATCGCGTGGCCCGTAAAGTAGACGAGGAGAGTTTCGCATTGTGTGGCAAACAACACTGTCAGGCTTAAAATGTTATTGCCGTCATTTTTGACGGGCAATTCCCTAGTTGAAAATAAAAAGGTAGATGGAATTAATGGGGAAAGTGGAAGTTATTTTATGTAACAGTATATGGACATTTTATAGATTACTGATTCTCCTCTATCAGATGCATTCATATTGTTAGCAAATATTTTTTGCATGAAAATACCAAAATAAACATTTAATAAACTTACCTTAAAGTTTGCAAAATTCCATCTGTTTTCTGGCATTTGATTGTCAGAAATTAACTCCCCTGAGAATCCAAGCTAAATTAGCATAAACAATGTAACCGCATATGGTGATTTATTCTCTGCAGCAAAGCATCATGGGCTTGGGAACAAAATACATCAAACACCTATATTCACCTGAAATGCAGCAGCGGCTCTGGATCTCTGAACTGTGTTGCTTTTGGCTGGAATTTTTTGCATAGGGTTAAAAAACGTACTTGGATGCAGTGTTTTTTGGGGTTCGTGCCAGGTGCCTATGTAAGCACTTCTGGGGGTGTGGAAAACACATTGTTTTAAATAAAAATAAATTTCTATGTATATAGAATTAATCATTGTAATGTGTGTTTCTGATATAAGCAGAAAAAGTTAAAAACGCAGAAACTTGCATATACTTTTAAAATTTGTTTTCAATTTACAGGATTTTGTTTATATTAATGTTGCCAAGTCACACGTCGTCCATTAGACCAAGGTTTTATGTGACTGAAGTATTATTATTATTATTATTATTATTATTATTATTATTTGATCTTTCATGTTTGTGGTTTTGAGTTCTTTTTTAAATGAAATAGCAAAATTTGACTTATGTGATACTATAATATTTTTTTCTAAAGTATTAGGGAGAGGTGCCAAACAAAGTTATGACACAGGGGAAGACCATAATTGGTGGCCACAGAAACTGGTGCATACTATGCCATCCCAACAAAGCTAGGTGGCACACAGCGGACTTTAAGGTTTAGAGTAGTGCCAGATACAGTAAAATAGTAGCACGTGCATCACTATTTAACTGTGTTATCTGCCACTACCCTAATCCTAAGAACAAATTCAAAAAGTCCACTGTCGCTTAGGCGCGCTGCTCCGCTAGCAGGCAGATCTAAAACTGCTAAATACTCCACATAGACAGTTGCACTGCCATACTAAAGATTCTGTTTAAAGAGCATATCAAAGTGAAGAACCACAGCTGAAATGGGAACAAAAATAAAAAGTTATCCATTTCATATCACATGCTGAAAACCGGTAAATACATGTTTAAAGTGGAAGGAATTTAACTTAACACAGTGTTTATTTTAATGTGAAATATAGTCCTTTTTCTATTGGTGTTGGGAGTTCTCAGAATAATGGTAAATCTGTACAAACGCATCTTGCTGCATTTCCCCATAAATCCCCAGCTTTTTGTGAGCTCATTCTCCGTTGCAAGCTTTCTGGTAATTATGTCTCTCTTCCTGTGCATTAGATTTGTATACCTGACATCCCATGAATAAATCATTGTTTTGTTAATGTCAAATAACTAAAAGCACACTTTTTCTGTTGGATAAAATGTCTTCCTGTCACTTTGTGTGCATGATTGAAGATTGTTAGTTTTCCTAATGGCTTTTATTGTGTTTTGTTGCTGGTTTTCATGCCCTTAGTTTCCTGGCGGAGCGATCTGTACAGAGATTAGTGAGGGTTTGGGCAGCACTGACCAGCATTTAATATTATTACCTCCTTATGATGCTTCATCAATCTGTTCCTGACTGACCCCTGCTGTCTGAGATGCAGTAAATGCCTTCACCATGGAAGACAGGCTGTTTTGCAGCAGCTAGTAGTGGGGTCCCATATGTCAAGCCAAGACATAAGAAAGTGAATTAGTGTTTGGTTTTTGGTTTGACGTTCTATAGGTGAATGTGGTGAGATTTAGTAGAGGGCATGGAAGACATTCTAGAACAGCGGTACCAAAACCTCTCCAAGACCCTCCAGACAGGCCATGATTTCGGTTTCACACTGTGTGAACACAGGAAGAGCAATTTGCATTGAGGAGAAGTTTGGGAACATCTGTGTGCTAGAACATGATACAAACCCATGAACAGATTTTATGTTTTCATTATATACTTTTAGTGGTGACTGCCTAGAAGTGGGTGAGAGGTTGTTATTGTTTTGTACACGCATAGGAAAAGGAGTAAACTATATTAGACAATATCCCTTTTTTAATTTTGATCTTATGAGATCACTATTGCCTCTCCTAAGTATGTTTTATTATATCAACTACTTGCACTTCGGCTTGAAAGCGATTCCTACATTTTTGACTCACTTAATTTGGACCTTGACCCCTTGTCTTGGTATTTTTCTTAGCTTTTCTATTTTCTTTCCTCTTGCAGTTTGCTCTTTGTGTTGTTTTATCTTCTATGTGCTTAAGTTGTGATCTTTTCCCAGAATTGGGCAGGTTCAGATCCACTTAGAGATATTAAAGGGTTTTGCTTTGGATTTTACTAGATGTTTAATATATCTGTGTATTTATTTAAATGGTAGCACGCCTGAGGAATGCGAGCCGACGCATACATGCATGCACACACAAAAGCATGCCAGTGCGTGCTGATGTTGGGGCGCTCTACAGGCTGAATCCTTCCACCTAGGAGTCCAACCTTTCTCCCAAGCCCTAAGAAAACTCCCTGACCTCTCCCCAACAGCTATCACCTCCCAACAGTGCTCTCCTGCCTTCATCTTCTCCAAGGCTGGTCTTCCTCCTGTTACTTCCCCTAGAGTAGGCTCTTTACCTCCCTCCATACCACTTCTAATTAATCCAGGCAGATCTGGGTCATTTCAACCTGGCTCCCCTTCCTACATACAAATGAGCACCTCCCTAGTCTTTGATAGTGTTATGGCTAACGGCACATTTAAGGCAGAGCTTGTACCACTTCACCCCATACCAACTATACACTCCCCATATACCTCAGAGATCCAGGTCACCTCCTGTCACAGATACTAAAGAGACCACACCACCTCTCATCAAAAACGCTAAAGAGGCCACTGTCTTCAGTCACATGCACGACAGAAGGAGTTCTGTCTCCTGTGAACCATACTAGAGGCCAAACCTCTCACAACCATTTCAACTGTGCCATTGACTCCTTTACTTCAATATGTGGCACCAGCTCCTTAAATACCTTTCAAGTCAGAAATCACCCCAGTCTCATTACATGTTAACCCTAGTGAGATTCCTCAGGCTTACCGGTTACTTGTAGCTTCACGTTGTGCTGTCATATTTGAGATTCCCGTTAACATGCGGTGTCAGTGTCCCAGGACCATGCAGTTAACCACCCGACCAGGATTCAGCCTGTAAGCACCATTGCACAAGATAGACTGTTAAATAACAACATTTGGTCCCCACACATACATTTATTTTATTGCATATTGTTTTTATTTCCCCTGTTAATTTGGTTGGTTTTAGCAGTATCATTAAGGGTTATGTTTTAAAGCTGTAAATAGTTTGTGAATAGAGTACTTTGTGAGGTACTGTGTGATATTCTTTCACTTAGCACCCCATTGTTATTGCGTATTTGAGATTATTACTCTATATCTGAGGATTTAAAATCCCTATATTCTCTGTGTATTTTTTTTACTTGCATGTACTGTTTTCATAAGAAGTGCTTAAAAGCTCTTATTTTGAGCAGGAAAAAACGAAGTGCGTAAAAGTAAATAGATACACTGTAATATTTTATACCTAGTAAAATCCAGAAACCATCAATATATTTTATAATAATCTGTATTTTAGGCCTCAGTGAAGGATTTGTGCCACCCAAACAGATCGCCATCAGCTAAATGTCAGGAACGTGAGAACGGTTCAGAGATGGGGTGTTTGGGATTACTGCAAAAATTCCAATTAGGTTTAAAAAACAATAACAAACAAAAAGCCATTTAATAGAACATGCAATACACATACAAGAATACCCACAGAAATATTTTATTTGTCTTATCTGCTTGTTTGCTCTGTGATCTGCATGCACTCCTTCCCAACGTTTGATGGTCTGGCTGTACTTTCATCCTAAAGCCATATGAGAGTATGATTTAGCAATTATTGTTAACAATCAGCCATTCAGATGTGATAACTAGCTATTCTATGTGGAATAGGTGATAACAAGGATTTTATGCATTAAATGTTCATTAAAATGTTGCATTTCCATACAGTAAACATACAGTGAGAATTGCAATTTTTTTCCTGTCAGCCACTCTGTTTGAAACCTCCAGTGGGTAGGGTTTAGTTATTTAGAAGGCCAGTGTATACACAACGCAATACACAGTAAATATGCTTTTTTTTAACCCTTTTGCTATTTTGTGTTATGTTTAACTTGTTTCCACTTTATTTTGATGTTTTTATTGGGTGTTTGGACAAAAATGCATCTCTGCTCTTCTGCTTGAACCAGTCCATTCACTGCAGATGAGGCTTGTAGTACTGACCCAGGGCAAAAATCCCCATCTTCTCGAACAAAGCTGAAATCCATTCTGAAGCTTTTGTTTTCAAACAAATATTTGCACTCAGACAAGTAACTTTCTCTTGTACATGAGCTCAGTATGTGGCAGTGTATCAAAAAGCTTTTGCGTCATCTAAATGGATCAGCTGCATGGCCTCGAGCAACACTTCTATTTACTTCCTCAAAGAAACGAAAACACTTCATCTCAATGGAAATGTCTTGTATTTTCCATTTTATGGCAATGATTTTAGTATCCAAAAGCTAGACTTTGTTTAAGAAACACAACTGAAAAAAGTATAAAAAATGGCCTAGTTTACAAATAAATGACTAGTACAATGTATTTCCTCATTTTTCATGCTGGTAAACAAGAAGGATCACATTTAATTATGCATGTATAAAAGCAGATTTTAAATGTTAGGTAATATTTAATTTGCTCCAAAAAAAGATTGTATATTGTTGAAAGCAATTAACTAATTTTGATGCAAAGTCAGGACCTTCTTTGACTGGGATGTTCATGTTGTGTCCAGGCATTGTATCATTTTTATTATGGAATTATATGAAAGAAATAACTACCTCTTGTGGCTGAAGGTTGTCCAGCTAAAAAAAAAAAGGGCAGGTTGTTACATTTTTAATTTACAACATTTCTATTTCATGCAAACAAAAACCTTGAACTGTTTAAGATCTGCTTTTTTTTTTTTTTATTTACTTTATTTTATTACTATACATGATGGCAATATGTCTTCACATTTCATGCATAAGCAGTATTGATAACATCACAGCATTTCCTCCTGTTTGTGGCATATTTCTTGAGGTACTGCAGGAAGCCATCAATACTTCTCACATAGACCAAGAGGCAGGGCATCAGCTGGTGCTGCTTATCATAAGATGCCTGCTCATAAAACATTTGCACACTCAGTATTTTGAAGAACTGGAAATCTGTTTATTCCATGTATTTCTTCTCAATGAAACAAAATAACCTTTTGACCAAGCTATTAAAAATGTTTAATTGAAATGTAAAAAAAATGTTTACTGTTGTTGTTGTTCAGAAACATCTACCGTGATTTGTCATCTATTCTACACTGACATTCAAGCCCCACAATCATACTGCAGCCCTTTACATCTTCATCCTCTCCTTCTGAGCACATTGTTGTGGTCTATGTCTTTCCTCTGGCTTTCTCATCCAGTATTGTCCCATTATATGCTTTCTGTGTCTTTTAGTTTGTTTTTTGTCTTTCTGTGAACTCTTTGGCTACAACATGAACTTTCTACCTGATTTGGGTTTTATAAATAAATATGAATAATTGGAGAAATAGTTTATTCTGGCAAAAAGACTTTGGTTAAAGCTATGTTAAAAACCACCAAATATATTGTGTGACTTTTTAACTCCATTTATAACTTGTAATCTATCACTAAATCAGTTCACGTGCACCATTGAATATAATATGCCTTTTTATTCCTCTGTAGTGTGTGTGTTGTAACAAATGGTGTTGGTGTCATTTCCCCTCTTGGCAGCAAAGTTGAGATCCTATACCTCACATACGCTCTACAGTACATGTCGCTGAGTATTTGGGTGATGATGTATTCATGATAAGCATTTTGGGATACAAACTATCAACATACTTTCTTCAGCTACAGAGCATCATGAATAGTCAGAGAGAGCAGCTCATAATCCCTGATACCTTGTGACTTATGCATAAAGGTGAGACACAGATATAACAGGTCTCATCTTCTTGATACCCTTTTATGCCCTCCTGGTATATGATCATATCATATATAGAGTGTTACATGTATTCCCTGTCCTTTGGTGATGGATTCATTTTTACTTTTAAATATTTTTTCTGCATCATATACAACTAAAGGGAAGATGTATTTTGCAGTTTTCTCTTCTAAGTGAAAATGTTTTACTATTAAAAGTTTTAAAGACCAAAGCTTGGACTGGAACAGCTTTTGTGAGATCTTTCATCAACAATTATCTCTGAATGCATTGCATAAAAGTCTATTGGGACTCTAAAGTCTGTTATTGCTATGTTGCTATTGAACGTTGAAGAAAATGAAGTAATGAATCGCATTCACTCTGACTCTGGAGGGATTAGTTGTAAAAGTTGTCTTGGGGTTCTTTTGTTTTTCTGATGTGGCCATATCATATCACATTTCACAGCTCAATGATACTGGTCTGCTAATACTTACAAGCTTGAATAATCATCAATAAAATCACTCCCAAGCAGGCATGTTTCTGGTACTTTTTTTTTTTTTTTTATATATATAACTTTCTTTACTGCTAACCATTCAGGATAAAATGGGAAAATTCCATAAATCTTGCATTATTTCTGAAGACTAATCCATCACCATCAATCTGAGCACTTCCCATTTCATGAAAGACTAAATAAATACATATCTCAAAACCTCCAAAATAATCTTCTCTTCTCCAGGATCAATATGGGTTCTCGAACCTCACACTAGGAACTGGAAGAGAGAGTGCAGTGTCTGACAGTGCAGCACCTCCGTCCCTTGACCATACAGGAATCCCAACTTGATGGACATGTACCGCTCTCAATGACTTTATTGAAGGACCTTTGCCACATGCCCATATAGGATTCCAAACCTGATGATCATGTACCTCTCTCAGCGTGACTGATGAGAGACCTTGGCCACCATACAGGAAACCTAGCTCAATAGCAATGTAATGTGCATAGTGGTATTTTTGAATGCTTGCTACCACTACATACAGGAAACCCTTCAGGACAGACACGTCTAGTTCAAACTGGCATACTGACTGAATGATAGTCAACCTGAGATACATACTACTAACAGTGGTATTCCTGAGAGGCTTGGTGTCTGTGAGCCACATTCTGTACATCATTTACAGGATTAACTTGTGACTGCTAATGGAAGTGAAGGACACTTACCCAGGACTGATTTCTGCAGACATGACATGTTTATGATAGAACGGCGATGATGAAATGCACTGGCCTGTCACACTAAATCTAAGGTGTCTCCCAATGTTGCACCAGACTAGATAACATAATATGAGAAAACAAAAACACTTATTTTTCTGAAGTAAAGAAGACTATATGTGATAATAATATTTAAATAGATTAATGGAGACATCAAAATAAAATTATGCTGAAATTATATATTTGGCTTAAAATGTAAATTAAGGAAACTACAAAAATTGTGGTGTATTTATGGAACAGGCACCAGCTAAGACTAGCTTTTTTTTTTTTTTTACTCTTCTAAAAAGAACACTTCTATAGCTTCATGTCACATTTATGAAATCATCCCTTTTACGGTTTATGACTGTCTTGTCCAAAATAAATTTGCTTAATCTATCTGTGTCTCAATAACCATGTTTTATATTTACAAACCTGTAATTTAATATTTAGGCTAAATAATGTGTGTACTCTAATCTACACTGTATGTTTAATCAAACATGTTTAATATGGATATTAATATAATAGAACAAATGTTTTTGGTGACACTTATTTGTGCTATACATCTTATATAAATCAGAACATGTAGCAATATTTGCATTAGCTTTACATGGTTAAAGCTTTATTTTGTGTATGCTTTTCAAATTATATGACAAGTTATCTTCCTTTGAGAACATAGGGCATGACTGTGATTTTATATTTATTCATTATAATAGGGGATACGTTTTTAGAGGTCCAACTAAAACACTACAGAAGTACAGATATTTCAAACACTTGTTTCTTTTTCTTTAAGTGTCCTTTTTTAGAGGTTGATACAGTCACATAGATGATCTGCACAGCTTTTCAGACAAGTACAACAATCTGCACTAAAACACTACACCAGTGGTAGAAACAACCATTTATATAGTGCATGTTCAACCTGGAGAACCCTCACCCACAACGCTAAACAACCCTACTGACCTTAAGGAACAATATGCTTCTTGCAACCAGACATACTCTCTTTATTAATCTGATCCCCTGAATTGTGAGGATAAAAGCATTTACATAAAGAAAAGAAGAGGGGTACAGAAGAGAAAATGAAGTGGATGTGGATTCCTTCTGGGATCAGAATTTGACTTGTCTTGGGTGGTAGTGCAGCAAAAGTGGGACTGCAGCTTCTTTCATAGGTGGAAGGAGGACTCAATTCAAAAAATGTGCCCACTCTTTGTATGCTTCTTTTTTTTTCTTTTTTTTTTGCAGTGCACATCTTTGGGGGTAAGGGAGTTGCAAAAGTAGGACCACAATTATCTTTCATTGGTGGAAAGGGTCTAGTTTAATAAATTTGCTTACCCGTAGTCTTTTATATTTGCAATTCACTGCTTAAAAATCTCATTTTGTACAATCTAGGTGCGTGAAAGCATATGAGCAAAAATATCAGGCGATTTATATCGGTAGATGATTTACTTGATTTTGAGGTACAGTTTAGAGCAATAGCTCCTATTTCACATTGTGTTGTGTCACTGCTGCTTTGGAGTGGAAATGCATTAATCTGAAAGAGATTTTTAGCCAGCTAAGTATGTAATTTGGATCCTACAGTTTTTTCCATGTTTAATTTATTGTATTGATTGAATGCATAATTAATGAAGTTGTAATGTGCTTTAATGCTCTAGCAGTGAAATACCGGTCCTTGATAATACACAGAGTGCTGCCCTGTTATATCGCACATTATTACACAATTTGTGAAGTGGTAATCCAGTACCTCAACAAAGCTCTCATTAACAGTCATCCTGGACTGTGACAAACAGAGAATAGCAAACTCTTAACTGTGTCTCTGCCATCAGTACAGTTTGATTTTTATCAGGAATCGCATATAATTGAGGCTCCCACGTCGGCTGTAATGAGCCAAAGGCTCATTGCAGTCCGCAAATGCGGACCCTCACAAAGCGAGTGGCCGCATTTGCGGAGGTGGAGGATCTACGCCGCATCACAAGTGGTTACAAGCACCCACAGAAGCGGGACTTTGAAAAAATACATCTAACACGCAATCACTAAATACGGACTTACACAAAAAAATACGAGCCGCAGGACTTAGAACGAAAAATTTACGGACTTACGTTCAAACAATACGAGCCACGCGCCTTAGAAAAAAAAAAACATTTACGAACTCGCAAAAATACGACATTAATGGTTGAACCGCGCGCACCTGAAAACACCTTAAAAAAACTATAAATACACACAAAAATTACATAAAATGCTTACCCACAGCAAGGGGGGCACCCAGAACCTCTGCAAGTGAAGTTACACCTCAATTTAAGTCCAAATTACCGAAAATCCACTAAGCAAGAGAAAAAATGGCAGCCTAAAGAAAACGAGGCTACAGGTCCCTAAAGCCGCAAAACACCACCAAGCACATACGGCTTTTCAAAAAAGCTGTACGAGGTACAAGATACACTTTTAGTAAGGACGCTAGATCATACACATTTGCCGCCATTTTACAACACTAACTTGCAGAATGCGGAAATACACAGCTACACGAACTGCTTCCCCTGGCGCACGCAGCCTATTTACACTACACACTGCACACATTGCTGACACTTACACCTCAGCTCCACAACCTTGCAAACCTACATTGTATGCTGCAGGAACATCAAAACAGATTGTCAGCTTTTCAGCACAATTCTTCCTGCATATATTACTTACAAATAGGTAAAGTATATTAATTTATTAATTATTTAATTAGCATACAAATGTACATATACACACAAAAAAACAACCACTATCGCAATAAACACAAAAGCCATTCACCACGCACCTCACAACGAGCACCAACGCTGCTCATAGCACACAAACTACACCAGGGGACAGCCTTGCAATAAGCGCAAAAAGCATATCAGCGCCGACCTTACAATGACAGCAAAACAGCCTCTGATAAAAAAAAAAAAAAGAGTACAGCAACCAAGATCCTCGCAATGACCGCCGAAGGATCTCAGACCACCAAAAAAAATAATGTCTGTGGCAAACGGCATTACCTGCCTTACAATTTTATTGCCCCGTCATTTTTGAACACATAAATATGACACTGCCATAAGTACACTTTCTTCAAAGCAAGAATTAAGCCCCTAAATATATCTCTTTAATATGTAATAAAGTGTGTCTTAAAATGTTAACGTGATATGCAGGTTTTAAAAGCTTCTATGCACTCTGATCCTTGTTTTTCTATGGTAATGTCCCAAGAGTTAATGGCTAACTGCACAGCCTTTTTAGCAGCAGGTGGATATCAGACTGCATTAACATCACTGAGTTTTTTTGTTAGTCCCCATATAGCATGCCTTGCCATGGGTCTTCACGTTTCCAGTTCTGCAAGTGAGAGGTCATCAGATCCAGAGGGTGATTGGGAAGAAGCAGCAATATGCTCTGTAATTATGGGAGAGTATTAATGTACAAGGAACAGAGAAACAATGTGTATATATATATATATATATATATATATATATATATATATATATATATATATATATATATATATTTATTTTTTTTATGTATGTGTGTGTGTCTCCACTGGGTTGGTGCTCTTGTTTCCAGCACTTTTGATGGGGGAGCACAACTACAGGATGCTTTAAATGCTTTTTCATATTGTACTATCATAAATTCAACAGTATTGCAGAATAATACACTAAAACAAATTAAAGAGTGCTACCCATACTGTGAGTCAAATCCGTAATTATCTACACTCTTCCTATAGTTCGTAATCACTGGCCTGTATGCTTTAGAAGTCCAGGTTTCACAGTTAATATTGATATTTTTTTATTACAATATTCATGCTAAACTTTAATCTGTATTGCTTCTAAGTTGATGAAGAGAGATACAACTCTCGAAAGCTTGTCACTCTTAACTAAACTGTTTATCTAATAAAAAAGCTATCGCTATATACTGCAATACTCTGACTATTCATCTAGGTTACTGGACACTCATGTGTATGTGTGTATATCTTATATATGTATAGTGTTTGTGTGTGTGTGTAAATATAGCATGTGCTCATTCAAAATTTGGCAAGGCTAAGGCTTTGAAGACTAGAGTTCAGCAAGATAACCAGACTAATTCAGGGGATGTGTGTTGCAATGAGGGGGGACGTTTAGATATTTCAAAATACTTTGACTAATGAGAATGCCGGGTAATGTAAATAAGAACATGTAAATATGTTGTAACTAATTCCTGGTCTAATGAGGAAACTTGTAATTGACAGCAGATCATAGCTAAGACTAATCTAGTTTTATTCTGTCTAAATGTTTTGGAGGGGTGGCACCTCCCCCCCACTCCCATTTTGCTCCACTTGTTAAAAGCTAAACACATTAAGGTCATGATTTTTTCTCTCATTTGAATAGAATTGGGACACCTCTAAAATGTCCTGCAAGGGCAATGTTATCTTATTACAGATAATTAATATGTCTAAAAGCTGACCCAATGAGGAGACAAGAGAGATACCTCAATGTCTAAACCCCATGAAGATACATTGAAAGATCTCTCTAATACCTGGTCTAGTGAAGGAATATGATAAATGTCCTGGCACAGTCAGGAGATGTGAGGGATATCTGTAAACCTGGTCCAATGAAGGTACATAAAGCATGTCTAAAACATGGCTGGATTAATGGAGTTGAGGACCATTGGGAGGTAATGATCCCGAATTAGATCCTGGCACACATGCAGAGATTTATGGAGCAAGGAGGTAAACAATTAGGTTGTAATCTTTCATTACTCTTTAAAATAAATTGTATACCTGCTGGACTAATAAGCCCCAGTATAATATAAGACACCTCCCTTATTGGAATTGTGTATGTATACATCTACATATGTGTACAACTTTACATAAACACTATATTAAATATTTTCCTATTGGTGCATAACACCTACAAGCTGATTCAACAGTAAAAATCAATAAAGGGGAAAGGAGTACTAAAAATAAAGCTTTATTTTATAGGTGGCTTAGATGTGTTTAATAGAGTGAACCAACTAGGATACTATACTGTATAGCGAAAGCCTCTGACAAAGCCAATATTATGGAAAAACAGAAGTTAGACTAGGCATTTTTTTGCTCATATTATCCACATCCTCTTTTACATAAGCTAATAACCACTTGTGATGTTTCCTAATATAGGCATGGAAGTTTGACTATTTGGTCTCCCTTGTTTGTTACAGCCTATAAGTGTGTTCCTGATAATAATCATAGGTTTGGATGATGAGCCTGTTGACTAAAAACAACATCCTAAAGATATCCAAGTGAGCTATTTTGTTTTTTTTATATTTTTATACCCAGTAGGTATTGAGGTTCTCTTTTTCTTACCTATCTATTATAGAGATCAAGTTTATGAGGAGCATCTCTATTAGAGTCTCTATATAAGGAGGGCCCAATGAGGTCATAGGCCTGCTCTCTTTGCTTTACCTTTTTGTTTAGAATATGTTCCTGGTATCCTAGTTGGTTCACACTATTTTATAGGTGACTTAGATTTGTTTAATAAAGGTTTATTTTAGTACTCCTTTCCCCTGATTTTTACTGTTAACTCTACATATAATTTGCATTTTCAAGTCCCTATCCTAAGACTCTGTTATTTGCATGTGTTAGGGTTTTATTCTGGAGAAGGGTTTCTTACATATTTTTTTGAACATAATCTCACTTTACATGCATATACAATATATTGCGACATCTGAAATATATCCTGAAATTTCAAAAATTATATGTTTCATGTACATTTATAACCTGAATGAACATGTAACTAACTATACAGTATCTAACAAAAGTGAGTACACGGCTCACATTTTTGGAAATATTTCATAATATCTTTTCATGTGACAACACTGAAGAAATGACACTGCTACAATGTAAAATACAATGTACAGCCTGTGTAACACTTTCAATTTACTGTCACATCAAAATAACCCAACACACAGCCATTAATGTCAAAACCGTTGGCAACAAAAGTGAGTACAACCCTAAGAGGAAATGTCCAAATTGGGCCAAATTAGTCATTTTCCCTCTCTGGTGTCATGTCACTCATTATTGTTACAAGGTCTCAGGTGCGAATTTGGAGCAGGTGTATTAAATTTGATGTTATCGCTCTCGCACGGTCTCATACTGGTCACTGGAAGTTCAACATGGCACCTAATTGCAAAGAACTCTTTGAGGATCTGAAAAAATAGAATTGTTGCTCTACATAATGATGGCCTAGGCTATAAGAAGATTGCCAAGACCCTGAAACTGAGCTGAAGCACGGTTGGCAAGACCATACAGCGGTCTCACAGGACCGATTCCACTCAGAACAGGCTTCACCATGGTTGACCAAAGAAGTTGAGTGCACATGCTCAGCATCATATCCAGAGGTTGTCTTTAGGAAATAGATGTATGAGTGCTGCCAGCATTGCTGCAGAGGTGGGGGGGTCAGCCTTTCAGTGCTCAGACCATACGCAGCACACTGCATCAAATTGATCTGCATGGCTGTCGTCCCAGAGGAAGCCTCTTCTAAAGATGATGCACAAGAAAGCCCACAAACCATTTGCTGAAGACAAGCAGACTAAGGACATGGAATGAACTCCATGCCCATGAGGGTTAAGGCAGTGCTGGAAAAAAAATGGTGGCCACACAAAATATTGACACTTTTTGGGCCCAATTTTTGATCTGAGTGGAACCTGTCCTGTGAAACCGCTGTATGGTCTTGCCCACTGTGCTGCAGCTCAGTTTCAGGGTCTTGGCAATCTTCTTATAGCCTAGGCCATCTTTATGTAGAGCAACAATTCTTTTTTTCAGGTCCTCAGAGAGTTCTTAGCCATGAGGTGCCATGTTTAACTTCAAGCGATAACACCAAATTTACTTTGACTTTGACTCCCCATTGACACCCGAGACCTTGTAACACTAACGAGGCACGTGGCGTTGGGGAGGGAAAATGGCTAATTGGGCCCAATTTGGACATTTCCACTTAGGGGTGTACTCACTTTTGTTGCCAACGGTTTAGACATTAATGGTTGTGTGTTGAGTTATTTAAAGGAGACAGCAAATTTACATTGTTATACAGGCCGTACACTTACTACTTCAAATTGTAGCAGAGTGTCATTTCTTCAGTGTTGTCACATGAAAATCCTATAATAAAATATTTACAAAAATGTGAGGGTTGCACTCACATTTGTGAGATACTGTGTGTTATGATCTACTTTCTGCTTATGCATGGCCTTACACCTATGAGTGTCAAGGACATACACGTTTCCTGATCATGTAATTTGCTGGCAGTTAAAGAAGCATCTCCTGTGGGAAGCCCTGGCCAGCTATAAATAGGCCGGCAGGGATAAAGGGAGCGTCTTGGGAGAGCGGTTCTGCTCTCACTATGAATATGAGCATTAATAAGTATCCTTCCGTGAGCTGCAAGGCAGGACACAGACTGTGTGCTCAGTGTAGAGCACACACACTGGAGGGGGCTGCCTCAGGTAAGAGAGCTGACATTAACTGGTTTTGTTATACATAATAGGCAAAAGCATATCTCTGTTTACATGTGTTTGGGTCTCTCTCTCTCTCTCTCTGTATGTGTATGTATGTATGTATATATATATATATATATATATATATATATATAGCGAGAGAGATTTTATACATACATACACTTATCTATACAGAAAATACGTTTACACGTTGGATAAAGAGCAACACTCTTACTGCATTTAACAAATTTTGGCAGTGTGTACTTCATTCAGATGTGCAAAGCTTTATCCTTAATCATGTTACTTTGAAAATAAAATTGCTAAGAAGCTATTTACTTAACTAATATAAAAATGTGAATTTTTTTAGTATGCATATGTAGAGATAAATCCAATTGCTGTTTTTTCAAGAAGTAAATATTTGCAGTAGGATGTTTAATCTCTCATAGCTGAATATTCTGGGAGAAATATTATTTTACTTGGTTTTCATAATTGTTCCATATCTTTCTTCCTCTCATTTGTCTTCCTAACCTTCCCTAAAATATGTACCCTGTAACTTTTTATTTAAATCTTAAGTGGTATTTAAGACTTTTTCCATTTTAAACCGGGTTAGAGAACAAAATATTTAACTATAACCTGGCTAGTGTTTGTGCAGCAGATACATAACTCTAAGCACTGAAAGGGTTAATGTGACAGATATGTTATACTAAAGCATACCATAGAAATGTCAGCTATAGTGTCTAGGATATTTATACAGAGATGGATGATCCTGGCATGTTTAGATTTTTAGTGGTGATATGGCCGGTGGGTGAATGAGTATTTGCGTTCAGCTTTGCTGTGGAACTATGTAAGTATAAGCAGACTGGAGTCTGGCTAACAATAAGTATTTAATGAATGAATTAATTTAATGAATGCTTGAAGAATTTTAGATTTTGTGTATTGACTTTGAGTATGGTGTTTTGGAATAGTTACTCACCATGGTCTGTTGCATTGATCAGTTATTTAATATTTTATGGTTCCTGGATATATGTGTGAATGTAAAAGTGTTGTGTTGTTTAAACCAGAATCCATTTAGATCCTTCTGTCTTTGCAGTCTTTGATGGGAACCTCTAACGCTTTTGTTTGTTTAAATGGAATAAATCAAAGCATCAAAAAAAAATCAAGAACCAATCAAAATGTTTTAAGATGGTGCTGTAAATTTACCATTAAACTGTAAACGGGGGGCGGGGGGGGGGGGGATTTGAGAGAGTGAATTTCTCAAATAATTGCAATGTTTTTAGGAGGAGCTGGAGGATTTAGGTTTATTCTGTGAACTTATAAGGAATCTCTATTGGATTCTCACTGTAAAGAACCGGCAGTAGGGTGAAAAAAAAAAAAATCTAGATCTAAATTACTTGTGGGGTAACTGTATGTTGTGTGCTGTACAACATTTTCTTTAGTACCATTGTTCCTCTATTTTATTTCATATTTTTACTGATTCCAAGAAAAGTAAATGTGTTATTGACCTTTTTATGTTCCTGGCATTTCAAAAAGTTCACTTGACAAAGCTTTATATTGACCCTGGATATATTTATATAAGGTAATCATATCCCCTCTTAGATGCCTTTTTTCTAGTAAAAATCAGTTTTAATTTGGTTAGTCTTTCTTCATAACTTAGCCCCTCCATTCCCCTTATTAGTTTTGTTGCCCTTCTCTGTACCTTTTCTAGCTCTAAAATACCCTTTTTATGAAGTGGTGCCCAAAACTGTACTCCATATTCCAAATTAGGGCGTACAAGAGATTTGTATAGTGGCAAAATTATATTTGCTTCCCTTGCTTCTATACCCTTCTTAATTCATGCTAATATTTTATTTGCAGATGCTGCTTGGCTTTGAGCACTTGGCTGTGTGATTGTCCACAAGCACTCTCAAATCCCTTTCAATATCTGATACCCCTATATTTGCTCCATTAAGAATATAAATTGCATGTCTATTTTCCTTCCTAAATACATAACTTTACATTTATTTGTATTAAATCTCATCTGCCGTTCAGTTGCCCATTTCTCTTATTTATGCAGATCTCTTTGGAGGGAAAGTACATCATTTTTATTAAATTACTTTGCACAAATTTGTGTTATCAGCAAAAATGGAGACAATACTTCTTAGTCATTAAAAAATGACTAAAAAGGAGAGGACCTAATACTGAGCCCTGAGGAACCTCACTTACCACATTAGTCCAATCCGAGTATGTTCCATTTACCACAACCCTTTGCTTCCTGTCTTTTAGCCAGCTCTCAGTCCATGAGCAGGCATTTACTGCAATTCCTGAATTCCTTACTTAGAGCAATAGTCTTCCATGTGGCACTGTATCAGAAACCTTTGCAAAATCCAAAAAGACTACATCCACTGAGTTGCCTTGATCCAAGTTTCTACTGACTTCCTCTACCCTTCTAAAAGCTTTCCCACTACAGAAGTGAGGTTTATGGGTCTATAACTCCCTGGATTTGCTCCTGCCCCCTTCTTAAATATAGGTATCACATGTGCTTTTCTCCAGTCATCTGGTAGCGACCCTGTGTTGAGTGAATCTTGAAAAATTAGCGATAGAGAGGCTGCATTCTCACACTTGACACAGAGGTATGAACCCTGGATCGGCTGTGCATACATGTGGCAGGATGTACACTGAGTGAGGTTGCCACACTTTGTTCTTCCCTTTTCTGCACTACAATTCCCCCCCCCCCCCCCCCCCCCCTATTCTGTAAACTCCCTTCTTTTAGTGAAACTACGGCACTTCTAATAAAAGTACAGTTCTAGTATAACTGCTCACAAGCTCCTTTCCCTGTTTACATGAGATTCTAACTACTTCCCTTTACAACAATCAGTACACACAGCAAAGAAACACCCTTTACTTTCCAGAAGTAAATAACTATTTAATAAATTGATTGTCCTTTAGCAGGAATTCATTCTGATCCTTCTGTCCCTTGTTACTTCAGCCATGGACATATAAGGACCAGTCTGGGGCAAAGTTGTTAAATTAGGAAGAGCTTTCTATCATAAATGTAATTTATAATCCATACTAGGCATTTCTGAAACTGACTAACTTGTTTGTAAAAGACTTCCACACACCGTCCCTTGTGCCACATATCCTGATTTTCTAACAAATCATTCTTTACAATATTACCACTAAATGCGGCATATTTACTATATTTACTATTTACTACTCTATTTACTATATAATCCATAATTTGCTGATTTCTTATGAATAGTATTGAAAAATTAAAGCTTACAATGTTTTATATACATCTTAAATGAGCAGATATTTAATACCTAAACTACAGATTCAAGGTAAATTTATTGGGCTAACATTCCAGCCTTGTATGGATTTCTATTAAACACAACTGCAGAGGCATTTACAGGAGATGTCACACATGCAAAGAAACCCTTGTAATCTGTAAAATCAAAAAGTCGACAGGTACCAGGAACTGCAAAGTAACTGAAATTAAGCCAATTAGATAATCTTGGAAATCTCCAAGGGCCAAAAGCAAAGCCACCTGTAAGTGAATTATAGTTTGGCACTTCCTGTTAAGTGCTTGTAATGAAATCTGTGCACAGAGGATGCTGGATCTGTAGTGATATGATTAGACTGCTCTGAGGGAGGCAACTGGATTGGAAGTCAGGGCAGGAGGGAGAGAGATAACAGGAGGAGGAGGAAGAACAGTAGGGGTGCAGAGGTTCTAATGGAAGAAAAAGGAGAATGAACAGTGGAAGGTTGTGCTGTAAGGGAGGTAATCAGAGGTACATAATAATGCCAGGAAGAGGAAGGGATGGCAGTAATGGAAGTGGAAAGAAAGGCAAATCAGTGACAAAAGGAAAAAAGGAGAAATGAGGGGTGGAATGGAGTCAATAACCAGGGAAGAAGGAGGTGGGCAGTCACTTGGGTTTAGAAAGCATATAAGTAAAAAGGGCAAGAAATTGGGGGGCGTTACTAAAAAGACAGTAATATAAAAGGCGAGCAGTAATGAAGACTGAAAAACTATAATGGAAGGTAGAGCAAAGGCAGTCATGGTAATGAAGAAAGGATGCTGTAATAGCAGGAGGAGAGGCATCAGAAATATACTATTAAGAAGGTAGTAGAGTAGTAACAAGAGGGTATAAGCTGCAGGGCAGTAACAGCTGCAAAGCAATGATTCGAGACAAAATAGGAGAAGACAGTAATTGAAAGAATGGATGGGTGGGTCAGTAATGAGTGGGAAGGGGCCAGTAATGTGACTTGGAGAGTAAATGTGTGTATAATGCAGTAATGGGTAGGGGTATCAGTCTTGTGCAGTAGAAGGGATACAATATTGGAAAAGCAGAGAGGGTGAGTAGCATGACCCCAGATAATGATTAGCCTATAAGCCTATTTACTCCACTAGTTTGAATATGCTAAGTTTTTTTTCAATTGCACATTCCAAGCCTCAAGGTGTGCCAACATGTCACTTTTTGCTTACTGGGTGGATCAGAATGGCTCAGGATTAACAGGTAACAATTTTACTTATATATTTATATATATATATATATATATAAATAATTTTATTTTTTTTAATTTTTCAGTTACTACAGTTCTTGGTGTGCCTGTACTGTGAAATGATACCATATTTTTCACCTCCACTGTGTCCCTTAACAAGACATGGTAGGGGAGGAAGTAATGGGATGGATGGAAGTGGAGGCATTAATGGTACAGAAAGGAACAGAGGCAGTAATGGGAAGCAAAGCAGTAATGAGCAGGAAGGAAGTGGATGTAGTGACCATTGATCTTTGCAACTTGGACAATTCTTACATTTATGCAGTTATAAATGCTCATGGGGCAACAGCATCATGTGACCACAAATAAAAACCACATATGGTTATTTTTTAACAATCTGGAAGCATGACCTATATAAATAAATATACAAATGGCTTTTTTACTGGGATGCCTGAGGCTACACAGAAAAGTCCAGGCTGGATAAAGATCTTCATTTTAGCCATAATGTCTGTATTGAAATATAGAATGTACCGTTTTCAGCATTGCTACAAATAATGTTGTTTGTTCACACTTCGTGCCAGGAAAAAAATTACATGAAATTCAGATAGCTCTGAGAATCAAGTCCAAGTCAAGGTCCAAAATCCATGTAATAGAATTACAAAATGTTAATGGAATTCAGAAGGGCAAAGAAAGGAGGATTGCATATGGATTGGGAATTACATAATAAAATTAAAAATAATGCAAGGGACGTGTAGAAAAAGTGGTATTGTGGTTGTGATTAGTATTGACTATTGCGGACACATGGATCCTTATCCGTATCTTATCTAGTCTTTCGTAATAGGTAAGATTCTTTGGAAAACATACCTGGATTCTGGATGTGTAAGTTACACAGATCTGTTTTTTTCATTATTATTTTTTTATTTATTTATTTATGGAAATCATCATAGTAACTAGGGACAGTACAGACTTCTAAACATGGGGTATTTCATAGATACATCCATTGTATGTGTTATATATTTTTTAAAAATGAATCAATCATTGTCCTTAGATAAACTTTTCAGTATAGGGTGTTGTATGTTTACTTTTTTGTTCAGAAACAGAATCTATATAATACAGGTTTTTGAAATGTGAAAAATAAAACATATTTAGACATGATAAATAGATATTTTCTACTTAGGGGAAAATTTGTGACTTTTCTGGATACCTTTCTTATTGAATAATCACTAAAACTGTGCACAAAAATATAAAACTGACAAAAAAAACAAAAGAGGATCAGTGGTTAAATAAATTGCCGCAGGGGATTTAAGGTGTTTCAGCAATTATAGCACAATTGTAAATTGCCTTTAAAAATATAAATATTGGCAACTGGAAGTTATTTCAAGAATGTCACATAGTAATAGCCAAAATATAGCAAAACGTGCCTGTCATTTAGCTTGAGTTCCTCCCACCAGACTTTTCTTGTCAGCACCTAATTGCTTAATCACTCTACGGATACTTCAGAAGACATGTGTAAAAGGAAGCCATTAGGCCAGTAATTTATCTGACTGTTGTTGGTGACCAGACCAGTCTGGCGTGGGTATCTCTTGTGCTAATTGACACACAAAATTTAGTGAATTCAAATGTTTTTCTTTTACATTAATCGCTTCCATTTGTAATTATTCCTAGGGTTTTTTGGGTACTTTTCTATTTTTGAAATAGAAGTGCTCTGTGTAGAGTTTCCTCACATCATAAAGTTCAAATGTCTGTAGGAAAAAGAAATTGAGGTCCAGAACATATGTTTTTAATGGGTGCACATAGGACGGACATTTACATATGGATTCGGACATTGGAACAAAATAGTATGTAACTGATATTTAAGCATTTAGAAGCCGATTCCAATCTGAATTGTGTGAATTATATGTGTATATATCACTTGTAAACACTATAAATGTGTTATCACATAACAGGTGTTGATTGAATCCGACATAGTGAAAACTACATTTTCCCATATAAAGAAAGCATTGATATAAATATGAATTAGCGGTATCAGTGGTATCATTACATAGCTCATTAGTGCAGGCCACCATAATAAGTTCTGGCATAGGCATGTAATGTGTGAGGGTGCAAAAGTGTTACATAGAGTACATCAGTAATCATCTAACCATGTTGATGAATGCATAGAACAAATATGTGAAAAGGAAATGAAGAGAAAGAGGGACACACAGCAAGGAAAGAATTTTGTGGGAAAAGTGATCATACAGTTTGCTATGGAAGACTAGCATGATTTCAAAATCACACCATGCTTTTTTTATTGCAAATTGAGGGCCACATGGAAATATTTTCATACAGCCTCATTTTGCCCACCTTTCAGTATATACACAGGGGTTTCTGTGCTTAAATATAGTGCAAGTTCCTTTATTATGTATAGCACCATCCATTATATATACAAATCTTCTTTATCATATTGATATTTTTTAGATGAGCTTTGAATGTGGTGGGGTACTGCGTTGCCTGACTGACTATATTTCAGAGGTGTGGGGGAGTTAGTTACAGGAATACCACCACATACACTTTTTGTAAGGCAAATATGACTATATTCCATAGAAGTGTCAAGTGTTAGCAACTGAATGTTTGAGGAGAATCACATGGGTAAGTCAAGAATATAGCATGCTTTATCTACCAGGTGCATGATGATGTTTACCTTGACAAGGAAGAGTTTATAATGGGACCTGTTTTGGGACATCATTTCTATAAACAAACTTTAGTCTGTACCACAGAAAGTTATCCAGTCCAAGCTGCACATTTGATCACTGTGCTTGTGCAAGGACACGTGTAGATAGCCAGAGATGTGTGGTATCAAACTGCATGTTGTTGTTGATAATGTGGTATAAGTATAGACCGTAGAAAAATATTGGTTATCTGTAATGGCCATGGTGGGTAAACTTAATTTTGTCTGGGGAAAAAAGGGCTTACCTGACCCCTGACAGCAAATGCTTTCTTAGAGCAGCAAGGAGTTAATTGTCTCTCTATTCAGAAGGAGAGGGGTCAACAGGCTCTCTGTTGTATATCCTGTTCAGGTTGACGCCACATTTTCCTTGATTGGATTTGGAGGCAGATTTAATTCCATCTTGAGGATCCTGTTCTCTTCCGATCAGCCTTGGGAGTGATGCAGACATGACTCTGCAAACATTGTCTATCTCAGATCTGGAGGTGGCTGCCTATGTCTGCAATGTCAAGAACATTATCTGAAAATCCTTCAGTAAGCTATATAATAATCTGCATGCTTTGGAATGTTTATTTTACACACACACATATATATATATATATATATATATATATATATATATATATATATATATATATATATATAAAAAAAAATATATATATATATATATATATATTTAGCCGGCACTGGGGAGCTACAGTTCATTGAGGGAACCATGAATACCAACATGTACTGTGACATACTGAAGCAGAGCATGATCCCCTCCCTTCGGAGACTGGGCCGCAGGGCAGTATTCCAACATAACGACCCCAAACACACCTCCAAGACGACCACTGCCTTGCTAATGAAGCTAAGGTAAAGGTGATGGACTGGCCAAGCATGTCACCAGACCTAAACCCTATTGAGCATCTGTGGGGCATCCTTAAATGGAAGGTGTGGGAGTGCAAGGTCTCTAACATCCACCAGCACCGTGTTGTCATCATGGAGGAGTGGAAGGGGACTCCAGTGGCAACCTGTGAAGCTCTGGTGAACTCCATGCCCATGAGGGTTAAGGCAGTGCTGGAAAATAATGGTGACCACAGAAAATATTGACACTTTAGGCCCAATTTGGACATTTCCACTTAGGGGTGTACTCACTTTTGTTGCCAATGGTTTAGACATTAATAACTGTGTGTTGAGTTGTTTTGAGGGGACAGCAAAAGTACACTGTTTTACAGACTCTACACTTACTACTTTACATTGTAGCCGAGTGTCATTTCTTCAGTGTTGTCACATGAAAAGTAATTAAATATTTACAAAAATGTGAGCGGTGTACTCACTTTTGTGAGTCTTCCTTGGAATAAGTAGCATATCCTAGACCCAGTAAGTCCTAGTGTGCTTAAAATGCAAAACAGTCCTGATTGAGACGTTTGTCCCCATGTCTATGTATAGAATTTACAATAAGGCCTTAAAGTTCTTGTATTGTTAGACTTTGGCATTACTCTGACACACCTACTGGACATTCTCATGGGGTTTATCACCTCCAGCTGTGCGAGATAACCACGTGAGATGAACTCATTAGAAGAGTGGATTAACTTTTTCCTGTAATTTATGCTTTAAAATATAAACTTTCACGTTCAATGATCTGACCTATAATCTTAAACAACCAGTTGTTGTTTTGATTTAATTATGTGTATTTCATTTCTGCAGTGTCCTATCCTGTTATGCTGGCGCAGCACAAGGCAGCAGCAGTGGCGTGAGCATCCGCTAGATGGCCCTGCCGATATTCCGGGGCCATATTATAGAGTCAAGGCTTAGGTAAAATGTTGGGGTTGGGGTTAGGGTTAGTTCAAGGGTTAGGCCAACATTATTATGAGCTTAGAACTTCTCTCACATATCGGCAGTGCTGCAAAATATCGGCAGCGCCAACTAGCAATTGGAGGCCACACTGCAGCAGCGGACCTGTCCCAACAACATAACAGGATAGATCCTTCTGCAGTAACTGGGATCTTTGCTCTGTCGCTGTAATGGTAGACTCCAGAAGTGAATATATATTATATATAATTACTAGCGACTTACCCGTCAAAAATGACGGGGCAATAAAATGTACAGCCATGTCAATGCTGTTAGTCACAAAATGTAAAGCTTTTTCTACTCTGAGGGCCTTTGGCGCTCATTGCGAGGCTTTCCTCTTGTTTTTTTTTGCTCCTGTGAGCACCTTCGGCGCTCATTGCGAGCCTCTCCCCTCATGTCCTTCCAGTTTTGTGCTTCGCAACAATCATGTTCGTCTCTCATCACAAAGACAGATATATGTATCTATATATTTTTAAATAATAATGAATTGGTTACTTAATAAATGAATATACTTTACCTATTTCTAATTAATATTTCCAGCAATTGATAGCCTGCAGAGCTAACAATCTCTTTATTTTCCTGCAGCATACAATGTACAGTTGGACTGTTCCTGCCCTGAAGAGAAAGTGTCATCAGTGTGCTAATTGTGTAGTAGAAATAGGCAGCGTGCACGAGAGCGCAAACCATTGGTTTGGTTGTTTAAAGCGCCATTTTAGATTGGTAATGTTATTGGGTGCAAGTTAGTGTTGTAAAATGGCGTGTATTGCCTGTGTTACGCGGCTTGCAACCATTTCTGTTCCTTCTAATAGTGTATTTTGTGTACCTCTTACGTCCCTGGGTAAAAGTTGTACGTGGCTGGCGGGGTTTTGCGCGGTTCGGGTAGCCTCATTTTCATTTTATTCGGCCACAATTTTTTTGACGAATAGGTGATTTTTCGAGTGCTTGAACTCTACAAATTCGGCTTAAAATTGCGTGCATCCTCAATCCTAGATGTCCTGTCTGTCCCCCCGTGCTGTGTTTGATGTTTTTTTTTCTTCGCGTTTTTCGATTTGCACGGTTATTTTATTTTTTTTCTAAGTCCCGCATTCCTTTATTGCTTGCAGCCTAAGGCGATCCCGCGTTTCCTAAGTGCTTGTAGACGAAGTCCCGCAGGAGCGCCTTTGGCGCTCATTTTGTCTAAGTCCCACGTCTTTCAATGCTTCAACTGCTCGCCTCTCTATGCAAGGCAAGCAGGCAATGAGCGCCTTTGGCGCTCAACGCCTAAGTGCGTTTTAATGCCTTAACTGCTCGCATCGCAAGCTCATTGCCTAAGTCGTACACAACAGCGCAAATCGTGACAACGGCTCTGTTTGACAATTATAATATGTGATGTGTCTGCTTAGGAGGGTTGAAATCAATGGACGGTTGTTCTCTTAAAGTACTGATTTTTTTTACTTGTAATACTACTACTAAATCTCTAAATATAATATATGACCCTCCCTATGTGATGGTGGTCTGAATTTGTATCCTATGTGCATAATAATTTATTTGGTTTTTAAAATTCTCATCAAACGTTTATTAAGCTAATCTTCCCTATGCTTGTCTAGCTTAAAAATGCTAAAACCATAACTATTTAATCTATAGTATCCTACACTGCACTGGAGAGAGCATTTTCATAACATTACTTAAAATTTGTGTAAACATTTTTTTTTTTTAATGTTTAATCTGTCAATACACTGGTCTTGATTTACCCAACTCTAAGATAATTTCTTCTTTGCTCATCTCTCAGCATATAGCCATCTACAGATTCTGGTCAGCACTGAATTGTACTGAGGATTCTGTCTGGGAGTACCTTTGTAACAAAGAGAGGTGTACAATGTCAGGCTAGTCTTTTATATTTAGCACAATACTAATCAGACCATTACTGGATTCATATGGGAATGATGGAAGGCTGTGTGTAGAGAGGAGAAGCTTAGCAGACTGTGCCTATTTGTGAGTGTGTGTGCCAGTGTCTAGGTTGCGGATGAGATGTTGTGTGTTTGTATATGGGTTTCCATGTCGGCGTAGGAGGCCAAGTGTGTGCCAGTGTAGATAAATATAGGACAAGAAAACATCCAAAGTCTTGAAACCTAGTTTTCCCCAAGGGGGGCTTCTGTACAATATGAATGAGGTGGATGTGGTGCCCTCAAGACTAAGCCTAGAGAATAGGAGGTCTATAAAAGGAAAGTGTGTTGAATTCCTGGGTCATACAGGTCTCATAGGCAGAAGTGTGAGAAATACAATCCTTTAGATTGAAAGTTTGCGAGTTTTCAATATTGTGTCAGTGCCTTGGAAACAAGGTATATGTACATTTGATTTTATGCTCAAAAACAGGGCCCTCGATTCTTTACAAGGTGTTAAGTTTGTTTTTTGCCATGGACTCAACACCTGTACAGCGCTACGGAATATGTTGGCGCAATATAAATAAAGATAATAATAAATAATAATAAATAAGCACAAGGGAACATTGGTTAAATAAACCATATCCAAAGCTTGTGAAGTTACTGAAGTGTCCTGTGGCCACCTCAACCAGGAGGAAGGTAGATTGTGATATAGAGTATTTGATTTAGAAAAGTAAATGTTTTTTTTTTGTTTGTTTTTTAAGAATTAAGTTTGTGACACTACCGTTTGGTAAATGGGAAATAAAATATTGTCATGGTTGTCAAGTCTCATCCCAATTTTGGCTGGTATTGGTTGAGCCGGTGAACTTCATCATTTTGTTCATAGTAATGCACAAAAACTGTGACTATACCTAGTTATCCTTCCTATACCTTGTTAGGTGATTTTCAAGAAACATCCAGCCTGTTGGACGTCTGAGCACTGTTCTCAAACTGACAATCATTCACAGTGTGTAGGAATTCCACGTCTGCTTAGTCTCGTCACACAACTTGTCAGACTTGTTTCTAGCTTTTGTTTTTTACCTTCCGCTTCTCTCAAAAGGAAGGTGGGAGAGGGAAGTACTTGAGGAGGCAGTCAGTTGTCGCTGAATGGTGAGCATCTAACCATGCAGAATGTCTGAGAAGTGACCCCCATTGCCCCATGGTAAGAACAATCTACAGTCTGTGCTTGGTGCACTTCTTAAATCTATCTGTGATGCTCTGCTGGATGTAATTCGCTAGCTAAGATTCATTCACTGTAAGAGCAATGTTGATCCTTGTTTTTATTGGGTATAAGGCTGTTCTTGCTTTTATTCAGGCTTTCTGTGTGCTATTCTATGTCTGGATTCAAAGAGGTAAAAAGGAAAATAATAATACAGTGATAACTTTCCACATAGACACTTAATTGCCTATACCAGACTAGTAGCCATGTAAATATAATTTAGAATATAATGCCACTGTTTTTAAAATAGGTTTTTGATTTACATATGTCAAGCCGCTGTCACATTGCATTTTTCTGTTTAAATACTTCAAGAATCTAGGTCAGAGAATGGGTTAATTAGTGCTTTCAAGTGCTTTAATAGAATAAGATAATTTCTTCTTTGCTCATCTTTCAGTTATGGGGGAGTAATATACCTTCCCCCTCCACATGCAAATAAATCCATTAAGGCCATCTTGCATCTCTCTCTACCCTGACAGTAATTAGTTATCCCATCTAATAATTCTCTCAATAAATCCTTAGTTTTGTGTAGTTTTGTAAATAATGTTAATCTGTTTTTTGCCAAATAGTGCAATATGGAAGTGCACATAAAGCCCCCTCAGTTGACCTACAGTTTCTTGCATTTGTGTGGGAGCTGGTAGTGTAATGGTTAACCATGCCTAGAATTTCATAACAACGCTGTTTTTGAAGGGCGGGTTGGGGCATGTGAGGTATGTGACCAAAAGAAGTGCGGCGGGTATCCAGGCAGCAAAGTAACAGCAAGGGTTGAGAAGGGTCTGCAAAATTGGTTGCCTCTCTGAGATACATAATTTGTACATAAAAAAAGAGAGAGAGAGAAGAATATTTTATAGGAACCAGACATGCTTTTTTTCTAGGAGCAACAAAGTAAGCCCTTCCTAGAAATACATTAGACTTTGAGAAAATATTTAGGAGCCAGCAGTACAAATTTATAGACGCCTTTACTGGCAGGCTCCTGGGAAATTTTCACCCTTGTTTCTCTCAAACACTCAATTGTAAACTATATTTTTATGAGCTTATAACGTTGCGTTTGTTTGTATGTTTGTATCCATTTTTTTTATATTTGTTTAAAAAGAAAAGGAATGTAATGGGCATGCTCAGCAGATACCTGTGCACATGAGCAACTGATAGATTCCATGCTTTTTGATTGGTCAATTATAGTCAGTTGATAATTTTAGAAGTTTTCTTTTATATATCTCACCTGTAATGGTGATCGTTCAGCAGAGGGGAAAATAAATCTCCATTTGAAATGTAAAGTAGTTTCTAAGTATATTTGCTCACCTGTAATGGTGAATCTCTGCCAAAAGGGGTGAGCGAATGATAATTATTGACATGTATAATGGTTTAAAATAATATTCTCTTAGCTATAGCCTTACTTTAAACCATGTCATATTTTAAGTTTCATTACGATAAATTAACATTTCACTTGACATTACAGGTGAGCAATGGAATACATTACTAAACCTTTATCCATCAAATATATCCTATAGTTTTCTAATTGCCAGAAATATCCACCAACAAGTGGTATATAGGAAAAGGCAAAAGAGTGATGGATCTTCCACAAAATCTAAGAACCAGAGCCACACTGGTTTTTATACTTAGTGTGGAATGGTGTTTTATTTCTGGTGTGAAAGCCCTTTCCACATGCTGGGGCAGCATTTGATGGTCTTCATTCAAGTAATATTTCTTTTATCGATTTTTGAATGCTCCTTTAAAAAAAAAATAAGTCTCAGACGTACTAGGTTCATTTTAATTTATCCTTGTAAAGATGAAACAAAATAAACAGAATCTGGTTTTGCCTATATTTATGGTAAAACCTTCATTTATATTTATTTTTTCTAATCACAAATATTAACATTGTACTTTTTTGTATTTTACCAGATGCTGGATCCAGAAGGTGAATATAAAATGGCAATGACTTCTGGAGAGGAATCCAAAACTGGGGAGAGAGTGGATATTGTGCTAGAGTGTGGCAAAACAGAAGAGGATATTACACCAGTTTCTGATAAAACAGAGCAGGAGATTTTGGTCAGCGGACTAAAGGATTCTATGAAAGGTGCTAATCGACCTTTCATAATTCCAGAAGTAAGGCTAGATAGAAGTTTCAGTGCAGATGAGCTTGCATCAAAGAAAATCACAAGCTCTGATGTGGAAGAAGAGGAGGATGATGATGACGACGATGAGGAGGAAGATGATGATGATAACGACGACGATGATGATGAGGAGGAATATGATGAGGATAGTGATGATAACTATTTGGACAGGAATGACCCTAAACGTTCTAGTATGATAGAATCATCTGCTGAAAAGACCTACACATTAACCGTCCAAAACTCTCTTCGTCGGAGGACGCACAGTGAGGGAAGTCTTCTTCAGGAACCTAAAAGCCAGAACTGCTTCACATCTGACAACGCTCTGCACTGCATGGACAATGAGAATGCCAAAACCTCCTGGTCTATTCCGTCTCCAAGGACCATAAAGAAAGAGCTTGCTAAAAATGGGGGTTCCATGCACCAGCTGTATATGCTTTTTTCTGGGAACAAAAAAGTAAGTGGCCTTAATTATATATGAAATTATATATATTACAGGAGAGTCCTTTGATTAGTATCTCACTGCATCCAACCCAATGCCAAATAGGAAAATGTACAGAAACTGAAATGATGTAGTTATAGTACCATATATGGAGGGTTACTATAACATATAAAGCATCAACATATTCTGTAGCACAAAGTACAGTGGATACAGTGAATGCATATGATAACATAACAAGAGTATAAAGCAAACTATTTCAAAAGTAGCAATACTGTCAGAAGCTGTTGAGGGCCCGGCTCTTGTAAAATCTTAGTCATTAAGGGTTAATGGAGCCAAAACAGAAAATAAAAATACCATTAAAATTACTTTTTATATATTTTTGTATATATCCTTACTTTTGTACAGAGGGGCAGAAATATATTTTACAATATTTAAAACTGTACATGGTCTAAAAGACAAATCTTATAATAAGACTTCTTGAGAGGAGTATCTCACATAAGGCTGTCTTAAGATTTAATCCAATATCTCCCCTTTGATCACTCCCTTCATCACTCCCTTCATATACTTCGCACACAAATGTTTTATATTGTGTGTAGTTTATTTATATCATACATTCAGTATATACATTTTGAGAATTATAGTTCCTTTGTGACCTACTTAACTTAAGGCTTAGATTGTCTATTATACGAAGGAACATCCACTGTGTTGGGAATGCTCTGCTGGGTAATTACATGACACCAATTCCTGGGGGCTCCCACTGCTCAAGCTGTTGCCTCCAGCTCAGTGACTCTGTACCCCCTAAGGGTATAGTGTAATCAGACAGTGATATGGCTTCCTACAGATCTGACTGAATGGTTCATTATGCATACGAGGGATTTGGTGGTTTCACAATATGAAAGAAAGCGTAATGTGATCCAACAGAGTACGGTTTATCTATTTGTATAAATAGATTGGATGGATGGATAGATTGGATGGATGGATGGATGGATGGATGGATAGATATTGTTCTCATTGTCTCTTATATTTAATATTTATATATATATATATATATATAGTTCTCCTTGGCTATTTGTGGGCACATTTGCATGTCACTGCTCAGCTTCCCAGAATGCAGTGTAATAACTGTTTTTCTTGGAACACTGAGCTCTAAACACGTTTTTTAACTTGCTATAGACATTCAAATGCGGACACATATGTACTATTTATTTACTGTACTACTGTATGGTGGAGGGCTTCTATCGCTCTTTTTCCCACAATATATTAAATGATTGTTGTGGTGAACTACCTACTCATGAGGTCCACAACACAAGCTGAGATCCCGCTCCATGCTGGTGATAGCCAGTAAGCTTGCAACAGCTGTACATGGATAGGATTCTCAGCTTGTGTAAAATCCAGCCTTGGCTTTGCATGAAAGCTGTGTAATACAGCAGGCATAAGCTTAAAGGAACCCATGTTTGAAAATGGCTATGGATTGAAGAGTGATGCATTTGTGGGAAAATTTGCATGTCCCAGCTACGCTTCCCAGAATGCAGTGTAATAACTGTTTTTCTCGGAATTCTAAACTGGAAGCAGTTTTTTTTTTTTTTTTTACTTGCTTTAGACATTTATATGTGAACACAGATGTACCATTTATTTACTATATATATATATATATATATATATATATATATATAGTGGATATAAAAAGTCTACACACCCCTGTTAAAATGTCAGGTGTCTGTGCTGTAAAAAAAATGAGACAAAGATAAATCATTTCAGAACTTTTTCCACCAATTGAAAAACAAACTGAAATCTTTTAGGTAGAGGGAAGAAAAAATATAAAAATAAAATAATATGGTTGCATAAGTATGCACACCCTTAAACTAATACTTTGTTGAAGACCCTTTTGATTTTATTACAGCACTCAGTCTTTTTAGGTATGAGTCTATCAGCATGGCACACTTTGACTTGGCAAGATTTGCCCACTCTTCTTTGCAAAAACACTCCAAATCTGTCAGATTGCGAGGGCATCTCCTGTGCACAGCCCTCTTCAGATCACCCCACAGATTTTCAATCGGATTCAGGTCTGGGCTCTGGCTGGGCCATTCCAAAACTTTAATCATCTTCTGGTGAAGCCATTCCTTTGTTGGTTTGGATGTATTTAGATTGTCTTTAGATTGTAAGTCTGCGAGTTTCAATCCTCCAAGGTGCTTTAGGGAAAGCGCTATGGACACCGGATTCCAAGCTCAAAGACAGGGCCATCCACTCTTTGCAATGTGTGAATCTTGAACTTGTCATTGCCTGTAACTTAACTTATGTATAGCGCTACGGAATATGTTGGCGCATTACAAATAAACGATAATAATAATAATAATGTATGCTTTGGGTCGTTGTCATGCTGAAAGATGAAGTTCCTCTTCATGTTCAGCTTTCTAGCAGAAGCCTGAAGGTTTTGTGCCAAAATTGACTGGTATTTGGAACTGTTCATAATTCCCTCTATCTTAACTAAGGCCCCAGTTCCAGCTGAAGAAAAACAGCCCCAAAGCATGATGCTGCCACCACCATACTTCACTGTGGGTATGGTGTTCTTTTCGTGATGTGCAGTGTTGTTTTTGCGCCAAACATATCTTTTGGAATTATGGCCAAAAAGTTTAACCTTGGTTTCATCAGATCAGAACACCTTTTCCCAGATGCTTTTGAGAGACTCCAGATGTGTTTTTGCAAAATGTAGCCTGGCTTGGATGTTTTTCTTCGTAAGAAAAGGCTTTCGTCTTGCCACTCTACCCCATAGCCCAGACATATGAAGAATACGGGAGATTGTTGTCACATGTACCACACAGCCAGTACTTGCCAGATATTCCTGCAGCTCCTTTAATGTTGCTGTAGGCTTCTTGGTAGCCTCTCAGACCATTTTTCTTCTCATCTTTTCATCAATTTTGGAGGGAGATCCAGTTCTTGGTAATGTCACTGTTGTGCCATATTTTCTCCACTTGATGATGACTGTCTTCACTGTGTTCCAGGGTATATCTAATGCCTTGGAAATTCTTTTGTACCATTCTCCTGACTGATACCTTTTAACAATGAGATCCCTCTGATGCTTTGGAAGCTCTCTGTGGACCATGGCTTTTGCTCTGGGATGCGACTAAGAACATTTCAGGAAAGACCAACTAGAGCAGCTGAACTTTATTTGGGGCTAATCGGAGGCACTTTAAATGATGGCAGGTGTATGCTGACTCCTATTTAACACGATTTGGAATGTGATTGCTTAATTCTGAACACCGCTACATACCTAGTTATAAGAGGGTGTTCAGACTTATGCAACCACATTATTTTTCTTTTTTTTCTTTTCTTCCCTCCACCTAAAGATTTCAGGTTGTTTTTCAATTGAGTTGTACAGTTTATAGGTCGCATTAAAGGTGGAAAAAGTTCTGAAATGATTTATCTTTGTCTCACTTTTTATATCCACTGTATATATGATTAGCTACTAGGACCTTGGGAGTAAAATTGAAACCCAGGCAATGCTGTTTGCCACACAATGCAAGGCTATGGCCCCTCTGAGCACCCCCTCCCATGTACTTCAACTTTCCTGCATTGTACTAATCATTTTCGGAGCTCATTGACATCTTTGGCTCGTCTTGCCTTTGGTGCTCATTGCGACCCTTTCCTCCGGCCTACCGTACTGTCCGCTCATTGCGACCCTTTCCTCCTGCCTACTGTTTCGTTAACCTGCAAGTTTTGTGTTTGGGAATGCCATGTGTCTCTCTCCACCATCTCCCCCCTGTTTCTCCTATGCATGTCTGCTGAATGTTTGCGTGTTACACGTTGGCTGCCGTTGGTTTTATTTCCCCCGTGCCTGGCGTTGTTCATGTAAGTGTTACGGTTTGCGCCGTTGTGTATTTTCTAAGTTCTGCGTGCCTTGCGTGCTCAGCCTCTTTTTCATACAGTTTCAGAATTATTACGTTTTACGCTGTTTCTTTTCTCGCTTATCTGATTTTGGGTTGACGAAAAAGCCCAAATATGGCTCAAATTCTCTTGCAACCTCACTCCCAGGCTTCCTGGCTCTCCCCCTGTGCTGTGGGATTTATTATTTTTGTGAAATTATTTTGTTTGTTTATCAGGTTTTTACAGTTACGTGCCTGGGTCGCAGTTGCGTGCCTCAACTGCTCGCCTCACTTTGCGAGGCGAAAAGTGCAATGAGCACCTTTGAGAGGCTCGCAATGTGTGACCAACATCGTAAGCATTCCAAACACTGACAACTATAATAGTGATACACACACATATACAGTGTGTGGGGGGGGGGGGGGGTCGGAGTATTTGATCCCCTGCTAATTTTGAACGTTTGTCCACTGAAAAAGAAATGATCAGTCCATAATTTTAATGTTAGGTATATTTTGAACAGTGAGAGACAGAATAACAAAAAAGGTCAATGAGTGAATGTATTTGACCCCTTCGTCTTAGTACTTGGTGGTCAGAGGTTTCTTGTAGTTCGCCACCAGGTTTGCACACTTCTCCGTAGGCATTTTGCTCCACTCCTCTTTGCAGATTTGCCTCTCCAAGTCGTTAAGGTTTCGAGGCTGATGTTTGTAAACCTGAACCTTACGCTCCCTTCACAGATTTTCTATGGGATTTAGGTTTGGAGACTGGCTAGGCCACTCCAGGACCTTAATGTGCTTCTTCTTGAGCTACTCCTTTGTTGCTTTGGCTGTGTGTTTTGGGTCATTGTCATGCTGGAATACCCATCCACAACCCATTTTCAATGCCCTGACTGAGGGAAGGAGGTTCTCACCCAAGATTTGATGGTACATGGCCCTGTCTATCGTCACTTTGATGCGGTGCAGTTGTCCCGTCCCCTTAGCAGAAAAACATCCCCAAAGCAAAATGTTTCCACCTCCATGTTTGACGGTGGGGATGGTGTTCTTGGGGTCATAGGCAGCATTCCTCCTCCTCAAAACACAGCGAGTTGAGTTGATGCCAAAGAGCTTGATTTTGGTCTCATCTGACCACAACACTTTCACCCAGTTCTCCTCTGAATCATTCAGATGTTCATTGGCAAACTTCAGACGGGCCTGTACATGTGCTTTCTTGAGCAGGGGGACCTTGCGGGCGCTGCAGGTTTTCAGTCCTTCACAGAGTAGTTTTTTACCAATTGTTTTCTTGGTGACTATGGTCCCAGCTGCTTTGAGATCAATAACAAGATCCTCCCGTGTAGTTCTGGGCTGATTCCTCACCATTCTCATGATCAATGAAACTCCACAAGGTGAAATCTAGCATGGAGCATCAGACCGAGGGAGACTGGCAGTTATTTTTTGCAAATAATCGCACCAACTGTTGTCACCTTCTCACCAAGCTGCTTGGCGATGGTCTTGTAACCCATTGCAGCCTTGTGTAGGTCTACAATCTTGTCCCTGACATCCTTGGACAGCTCTTTAGTCTTGGCCATGGTGGAGTGTTTGGAATCTGATTGATTGCTTTTGTGGACAGATGTCTTTTATACAGGTAATGAGCTGAGATTTGGAGCACTCCCTCTAAGCTTGTTACCTGTATAAAAGACACCTGGGAGACAGAAATCCTGCTGATTGGTAGGGATCAAATACTTTCACTCATTGACCTGCAAATAATTTTATAACTTTTTTTTTACATGCATTTTTTGTTTTGTTATTCTGTCTCACTGTTAAAATACACCTACCATTAAAATTATAGACTGATCACTTCTTTGTCAGTGGACAAACGTTCAAAATCAGCAGGGGATCCCAAAAAAATGTTTCCATCATTGTAGGCCCCAGCCTCCATAAAAGCTGTGATGCGAAATGTGCATACCAGGCTGTGACATCAGACGCCTGCGACAGGGGCACCATCCAAGAGCACGAACTGCAGCCGGGTTTAGGCTTGGCATTTGTTGATTTTGACGCTACTTCCTTTTTTTAATCATACTACATGGCATACATTAGCTAAATCAGTATAGGGAATACTTTTTTGCAATAACTGGTATCTTTCTATGTCACTTTAAGGATATATTTTTGATGCAAATGAGATATAATCCTGTGTGGAGGTTCATGTAATCTTCAGGATTTCCATCTAATCTGTTTGAGTATACACTCCCATTTGTGGGGACATCAAAAGTACTTTATCTTACCAAACTGGTCAAGGAAAGGCCTGATGAGTTTTGAAGTGATTCAATTGCTTACATTTTTTTATATGTGTTTATATAGAATATGAGATTACATCATTGTGGTTAACAGTGTGCTGCTTTGCTTGGAGACATTAACGTAAATTTCCTGGGATCCTTCCTGCTCACCGAGAGCTGCTGTGATTACTCCATGACATAAATCAAGGAGATTTATATTTATAACATTTTTTTGAAGAAGCAAAACTATTTTTTATAAAGTTTAAAAGGGTCACCTTTTATTAATTAGTAAACAGGCAACCTGCATTTTTTTCATGAGAAGACCTCTTTAATTTTACTAACTACTTGAACGGTGGATATAGTAAGTTGTCTCTCATTGCAGTACAAGCAGGTATTCACTGGGTCTCACTGCTAATGCTGTAAGAATGAAAAGGTTGCTTATTTTTCCCTTTATGAATCCACTGCTTATCACATATTTTTCGGTATATGCCCATATTATTCATGGCCAATAAATCTACTCTGTCCAGCCTATATATGTCTGAGAGACAATGTGTGTCTGAATGTTTGTCATCTTTATGTGCACTTTACAGAAAGGTGATAGAGGGAATAGGTGAACATGAAAACTACTGCAAGTTTAAATAATCCTTAAAGGACTCGTATAAGGGTTTTTCAATTTTAATGTGTTTTAGTTAATTATGGTTTAAAGCTTTAGCCATATTTCTCCTCGATGAAAGCTGTTGCTGCACCACTTATTCTCTCTCTCTCTTTCTTTCTCTGCCTGCCTGCCTTCCTTCTGATGATATTGTCCACACGACAATATATTATATATTATATTGCATTATTTGTGCAGGCTACATTGGAGAGTTGGGGGTTATGAAATAAATAATAAAACAAAGCAAGGCTGTCCAGATGGGAGCTGGGGTCGAGAAAATGTATTAAATGTGAGAAGATAAGTTGTTGCATACATTTGGAAGCAAAAGGAAGTAGGGGTATAAGGCAATAATTATGGCAACAGATTGGATCTATGGAAACCTTTTGAGAATAAATGTGACCATGGCATGTTGAAAGGAAAAGGGAACTGTGGGTGATGAGTTACGTGTTGAAAATATGGGCCAGTGTGGGCACCATGTAGAATGGATGAGAGGTTTGAATAAGTGGCCAGGATAAGGGTCAAGCGGACAAGTGATACGTGGAGAAGAATGAGGACATGTCAGACATCTGTAACCAAGGAGAAATAATCTGGTATCCAACTCAGCACAAAAAAAGGAACTGTAAATGAAGGAACAGGCACTATTGTAATGAGGGAAAAAGCGTATATTTTTCTTAGATTTCTTACTAAGCATCTTTTTTATTTTATAGCAAATGTAAATATATATACTGGCATTTAATAGTTAAACTTTCACTTTGCAGAGGCATCACAGTAATCTCTTAAGTACAGGAAGCAGTAAGTAGTAATGATCGATTGATTGTAATGATAGTGTGTATTATCTGTAGGAGGAGAGGATGGATCATCTATAAGAAATTATTATCTCTGTACTTTGCGTGGAAGCTTATACAGTTGTGCGCTGCCAAGAGTTACTAAGAGGGTGATATATTCTACCAGGCAGTGAATGTTCTTGCAAAACTGGGAGAGCCCGAAAAGAACACCTTTGAACCTGACCAATTAATGATTCCCAAAATTGTAAGTCGGATTCTATAGATGAAATAAGGACCAGTAAGATGCCATATAAATAAAATATAAGTGAAGTTGATTAAAAGTTCGTAGAGTAAAAAATATATAGATTGTAAAAACAATAGCGTTCCTGTCATACACCCTAAGTCCTGGGCGTAGAGTATCTGTGTGAAATTGGCCACATGGTCAGAGCAAATAGGAGGACACAGGTTTGAGGCAGGAATATATCAGATATGCAAATAGTTAACCAAAATGTAAATTTGTGCATATTCTATAAGAGCACAATATCTTTTACAGTAGATAAGTCCTAATATTCTAGGTACTTAAAAATGCATATGAGCAGCAGCCTCAATACCAGCATGTACATAGATATACATTCAGCAATAGTCCTGTACAGGGTAGCTGCTATAGTATGGTGCCAACTGGGGACATATTGTGAAACGTTACACTGTGGCCCTATCTACTACTGTTGTAGTGGAGGTTGGGGACCCACTACTTACCCCCTTTCCCTAAATGCAACAACTAACTGGCCCCTATACTGTATTACCTAGGACTAATCCCCAAGCTGCCCACTCACCCTACAGGACACTGGATTCAGTCATCTGGGCGTCTGTAGGTTCTGTTGCACAATGCAGACTGAGATGTAAGGGAATCCTGCGCCCTCTGATGATGTCACAGGTGTTGGCCAGGAGCTACAGAGGATCTCTGTTTGAGCCATTGACGAAACGCATGCATCAGATCCAGCTGTAGCTCCTGGCCAACACCTGTGACATCATCAGAGGGTTGCAGAATTCCCTTACAACTGTCTGCAACTATCTGTTATAGGTAGTTTATGGTCATCCACTTTTTTTTTTTTTTTCAAACAAAAATCCTCCTAAAGCTGTGATGCAGTCTGTTAGTATAATGCTCTCTATGATGAAAACATATTGACAGGGTGACAGTGTCTCTTTAGCTCCATGCTGAGGTTGGTGTACCTCTGTACATCTTACTCTAGCGGTGAGCTCTGTGCTGTGTCAAGTCTACTAAGCTTCTGTGTGTGGGCTGCTTGTAGAGTGTTGTCTGGGAGGCTGATGATCCTGAGCTCTTCCCCATATTCAGTTTGTGAATCCTTCTCCCCTGTGAGCATGGTGCTATCTTTTCTGCAAATAACCATAAGCTTCTCCCTGTGTTCAACCTGATCCTCCCCTTAGTTTTTAACTATGAGACTTCATTGGGCTTCACCCAGTGCCTGCCCAAGTGAACTGAAGGGCTGATTCTGCTCCTGATATTGTCTGTGTCCAAAGGTCTGTTTTTGTTTACTGTATGTTCCACATAATTGAAGATATTATCCTTTTATTGTAGATGTGTGAATATCCTAGACTCAAATGTGTGTGAATACATTCTCTGTACAGTGCGTCCTATAGTCCTGACATTGTACTGCATGTTACTCTTAAGTGGGGGTTGAGTGAATAGATTTTCTCTCTACTAAACATTTTAGACAAGACCAGATATTGCCTCCTACTGGAGGTTCAGTGAAAATGTTCTTTCTGTAGTGGAGTTTTTGTGAATGTTCTCCAGTGAAACATATATGTTGCTGCAAAGCTGATGTTGGTCCTCTGATGAGTGCCTGAAGGGTCTTTCTTGGTACATCTCTGACTGACAGGTGACGGAGGGCAGACCATAAGTAACTCTGACTGATGGAGACAACACTTTGAGTGAAAATTAAAATGAAATGGAGGTAATTGTTAAGAATTGGCCATGTGTTCTGTCTTAATCATTCACACCGCGTAACTGAGATGTTGTAACTACCAGGTCTGTGAAATAGATGTTTTTTAGAATGGGTTGTGTCCGCTCATTGTTTTGGGAGGAAAAGCCTAATTCCCCACAAAGGCAGGAAGTTCTATCAATAATTTAATGTGTCGGTTATTTTACCCAATCACCAGAAATGATCCAACTGCATTTTGCCAACCCCAACAAATATATAATTTTATTCCTGGAAGTAGTCGCTGTCACTCTAGGAAAACGACTATATAGAGCTACAGATATATCAGATTATTGGCAAATCTGAAAAACGTTTTATGCTTAATGTATTTATGATTTTTACTGTATGTTATTGTGTATTTTTACTACAGATGTTTCTCTGGGTTTTTAAGCTTTGTTTTTAGTCTTATAGACTTTGTCACCCCAAATTAAAGTTATTTTATGGTTGTTATGCCCGCCAGATTTGGGGGGGCTACGCTTACCCCAAGTCTCACTCTCTATCTCACTCTTTCTCCTTCTCTCTCGCTTTCTCCTTCTCTCTTGCTTTCTCCTTCTCTCTCGCTTTCTCCTTCTCTCTCGCTTTCTCCCTTCTCTCTCGCTTTCTCCCTTCTCTCTCGCTTTCTCCCTTCTCTCTCGCTTTCTCCCTTCTCTCTCGCTCTCTCCCTTCTCTCTCGCTCTCTCCCTTCTCTCTCTCTCCCTCCCTATCTCTCTCTCTCTCTCTCCCTCTCTCTCGCTCTCTCCCCTCTCTCTCGCTCTCTCCCCTCTCTCTCGCTCTCTCCCCTTTCTCTCGCTCTCTCCCTTCTCTCTCGCTCTCTCCCTTCTCTCTCGCTCTCTCCCTTCTCTCTCGCTCTCTCCCTTCTCTCTCGCTCTCTCCCTTCTCTCTCGCTCTCTCCCTTCTCTCTCGCTCTCTCCCTTCTCTCTCGCTCTCTCCCTTCTCTCTCGCTCTCTCCCTTCTCTCTCGCTCTCTCCCTTCTCTCTCGCTCTCTCCCTTCTCTCTCGCTCTCTCCCTTCTCTCTCGCTCTCTCCCTTCTCTCTCGCTCTCTCCCTTCTCTCTCGCTCTCTCCCTTCTCTCTCGCTCTCTCCCTTCTCTCTCGCTCTCTCCCTTCTCTCTCGCTCTCTCCCTTCTCCCTTGATTTGTGTCCAGTAAAGGAATCAGCCGATTACTTTGTTTTTTGTTTTGTTTTTTCTCATACAATCTTTATTTCTTTTGTTCCATTTTCCAGTGATTTGTTAGATATTTTGTATACACAGTTAAATTTGGTTATTGCGACAGGAATATGTATGTATGTCGGAGTATGAGGTGTTGCACTGTTCATAGTACTTAGAACAAAATCTTAAAATTATATGTTTGTGTGTGCTGGAAAAGATGTCAATGTGTATTTGAAACCAAAAGACAAGGTAAAAGGAACCGTAGACACAGGTAAGTCCTCTCTCGGCATATACGGATTGCATTCCCCTCAGTGGCAGAGAAAGAGATGGTCACCGAAAACCCAGAGAAACTTAGGTTAGAGCAGGAGGGGGCAAGTTCGGTCTTGGAGGGTTACCCACATGCATGGATTTGATTATATCCCTGCTGCGCCCAAGTGAGTCAATCACTTCTTCAGACATCCTGATTTACTCACCTGTGCACAGAAAATATATGTTCAATTCCAGGCATCTGTGTGGCCCTCCAGGACTGAACTTGCCCACCCCTAGGTTAGAGTGTTTATAGACATTTGCACTATATCAAACCTATTAACAATTAGTTTTTTCAGTTGTTCAAAATAGTTGTTGCTGTTGAGAGAGAGAGAGAATGATTCTCATGTTTTACTTATAACTCTCTAACATATTCCATAGCCGTATACAAGGGTAGAGTACAAAGAAAAATACAATATTAAGACATGGCAAAAATTAGCTTAAACTCTTGCATACATGGTGCTTTTTCCCGATGCACCTGCCAAGATTAAAAACTTGCAAAATTACAATCTAAAGTGATTGGGAATGTGATGAAGGGAGAACTGCGATGTTGCAGTGAATTCATGGATAGGGGAGTGATCAAAGATGATACCTGCTGTAGGATAAGAAAGCAACCAATGCGTTTGTGTACTCTTAACGTAGCAGTGAGTAGAGCCGTGCAGTACATGGCTTCTGTATAGGGTTACAACTATCCTAGGTGTCTGGAAAAGGAATCATGGCTGCTTATTGGCCCTTACATTAGAGACAGTTCATGTCACAAACCTGGAGCCAGCATATATGTGATTTGTGATGGTGCGAGTTTTCGATGGAAGTTGTATCTTTTTCCATATGCTGCTTATACAGGATAGTCAAACACTGTATATTACATATTTTCTCAGTGGTAGGCTTTTACTTTTTAATAACAAAATTAAAAAACAATAGTTAAATCTGTCGGGATTGGCATTGCAAAGTGATTAAGTTATCAAATCAATAATTATCCACCATATTCTGGCCATTAGTGCTGGAAATGATTAATATGTGTTATTTTGACTGTAACATTGTGAGCTGTGACAGCAAATTCTTTAAGATCCCCATTCTCAGTGTATGGTATTTCCTGTGTATTTCCCTTCTCCAAAAACTGCTTCTTATCTGTAGAATTTATCTAAGATTTCTCCACATCTAAGTGTTAAACCTCCTCTAACAGCTCTACTCATTAACAGCTTAAACCTCATGTCTTCCTCCTTCCTCTTACTGTGAGTGTTTAGCCTTAGGTGTCAGTAAGGATTTTATGTATTTTTAGCGATCACTCCTCTAATATAATTTAGAGGATACATTTTTGTCAAGTTAAGAGCCACTGCTGAAATAAATATCCATAAAGATGTGTAGCTGATGACTCAGGATATCACACATAGAGCAAGTATAGCTTCAAAATGTAATTTAGATTAGACTTTAAGTGTCTAAAACCTCAAACATAGCTTTGTGGCTGAAATCATATAGATTACAGTATGTGTAGCATCAGGTTTTCTGACTTTTCTGTTTACTTAGTTACTGGTTAGCATTGCTATCCATATTTGAAGAAAGAAAAAAATTCAAAATGGCTTTTACAACTCGCATCATATATAATAGTTGTCAAACTGCGAGGCGTCGTCACACTTTGCGTGGTACGTATGAGTTGACAAAATGCAAGACTTGGGGGGGGGGGGGGGGTGACAAGACGCGGGACTTATTGGATGTTAGAGACCTTGCACTCCCCCGCCTTCCATTTGAGGATGCCCCACAGATGCTCAATAGGGTTTAGGTCTGGTGACATGCTTGGCCAATCAATCACCTTTACCTTCAGCTTCTTTAGCAAGGCAGTGGTCATCTTGGAGGTGTGTTTGGGGGTCTGTATCATGTTGGAATACTGCCCTGTGGCCCAGTCTCCGAAGGGAGGGGCTCATGCTCTGCTTCAGTATGTCACAGTACATGCTGGCATTCATGGTTCCCTCAATGAACTGTAGCTCCCCAGTGCCAGCAGCACTCATGTAGGCCCAGACCATGACACTCCCACCACCATGCTTGACTGTAGGCAAGATACAATTGTCTTTGTCCTCCTCACCTGGTTGCCGCTACACACGCTTGACACCATCTGAACCAAATAAGTTTATCTTGGTCTCATCAGACCACAGGACGTGGTCCCAGTAATCCATGTCCTTTGGCTGCTTGTCTTCAACAAACTGTTTGTGGGCTTTCTTTTATATTTCTATAGAATAGGCTTCCTTCTGACACGACAGCCATGCAGACCAATTTGCTGCAGTGTGCGGCGTATGGTCTGAGCACGGACAGGATCACCCCCCATCCCTTCAACCTCTGTAGCAATGCTGGCAGCACTCATACGTCTATTTCCCAAAGACTACCTCTGGATATGACGCTGAGAACGTGCTCTCTTTGGTTGACCATGGCGAGGACTGTTCTGAGTGGAACCTGTCCTGTGAAACCAATTTATGGTCTTGCCCACTGTGCTGCAGCTCCGTTTCAGGGTCTTGGCAATCTTTTTATAGCCTAGGCCATCTTTATGTAGAGCAACCATCCTAAGAGAGTTCTTTGCCATGAGGTGCCATGTTGAACTTTCAGTGACCAGTATGAGAGAGTGTGAGAGCGATAACACCCAATTTAACACACCTACTCCCCATTCACACCTGAGACCTTGTAAAACTAACGAGTCACATGACACCGGGGAGGGAAAATTGGTTAATTTGGCCCAATTTGGACTTTTTCACTTAGTTAGGGGTGTACTCACTTTTGTTGCCAACGGTTTAGACATTAATGGCTGTGTGTTGTTATTTAAAGGAGACAGCTTACACTGTTATACAGGCCGTACACTTACTACTTTACATTGTAGCAGAGTGTAATGAAAATATATAATAAAATATTTACAAAAATGTGAGGGGTGTTCTCACTTTTGTGAGATATTGTTTGTTTGTGTGTGTGTATATATATATATATATATATATATATATATATATATATATATATATATATATATATATATATATATATGTTTTTAGGACATATTACCCAATTCCTTTTAAGTCTTCTACACACACCACTTTTTTATGTTATTATTAAAGGTTAAGTTTTACTTTCCACACACATATTTACACCTGCCCAGCAATGATTTGGTATGTCCTTGACCTTTTTTCTTGATTGTTACATCTTTACAATCTTGTGGTGAAACCTATGAGCTGTGGGTACTCCTTTACCCTCTCTCCAATTTTGGAACAATTGTGTCTCTCATTTGTATATCATTAGTTGCCGCTTTTTTCTTCATATTATTCTGATTATATATATATATATATATATATATATATATACAGTCAGGTCCATAAATATTGGGACATCGACACAATTCTAATCTTTTTGGCTCTATACGCCACCACAATGGATTTGAAATGAAACTAACAAGATGTGCTTTAACTGCAGACTTTCCGCTTTAATTTGAGGGTATTTACATCCAAATCAGGTGAACGGTGTAGGAATTACAACACTTTGTATATGTGCCTCCCACTTTTTAAGGGACCAAAAGTAATGGGACAGATTAACAGTCATAAAACAAACTTTCACTTTTTAATACTTGGTTGCAAATCCTTTGCAGTCAATTACAGCCTGAAGTCTGGAACGCATAGACATCACCGGATGCTGTGTTTAATCCCTGGTGATGCTCTGCCAGACCTCTATTGCAACTGTCTTCAGTTCCTGCTTGTTCTTGGGGCATTTTCCCTTCAGTTTTGTCTTCAGCAAGTGAATTGCAGGCTCAATCGGATTCAGATCAGGTGATTGACGTGGCCATTGCATAACATTCCACTTCTTTCCCTTAAAAAACTCTTTGGTTGCTTTTGCAGTATGCTTCGGGTCATTGTCCATCTGCACTGTGAAGCGCCGTCCAATGAGTTCTGAAGCATTTGGCTAAATATGAGCAGATAATATTGCCCGAAACACTTCAGAATTCATCCTGCTGCTTTTGTCAGCAGTCACATCATCAATAAATACAAGAGAACCAGTTCCATTGGCAGCCATACATGCCCACGCCATGACACTACCACCACCATGCTTCACTGATGAGGTGGTATGCTTTGGATCAGGAGCAGTTCCTTTCCTTCTCCATACTCTTCTCTTCCCATCACTCTGGTACAAGTTGATCTTAGTCTCATCTGTCCATAGGATGTTGTTCCAGAACTGTGAAGGCTTTTTTAGGTGTTGTTTGGAAAACTCTAATCTGGCCTTCCTGTTTTTGAGGCTCACCAATGGTTTACATCTTGTGGTGAACCCTCTGTATTTACTCTGGTGAAGTCTTCTCTTGATTGTTGACTTTGACACACATACACCTACCTCCTGGAGAGTGTTCTTTATCTGGCCAACTGTTGTGAAGGGTGTTTTCTTCACCAGCGAAATAATTCTTCGGTCATCCACCACAGTTGTTTTCCGTGGTCTTCCGGGTCTTTTGGTGTTGCTGAGCTCACCGGTGCATTCTTTCTTTTTAAGGATGTTCCAAACAGTTGATTTGGCCACACCTAATGTTTTTGCTATCTCTCTGATGGGTTTGTTTTGTTTTTCAGCCTAATGATGGCTTGCTTCACTGATAGTGACAGCTCATTGGATCTTATATTGAGGGTTAACAGCAACAAATGCAAATAGCACACTTGAAATGAACACTGGAGCTTGTATCTGCTCTTTGTAAATGGGATAATGAGGGAATAACACACACCTGGCCATGGAACAGCTGAGCAGCCAATTGTCCCATTACTTTTGGTCCCTTAAAAAGTGGGAGGCACATATACAAACTGTTGTAATTCCTACACCGTTCACCTGATTTGGATGTAAATACCCTCAAATTAAAGCTGAAAGTCTGCAGTTAAAGCACATCTTGTTAGTTTCATTTCAATCCATTGTGGTGGTGTATAGCCAAAAAGATTAGAATTATGTTGATGTCCCAATATTTATGGACCTGACTGTAGATTATATATATAATATATATATATATATGTATATGTCCATATATTTTTGAAAATGAAGTCTGAGCATAATTAAGCATGGAGAAAGTTAGTTTTTGATTAGAAATAAAATACATTTTGATTCCTCTGGATGAGGGGTTGAGCAGTGCCTAACATACAGCTATACCCCGTTTAACGCTGTAGATGGGTTCCAGGCAATAGGAGTGCTAAGGGAAAGCTCTAGCTCTAAACGGGGCAGTTTAACATGGGGAAGATAGGAGTAAGGGAACTCATGAAAAAAACACACAATTTAAATTTAAACTTTTGCGGGGTTTTATATGTACTTCAAAGACACAGCAAACATAAGTCTAACAAAAACTGAACATTAGGAGAAATATAAACTTTAAATTATTGATGTTGAAGCTTCTGGGTCATCCTGGATTCTGTTTTCTTTAGAGAAAAAAACTGTGTTATAGTGAAGGAGTTACAAGGGGTCCAGCAGGAAAAAAACAGCACTATAGTGAACCAGCACTAAAATGGGTCGCTATACAGGGTTATACCTGTATCTGAAACAAGCAGCCTGCTTTTGGGACAGCATGTAGAAAGGGATGTTGTGTCGATTTCGGTTTGATCCAATTAGCTAACAAAGCCTACTGGCTTCTTCTTGTTCCTACCTCAACCATTCCTCCCTCCACTGATAAATAACAAAGCACACCTTCATGATCCAGCTCTTAGGAAGTAATGCAACAAACACATAACTGATTTTTCTACTCGCAAACAGTTTTCCAAAATTCAGATTTTCCGCAAAAATGTTTTTATGCCCATGGCATGCGCATTTGCGGTTTGTTGCATACTTCATAAACATGTGCTTTCTGTCTTTGGTCCTTTTTAAAGGCTACATTGAAGTTTTTTCTTCAAATATTGTTTTTATGGTCTGTTGTTAACAAATTAAATGATATTGATTAAGCACTCCAGTGTGGCCCTTCTCAGTTTATTTTCTTCTGTGTCACTATTTCTCTGGCTACTTCTGTTGCCTAAATGAGATAATTATGGTGAGCATGAAAATAAACATCTGTGAAAAAACCTCTAGGTGTTTCATTGGGAGAAAGCTAAAGGAGCTTCTCCTCCAGAGTTTAATGTCCTCCATTACCTGCCAGTCAGCAGAGACGTTGGTGCTTTGTCTGGACATCAGGTCTGTGTGTTGGACACATCTTTCATCGGTAAATTGTGTCCTGTCTGTCAATGGCTATTGTGAGCCTATCATTTTACCAACTGTAACAAACTATTCCGCATGTTCCCCTTCTGGATCACTACCTTGTCATGGTGAAGGGGCTTGTGTACTTCAATGAAGCTGTGAGCTACACAAGATGGGTAATGGCAGAGAGGTCAGACAAATCATGGTCCACTGGAGAAGGAACTGGCAAACCACTCCAGTATCTTTACCAAGAAAACCATATGGATAACCACGACCAGAAACGCAGACAGATGTGTCGGGCATGCTGTGCCCATATGGTCACCGAGAGTTGGACACAAATGAAGGGGTGAACAACAATTACATTCAGTATGAAAATACCAGCAGAAAATGAGTTAAAAAAATGTACGTATGTAAGAGAACAATGCAACCAGCTGGTTGTATGAGTTTTCCCTCTGATTAATTATATGATGATTAAGTTATCTACTTCTAGGGTGTGGTGTCAATTTTATTCTTATTGAGCAAAGGCTCCAGACATCTCCCCGTTCCCTCCTCTCTTCACTGATATCTATCTAGAACGGCAGTACAAGTAAAACGCATATATTTGTTTGCTGGGCATATGCTATTAACAACTGTGCAGTTGTATTTCTTTCCTCCAAATAGATTTGTTTATCTCACCCTTTCTGTGGTCAGTGGTCTGGCCGGCGTTTCCTGTTTGCTGGACAGAGAGGTTCTGCTTTACACTGATCATGCTTATTAAATGGTTTATGCACGGTCACTAGGCGGAGCCTGTGGGGCAGGTGCAAGCATGCTACAATAGAGCAATTACCCCCATGTAGGTGGTGGGGGTGGAGCTAATGTCATGGGGAAGGGTTAATGAACTTGACCTAGTAAGGACACTGATTGTGATAACTATCATTCTGAACCTGCAGCAGGGTGGAGCAAACTAGTGGTCGTGTTATGACCGTCACAAAGCAGTTCACAATGTTATCCCATCTGTGTCATGGCATGGAGGGTGCCAGAAACATGTGTAGTGCTGACATTGGCTTTTTTTTGTCCCATTTAGAAATCTATATTTCTGTTATTCCAGTGTAAAGTGTCTATTGTGTGGCGTTTTACTACTACAGTCATCACTATTGACTTGTTTTGTCTGTACGCAGAGATGCTAATTTTTTTCATAGGGGCTCCAGAGAAAGCAAAAAGTGCACCTGGGCGTTCACCTGTTTTGAAAGAAACAGACTAGTATTTTGAGGCTAGACTACCATGTGTGATTGTTTAGCTCAACCTTGTCATGCACTGAGCACAATAAACAAGTTTGTTGTGTTTGCCTTAGACAGAGTATCTGTGACCTAAGATGTGTTTTTGTCATCTTCTTCCAGTACTTCTCTTCATTAAAATGTGGACATTAATCTTTTTTTTTTTTTTTTTTTTTTAAAGACCACTGCGGTTCAACAAAAAAGATACTTGTGTATCAAGTACGTACCAAACTAACAACATTAGCAGCTGTGCAAGTCATGGGCATAAAGCATTTTTTGATCAAATCTGTATTTTTGAAGACTGTTTCATTCCTATACTCAGTCTTGTGCTTGCTGAATCATGAGGGTGTTTTTTTTCCGGTGCTCAGTGAAGTGAGGTGATGGAGAATGACAGAACAGAGAGCCACTGTAAAGATAATTAGATAAGACTGAAATAGACACAACACCCGTTCTCACTCGCTGGCCCAGAACCAGACCTACATTTACCTTTACATTTTTGGGAGCTACTATTGCAGTGAATGGCGAACAGGACTTCCACCAGTGTATCATGGATCCTGCCAGGCATGAACATTTATTAGTAAAAGAAAGCAAAACTGAGCTATTCTATCTATGGTCTGTAACTGCAACAATACAACATACTTTTTAGCACTCCGGTATCTGTGTGTTTGTTGTTACTATTCACCCTGTGTGTTGGGTTATCTTGCTCACATTGCAGGAGCTGCTGTGACTGAAGGAAATGGACCCAAAACTACCACAGAGTTTGATATGGGCATATGGGAAGCAATGTACAAAATTGTTATTTTTTGGTTGTGAGAGTGAGGTACATTGCATTCTCATTTGCAAGTCCCTGCCTTTTAGACATGCAAATGAGCTTGGTGTGTATATATATATATATATATATATATATATATATATATATATATATATATATATATAAATTTGATAACTAGACAAAAAATGGTGAATAAGTGGGGGGGGGGGGCTCAAGTTTTGTTATTATCTAATGGTGTCTGTCTCTGCTTCTTAGCAAAGTGGTTCTGATGCAGACTGTGACGATGGGGATGAAGCTGCAAAAAGAAACGGAGCAAAAACCTGTGAGTTTGAGATTTTTGTTTTCAGCATGCTATCTAGTCTGCCACTTGGAGGGGGGATCAGTGTCTGCATCTTCTTATAACTGTGTTTTCATATTTATAGTCTTATAAATAAGTATGACAATGGGCAAAATATTTTAGAAAGCAAAAAACATATAAATAAAAAATTTAACCATTTATTAAGAAAAAGACAACTTTTTATATTGGATTATTTCTTACTGCTGAGTTCTTTATATTCTAAACTGGTTGGTTCTGCTACTTTCTCAGGAGAGTATGCCCTTGTAATCTAATAAGCTTTCTGACTCTTCATGACCTCATGGACACAACATGCTTATCCACTTGGTACAAGGTGATAAATGAGTCTGTTTTTTTATTTATTTATTTTACATTCTAAAAATATTTTGCCTATTTTAAAGCGAAGTATATTTTAAATATATGAGCATCAGTGGTCCATTAATTGATGCATTTATCCTTTTATGGTTTCCTTCATAGATCCTAAAGACAGGCATGGACCAAGGTCTTGTATTTTCTCATAGATTCAGCTAATATTTTAGTGAGAATTGCTATTTATTAAAGCACAGGTGACATGAAGTGATTACTGAGCACTACATCATGAGATTGTGAGCTAATGGGAAGGACTGATGTCAGCTATGTACGGTTCCTGCTTTCTATGCTCTTTGTATTCTTGGCCACCAGGGGGCAGAGAGACACTGTATAACTCAAACCACACTGCATGACAATGCAATCTTGTATATACTCTTACATCTTAGCGTTCATAGCAAATATATACCTTGGCCATCCCTACTGAGAAAATGTGAGAGCTTCACCTCTGATCTATAACAATAGTGCTAATGGAAAGGCCATTATAATTCAGGATTGCACACACACTCCTTTCCAAATGGAAACGGTTCAGGGGACAAGTTTTTCTTCACACTAGAGCTCACTTGGAGAGGGCAGGAGATGATTTCATCCTTTGTTCACTTTAACATATGTTATTAATAAGCATTGAAGTGCAGGAGAGGAACGTATTTCAGAGCAATCTAGGTGTTTTCAGTCTTTATATTATAGGCACACCAAAAAACTGAAATATTCTATTATTATTTGAAACCCTGCTGAGGCTATTATTCAGTAAGCACTCAGACTGCTTCACCTGTATCCATACAGCATTATCTCCAAACCCCGGACTGTCTGGGATTCTCAGAGGGAAGGTTTCAGAATCAAGGTTTTTAAAATATTGTGTTTTTTATATATATATATATATATTTTATAATTTTTTTATGTAGAAAGTTTGGGGCAACTGTGTCCCTTTTTTAAAGGACAACTGAAGGGCTCAAAGAGAAATTTAGGTCCCACTAGGTTATCCATCTTATTCAGGATCCAGTCCAAGATCGAAGCTCCAATGCACAATTTAGAGAAAATTTTAAATTTAGCAAACATGAAGTTTTTCCGAATTACATTAATCCTTTTAAGCAGACAAGTAATGTTAAGCTTCAGAGGAAGAGATAAGCAGAGACATTTATATGTAACCTCATTTGTATAACATGTTTAAAATATATGAAAGCAGCTAAGGCTCTAAACAGAAGCAGCTCTTATATAAAACTCACCAAATCTGAGCTTTTTTATGTTGTTTTCCAGTAAGAACATCATGGCCATTTCAGATGATTGAATTAAGCAAACTGACACCAATTTGTAATATTGTAACTGGCTGCTGGGACTATACCTCTCATTGGTTCAGTGTATCTTAATAAGTAGGTGAACTGGCACCTCCATGGATTTGAGGATGAACAGTCATAAAGATGAACAAATATACAGCCACATTTTGCTCTAGACTTGTAGCTTGCTCCTTGTCCTGGAACAAGAGATCATGACTGTTAGAGAGAAGCTTAAGCAATAAGTAGTGGATATATGAATAGCTTGCCAGCAGAAACGATCATGTCAAAATCTAAACTAGTAGGAGAAAAGTGTCTAAAGGGGCTCCCAAAATTAATATTTATCTATTCTATTTAAAACAATATAATTGATTTTTTTTACAATTAATAACGGTTTCATGTTTTAATTGTAATTATTCAGCTATGTAGTGCACAGCTATTGGAAGTGCCTGGGCGGAGCATTTTACCCGACAATGAGTATTTTTAATCAGCCCACTAAGCAGAGTTGTTGGCAACTATTTGCATTCATCACCCTGCACAATTAAATATTTACCCGTAAATTGTCTGCAAGTTTTTTCAAATCTAAAGCCACCTGACACTGTGAAGAATGAGGTATGCAGACAGACTAATTAGGCAAATGATTCCTGAGATATAATCCTTCTCAATATCCGATCGATTTAGACTGAAAAATATGAAATGATTCTCAGGGTAATTGACCAATTACTGGGAATAATTACCCTGACATATAAGGTAAACGGATCAGAAAGCGTGACGTCAATGTCGCCAGTCTTGTCCGACTCTCCATGACCCTATGGACCTCAGCACAGAAGGCACATCTGTCAGTGACTGCCTCTCTGAGCTTCTCATTTATCCATCTCCGCCTCTGTGGTCCCCTTCCCCATGTGCCTTCAGTCTTTCCAAGGCATCAGTCTTCTTTAGGAACCCTGGTCTTCTCATGATATGGTCAAATATTTGAGCTTTAGCCTTGTAATCATACCTTCCACGTGAGCAGTTTATCTTGATTTCCTACCGTATTGATTGAATGGATCTTCATGCAGTCCAAGGGACTCTAAGCAGTCTTCTCCAACACCACAATTCAAAGGTGTTAATTCTATGACGCTCAGGCTTTTTTTTTATAATTCAGGCCTCACATCCTTATGTTACTACTGGAAATACTAAAGTTTGTTATGCAGACCTTTTGTTGATGGTGTAATGACTTTTGCTTCTGAGAAGGAAAGATATGTAAATCCTGAACAATCTACTAAAAAGCAAGTCTTAAAAGTCTTAATTTCATGACTGTATTGACCATCTGCAGAGATCTTGGAGCCAAGGAAAATCTAATCTGTCACTGCCTCCACTTCTTCCCGTCTATTTACCAGGAGCTGAGATTGCTATTTGCCATAATCTTTGTCTTAACGTTGAGCAGCAGCCATTTTTGCAGTCTCTTCTTTCACCTCATCAATAAGTCCTTTAATTCCTCCTCACTTTCAGCCATCAGATTAGTATCATCAGCGTATCTGAGGTTGTTGATATTTCTCCCAGCAATATTGAGTATTTGATTCATGCAGCCCAGCATTACACATGACATATTCCACATAGATGTTGAATAAATAAGGTGACCATATACAACCTCGTCACACTCCTTTCCCCATCTTAGAACCAAACGTGGAACAACAGAATGGTTCTACTGTGGCTTCTTGGTCCATGAGATGGTCTGGTACCCCCATTTCTATAAGAACTTTCCACATTTTGTTGTGATCCACTCAAAGGATTTAGAATAGCCTATGAAGCTAAAGTTTCTATTATCCAGCGGGCATTGGCAATTCGATCTGTTTTGCATCTGCCTCTTTCTGGACAATATCCCAATATTCTGTCCCAAAGTTCTTCAGCCCCTCTATGCAACATATTTAGTCCCTTAAATGTATTGTTTGCCTCCACTGCATATTCACTGGAGATATCATTTATTTTGTATCTGCTTCCTCTGATGATTTTCAATTCTTTTTTAATTCTGAACTTTGGCTCGGATCATGAACTTCCTTTTGCACAGTCAGTTCAAATCTTGTATATGATGACTGTATAGAGCTCCTCCATTTTTGACTACTACATATATAGTCAGTCTGATTCCTCCATTGTCCATGTGTAGAGGATCTTTGAGGCTGTTGGAAGAGGTTATTTTCTATGACCAGAGAATTATCTTGACAAATTTACTAATCTGTGACCAGATTTATTTTTTACATAAAGGACAAACTTGCCAGTTATTCCAGGTATCTTTTGGTTCCTTACTTTAGCATTACAATCCCCAATGATGAGTATAACATCTTTTCTTGGTGTTATATCTAGGAGGTGTTGAATATCTTTGTAGAATTGGGCAACTTCAACTTCTTCAGCATCCATGGTTGCAGCATGGATCATGGTGATGTTAAATGGCTTGCCTTGAATTTAAATGGAAATCATTGTGTTATTGATTGGGTTGTAACCGAGCACTGCTTTAGACACTGTTTGATTATGAAGGCTACTTCATTTCTTCTGCTGGATTCTTGACCACATTAGATCATCTGGTGGTTGTCTGATATGATATGAAATCTTGTCTTCTCATGTTTGACCACTCCCAGTTTGCCTTCGTTCATATTTCTAACACTCAAGATTCCGATGCCGAATTGCTCCGGACACATCCGCAGTGGGGTGTCCTCACGGTTTGGCCCAACCACTTCATTAGATCTGGTACTTGCCCTCTACTCTTCCCCAGTAATGTGATAGGCACCTTCTGAGCTGAGGAGCTCATCCTCCTGTGCCATATTGTTATGTACCTGGTTGTGCCTTTCCATAAAGTTTTTTGCGCCAGTAGGCAATCATGCAAGGCTCTGCACACACAATATGGTTACAACATAATTTAGCCTCTTTTCGTTTTTTTCTTTTTTTCTATGTTTTTTTTTTTTTTCAAAATGAAAGAAAGGGAATTATTTAATATTTGATAAGCTGTATTCTATAGTGAGACAGATTTTTAACACCCTCTTTAATGCAATGTTGCTACTGGAAATTTTAAAACTGCATCTGTCTTCCATCCAAAATGAATAGACATTCTCAGAGTTAGCACTACTAATAGCATTTTGATAAGAAATGCTAAAGCAATGACAGATCTATTACAAAGCTGTTGAAAACATTCTCAATCAGTCTGTCCCAGTGATTTTACAACCGTTCCGTTACACTGTAAGAATACAATATGCAAACTACATTATTTAAAATCAAATTTCATTTTTTCCTAACTGTAGGGCAGTAACAGGCAACTTATTTACATGATGGGACACATATGCAGCCCCTTGTCTTAAAAAAGACCACACAGTAAACTTATTTTTGTTTTATGAGAAGCAGACATTTGAAATTACTGTGGGGAAAGAAATGGACTAATTGTCAACCGAAGAATAGATAGTGAGAATAACATAAGAGTGCAAAATGAAATGATTTGCTTATTGTGGAGATAAAATGGATGGAGTATTGTTGGAGGAGGACATAGCTGGGCGCAGCATTCTGCCCTGGCTCACTGTTGCAGCGTGTTGGAGCATTACATTGCCCTTTTAATTGTATGACATTTATGGCAGTGTCTGTGACTGAATTGTTGCTACTGCCTTGGTAGGTACATAGGACTGCTGAGAGTCGATAACATAACCGTATAGCCTATGGGGCTCCTATCCTATGTGACAGCACTCGGCCTACTAACCTTTTAGGAAGAGATTCCAGCTTATTAATTTGTAAAGCAAATAAACTGGTGTTAAATCATTTAAATAAACAACTGTATGATGGAAAGAAATATATCTGAAAAATCTGAGTCTGACTATTAGCATAAGGCGGCAGGAAAGCTGTAATAGTTTGTTTTTAATTAGAAGAAGAAAAAAAACAGTGATGCGTCATTTTGGCCCTGGTGGCATCCATGATACTTTGAAGGTTGACTATCAGAACATCAGCTACATTTTTACAGGAACAGGGTTTTGCAGTTATACTTGCAAGCTTCCTCCTCCTGAGTATGGGGGAAGGGAACATATGTCAAATAACAAAAGGTCCAATGATTTAACAAACGTGTCCCCCCTCTTTCCTGTCCCAGCCTCCTGCCCTGGGTCTGCAAGCTAACATGGAGTTGTACAAAATACAATCGTTTTATAGACAGTCGAAGCTTCACAAATGAAGATTATATATAAAAAATACTTTTCATATTTGGGGATTATAAAGTTGCTATTAGTTGGTTACACATTTCACAAATATGATTTGCGTTCTGAAATACACTGGTCTTTATGTATTTTCTTATTTATGTATGCAGTTTTACAGTGCTGCCAGGGTCTCTGAATACTATTCCTCTATTATAAATGAATGAACATTTTAAATCACTTTTGGCAAATAAACTACACTTGTTTGGATTAGAAAAGCATATAATTCACATGTGAGTTGCAGCTTTCTGTTATAACTTTTGGGGCATTAATAATTATGTGCAAAAGGGTCCCTTCTATTGCTGGACTGTGTTTACCCTGCAAGGACAATGTAAACCAGCAGAGTCCATTCATGTTGTACATGTGGCAGCTGTGCCATTAGGACTAGGAGCCTGCAATACAATAGTCCTTGTCCCTTACACAATGTGCACGCACAGCCATTGGCTGCAGTTCTAATTAACCACACCACCCCCACCCCCTGCTCACTTATCCTGCTCACTGCCTGTGGTTTGTGTTAGTTTACACAAACGGGACAAATGTATCACAATGTGCTTGGCTTTTCAGAGTGGTACCTAGAAAGGTAGGAATCATTGTGTGTTTATTATACAAACAGTGTATGCTAAAATGGTTTACATGTTTGACTTGTGTCTGCATCTCTCTTGTGTATGTATGTAAGCACATATGTGTATTGTATGATGGGTTGGGATATAAATGCATATTCCTTAATCCTGTGTAGCATTTTCATTAGATCTGTTAGTGATTGTGGTATGAGTGGGGTACTATGAGTGTTATAAAGATTGGAGTAGCCATGCATATCCAGTATACCAGATAAAACAGAGTATTGCAGTATATAGTGATACATTTTTATTGGACAATGTTAAAATGATTTGTCCAATACAAAATATATCCCTGTATACTGTGCATTACTCATTCTTGTGGTATGTGAAGAATATATGCATTATATCAAGAATTCTGGGCAACTTGCGAGACAGATCATTTTACTGCTAAATTTGTATATGAGAGTGTTGATGTAAGTGGAATTACCCATTCCTCAATAAGCAGTCTAAGGGTTAATGGCCATATTTGTTTTCCAAGAATTATTTGGCAGTTGTACTTCTCCTGGGGGCCTGGAGTTAGAGCGGAGGAAGCAGTGATTTCAGGGTATTTAATTGCATATATTGCAGTGTTTTTACTAGCACAAGAAGCTGGTCTGGGCTCACATGGTATCCCTGGACTCCATATAATTACAGACTACAGATCCTGTGTTTGGTTTATATTCGGCTCCCTAGCCCTTCATTATCAGGTTGTCTGCATGTAGACTTGTTTTTTCCTTTTGTTAAATGTTAAATTGGAGATGTTGAAAGTACAAGGGGATGTACAAGTGAGATATTAAAGTACTTTACATGTACTCCAGCACACCCATTCCCCAAAATAGCCTGCTTCTAAATAATGATACAAACTTCAATGCTACACTTCAAGAGCATCATCCAAAGCATTCAACAAAATACACTAAAGATCCCCCTAAACATAAGACCAAAGTATGTCCCCCTTTATCTCCAAATGGCACACTATTTTTACCTAAGTACCCATATCTATAATGTAATAAGAATGTGTCACACACGATGTATACAGAGATTTGCAAACATAACTAGCATTTTATAGGAGTTAGATCGGCTGTCTCTAGGAGCCTAAAGGGAAGCCCTTCATAGAGGTACGTTCTAATTTCTAAAAATATTTAGGCGCCAAAAGAATTATATATATATATATATATATATATAATATTATATATATATATATATATATATATATATATATGTGTGTAGGTGTACTGCTAAGCTAGCTGTTATTTCTGTAGCTTCAAAAATCCCAAAAATGCATTGAATCTAAAAATAGGTTCTGGTGGTGTTTGCCTTCCTATCCCTTCTCCCTCCCTCATATGGCTGCCATAGTAACACGTTGAGGAGTTGTCATAAATAGCCCCATATCTGTGTAGTGCGCCCCCCTCCTCCATCAGTCTGACATATGAATGAGTCCAGCGTGTGCTGTCTAGTCACTCCTACTTCCTGGCTCCCACCTCTGGTGTGAAGAGCAGCAGCACTTGCAGATGTTATCCAGTGAGCTGCGCACCCACACAGGTTGCACTGAGGGCTCCATATTCAAATTTTGGGGGGCATTTAATATAGGAAAATGCCATTTTTCCGTGACTTCTCCAAAGTCCAGACCATTGAATTTCATTCAGAAATGTTGCTCAGCATGAACCAGACAAAAATTGCCTGCACAAACCTGCAGCGCCGGCACACCATGAGAGAGTACGTGTCTGAAAAATCCCATGCCTCAAAGCCTCCTTGTAATGTTGTAAAGGAATGAGTTACTGGATAGGGTTACCATTTTTAATTCCACTTTTATTCTTGATATTTTTAAAGGGCAAAAGATATGAAGAATCGTCTGGGCTTGTTCCGAAAGAGAAATGAGTCTCCAGGCAGGAACCAAGCCAGCAAGCTGGATAAAGTACTGAAGTCACTCAAGTAAGTGTCTCGTGTATTACATGTCATTTCTGATGATTTCACACACATTTCTCTGGCAGGGAGTGGGGTCCCACTAACACTCACTGATAGTTATATTCAGCTAGTGGTACTGTAGTAGATGCAGTTATATATGATTAGATCTGTTTCATTTCAGTGGCAATTTCTATTCTATATAAAGAACCATTATGATGGAATTGTTAACAAACAAATAAGATTTGTTTACATACAAAATAGTTTTGTTTTTATTCTGTTTATTTTCTTGTACTGTTAAATTGATATTTCTTGGAAGACGTTATTCCAGAATACCATACCAATTTACAAAAAAAAACTGTATTTTCACTTCAGGAAGATTTATATAAAGTGATCTGCAATGCCTTAAAAATCTCTCAATTCTCCTTAGTGGGATTTAAGCTCTTCACATCAGGAAATTACCTTTTTTTATCCATATTTTGTGGAAGTGGGAGATTTTCTGTGTGGGGGAACAGTTATCACCTCCACTGTTAAGTTTAATTCTGTTATTCCCAGGCAACCACTCTCTGGTTCAAAATATGTTTTCCTATTTCAGTATTAAAAAATATATTATGATTTTATGGCCTGTTTCATATACAATATGTAGACACAAGCTGTACATTATGTGAGCTGATGTGGGTACTTCGGTGCATTGATGGACAAAAGAAAGCTAACCAAAACTGTTAGCAGAGTGGAAGGGATATATCCAAATTAATACATTATACTTGTAAAATATAAAAGAATTGTAGGAGCCCATGTGGCCAGGCGTAGTGTTTGCTATGAAGTGGTGGAGAGTCTGTGCTATCCATTCTCTGCTCATATTAATACCTGCACATTGTGTATATGAGTGTCTGCTCTAGAAAGCTCACAATTTAAGGATACTGAAGCTGTATACTATTATACTATTTTCCTATTTGCACAAATATCCCAATTCCTGTATGATAAATCTGTTCTCTCCATGTGATTATTCCACTGCAATATATAATAAATAGTCTAACCCCTCTCAAGGTGTTGAAAATCTCACGCTTCACTGTTTCCCCCCAGGCCAGCTCCAGAAGATGCCATGAAGTGGGGAGAATCGTTTGAGAAGCTGCTCATGCACAAATGTAAATACTGTGTGTTTTCCTAAACTATCCGTTATTCATTAAGACCAATGTGCCCTTTGTGTCTTCATGTAAATGGAGTCTGTGAGTGCATTAGATAGTGTAAATAGGCTTTATCCCTCATGCTCAGGCTATAAAAACATTAGCTTTAGCTCTTTCAGTCCCACATTGCACCATGTTGTTACAATGAAGTGAAAGCACTTCACTATATAACATCTTGTTGTTGTGGGATTGATGAGGAAGCTGAAATAATGAAGCCAGTGTTTGGATTTCAGCAGAGATACACATAGCTTTGCATATCAAAGAGCCAGCTGGATTAGTATACAGGACAGATAAGGGCTGTGACACCCCCTGTACCTTCAGGGTTACTATACATGCTAACAATAGGGAAGGACAGACCGCATAGATCGCACAGCTTTCTGACATTAGGATTTCTGTTAAACATTTATTTTATCAGATTTGTTTAAACTGTTCCCCACCTCCCTCTTCAAACTATCTATCCTTGAACTATTTGCAGGAACTATTATAGATATATATATATATAGTTGTCTACACATTTACAATTCTCTTTAGAAACTAATTTAAAGAGGCAAATATAAAAGAGGTCATTCATTCTAAATAGACAGTTTTTTGTTTTTTATTGGTGTAAATGTAGCTGTTTACAAGGGAGGTCATTCCTTACCCCAGTTTTTCCCGCTGTTGCTCGGTTTCCTATTGTAGAGTGCATTGCATCTTAAAGTCATACTGTTTCCATGCTCTGTGCTTTCTGCAGATGGCCTGGCTGCTTTCCGAGCATTCCTCCGCACTGAATTTAGTGAGGAAAACTTGGATTTCTGGTTGGCCTGTGAGGACTACAAGAAGGTGAAATCCCAGTCTAAGATGACATCAAAGGCCAAGAAAATATTCTCTGAATATATTGCCATCCAGTCCTGTAAAGAGGTGCGTGTTTACTTTCGGTTCTTAAAAACTCAAAACAGAAAATTAGACTTACAGCTGGGTCAAAATAGCATTTTATAAACATGGGCGGGGGTTGGGGCAGGGCATGTAATCTAGAGGGTTTATAAATCCAAACTCTTCTCTAGTCTAAGGGAATGTCATTTCAACAACTTATTTTAAATAGTATTCCTCTTAGGGTGAAAGGCACATGTGTTAACCCGCACACTACATGTGACTATACACCAAGGCCTATCTGTGGTCTGCATTTACACATTTCATATTCCGGTGCCATATTAAAATGTTACCACTGCTCTTCTGAGATCTCCATTGGAGATGTTTCTCATGCAGTGAGGTACTATATTGCAGGAACGCCGCAATCCTTCTGTTCTAATAACATGTTTGCTCCTATTATATTTTTACCTCTAGGTATAACCAAACTGCAACATAAAAATATAGTCCTCAACTCCACAAGTATATCTGGATCATATTACACGAGTTACCGTGATCAAAGCTAGCGCCAATTGCCGTAACACCAGAATATCACAAGAACATAGACTTGGTGTTTTATTGGCAGGACTGTAGTGCAAGGTGGAATATGTTCTGCTGCATTTGTAAAATATATACTACTTTGGCACACATCAAATGGTAATTAGCATTAAGTGGACACATCTGAGGGTCCAAATATGGCATCAATAGAAATATGAGTATTAGAAAATTATACAAAAATATAATTTAGTCATAGAAAAAACACCTTTTTTGTCTGGCACCCAGCTCAAGAGGTCCTACCACCAGAGTGTTGCTCGTTACTGATAAATAGCTTCCTTTTGCCTGTGACTTCCCTGGTGTCTGAACAGCCAGCCCATATAGGTATCACAGTAGCCACCTGCACAAAGGAAATAATCCATTGAGATTTTAGATAATGAAAACAATACCACTCCAGTGGGGAATCCAGCTGAGTGACTGACACAATCTAGTAAATTCAAAGCTTTTTTTATTTTATTTTATTAAAGGACCTTTTTTTCATAACTTTAAATTACAAATAGCCATATTTTATTGTTACTTTACAATCCTACCACAATTGTGACCTTTGCTGTGATCTTTTCTTACAGGTGAATCTGGATTCATACACACGGGAACATACCAAAGAAAACCTACAGAACATAAATCGTAATTGCTTTGACCTGGCTCAGAAAAGAATATATGGACTTATGGAAAAGGATTCCTACCAACGATTCCTCCGATCAGAGCTCTACTCGGACTTAATAAACCAGAAGAAACCAAGCACAATAATTTAGACTTGATCCTTGGCAAGATTTGTATTTTGCTTAGAGAGAGTCAACTGGAGAATTCCACTCCCTCCGTTGGACTGAAGGGATATATATAAATATAAACCATACCTTTTTGTGCTGGACTTCCTGTGGGATCCCGGGCTGACTCAGAACATGTAATGAGACCTATTCATATGTCTGGAATGACAAGTCCTTACGTTGTGAATGGTTAGTAAGATCCATCTCTAGATCCTAGCAGGAAGCAGCCGGCTGTCTGATATTTGGTGTGTTCAGAAGGCTGTAATGACGATATGCATGTCTGGAGACATGGAGTGAATGCCGTGTTTGTGAATTATGACGAAAAGCTTCCTGTGTGAGATGCTGTCCCATGCTGAATGGCTGTCAGCTAGTGCCAGTGATATGTTCAGAGTGACCCTTAAAAGAAAAAAAAGGTATATTATGTGAAATATGCCTGGATAAAATATACCCCCATAAACTTCACATTTTAGGCAGTGTCTTCCCTTTAGGAGCCCAGAAATAGGAAAGAACAGAAAAAAAAGCAGGAGTAAAATGATGTATCCAAAATGTGTGAAACCATATTTCTCATTACATTCTGCCTTTCATCTTCCATCTATTATGTACTCTGAGGCATCTTCATCTCACTTTGAAAGTATTGTCCAGAAAGTATTTGGGAACTCTGAAACCCGGACGTTCTTGGCAATATTTTGCCCAATACTGAATAACTTTTAAATGCAGTCACTGCAAAGGCCATTAGTTTTGTTGGTTTCATTTGTTTGTGGCATTGTTGGTCTTAGTTTGATCTCTTTCTTCCCAGCTAATGTCCATTTCTGAGATCTAGAAATTGCTTTTAAGATCCACAGATTGTATATTTCTTCAACTTAAATATTATGTGCTCATAGACAGCATGCAGCCCACATGATTATTGTAAGTAAAATGATTGATTACAAATCACTTAAAATTTTTTTTTAAATAGCACGTGGACGCATCATCATGTACGAATAAAAGCACAACAGCAGTTGTGTTGCCTCTCCGCTGCTGGAGTTGGAACATATTTCTCCCACATAATATTTAGTATGTAGTTTTCTTTTATAAAAAATTGAAATATGCATCTACCCGCCTCTTGTAGCTACTTGGTATTGAGATGAAAATGTATTTAGTGGCCCATTACTGTTAATCATTGTAAGCAAAGTGGTAAGTGGAATCATCTGCCATACGTTCAGATGTGGAATGGGGTAGCGCTGGATTCAGAAAGAAGAGGAATAAGTCCAAATGCATGCTACAAATAACTTACTAAATGTCAGCTATAGCCTTATTAATCATTTATGATGCACGATTATGCCACTATCCAGTATCACATACCATCTCGGCATTCCTCATGGGACAGTATATTTAAGATATTTGTAACGTCTAAATCAAGTGAAGCTGGTTTTATTGTACTGGATGTGTTCTCTCTGAACCCCGTTGCCAGGATAATTTATTTTCATATAGCACCCAAATGCTTGATGCATTTTCTCATTCTGCGAATCTTTATTTTCCTAATTTACAGGTGCAATATTTAATAGTGTGTTCAAGGTTTTAAAGAAAGGAAAAAAAAAACCTGAATACAGCTTCTTATATGTTTGTACATATTTTTTTGTAAGTTTTGGTTATTTTCTTTGAGTATTGTTGATTCTCTGGCAGCAGGCCGCTGGGGGATTGTTGAGTGTATATATTGTTTAATAAAAGGAATACTTTTGTAATTGCTAATGTCAAACTGTAGATATGCAGCTACATGAATCACATTTTGATTTGCTTTGTAAAGTTGGGGGATTAGCAGCAATAATGCTTATTATTCCTCAGACACAAACTGCTTTTAGTAGTTTGATACATCCTGTATGACAATTGTTTACAACGCAAAACCTCTTTTAACCAAGCAAAAAAAAATGTTATGACAAGGTTAAATAAAAGGACTTTTTAATATGTTTTTTTGTATTTAACTGGTCTTCTTGTCAAATGTCTTATGTGTTTTAGTCACACATACATATGTACATACATACAAGTGGGCAGGGAAGTGAGGCATAAGATAGCAGAAGATCCGAGACTTGAAGGTTTTATACAGCTGGATCCCCACTGCAGATGATTATATGTAGGGGCCAGTAGTCACTGATACCCTCTACATGCATTAAAGGGTTCATAAAGATCACATTTTCCCATCCGCAGCAGACTACACTGTACAAGTGACCAGGCTAGTGCATGCACATAAATCACATAATGTCACATATGCACAAGTTGCAGAATCAAATACTTCAACCATAAAAAGTGTAATTAGGAAAAATAAATAATGCTCCAGATGGGTGTATTAACTCTTTCCATGCCCAGATTATCCTCCGATTTTCCAATGTATTTTCTTCCTCTGTGTTCTTGCTTTTTGGTTTCTGCTTCTACTAAACCACTATAATCTGTGAAAGATTAGCTAATAAAATACAACTCCATGGTCTCCAGAGTACAGTGATATTAACTTTGGTTAACAATACATTTATTTCTTACCAAGACAGGTCTATAATAAACACCAGTGTACACGCACTTCATGTTGAACCTTTTATTTTTTTTTGTGTGCACAATAAACATTAAAAATACATGTACAAACCGCACTAAAGCAAATCTTTAGCCTAAACAAAATAATTTTTAAAAAAATGCAGTTTACCTCAATGGCCACTGCTATACACCTCCTCATTGTCCTGAGCACTACTGAATGGAAGTAAACAAATTCAACTGAGAACATTGATAAATGTCTTGGCAAGGTTTTTACATGTTATACCTGTTGAACTTATTCACTTCCTTTCAGTAGTGACCAGGACAGCGATGGAGGTAAACTGTACTGAACTAAAATAAATAGGTTTAACATGAAACGTGCTTACACTTGTCATTTTAAAAGACAGTACTTGGGCTTTGCTCCATATACACACCCTCTGCCAAGAGGTTGCTCTACCCCTGTACATCAACATAATTGTATAAAAGCACACTGAGATACAAATTACCCTGCTGAACCACACATTAGTATGATACAACAGGACAAATGATGCTGAATATCTCAGGAGTGATTTACTGTTTCAATGTGTAGCTAGATGTTAATGCTCTTTTATAAAGAAAAAAAAACAATTGTTGGTCGGGTCACTGTGTTCCTTTTAGATGGACTAGATATGTGTATCAAATATGCACTGCAACCAAAACTCAAGCTAAATATGTCCCCAGGTTCCATTTAAGAAAAGAAACTGGTCAGCTGACCTTATCTGTCCACTCTGGTTATTTCTAAGAATCCTCCTCCTCCTCTGCATTTTTCTTCAGTTTCTTCCCTGTTCTAATTGGTCTAAGTAGTTCTTTACCTGTTTTTCTTGAAATCACAAGGCTAGCGGTGAGGGGTGTAAAAAAGTGTATATATCCAGTAAACCTACAGGGTTAAATGCATTATGTCCTGCTCATCACTTTATTCCTCCTTACACCTTGGACTGAGTTTATTTCTTTCTTATCAGGATCACAGAACACCTTGTTTACCAATACACAATAAAGGTTAAAGTTAAACATTCTAATATTTGGCAAAATGATCATTTGGCAATTAATTACAACAGTTATTGTCTTACACAATATACAGGAAAACATTGGCATACATATTACATATATGAATTTTAGACACGTTTACCTTTTTGTCTTCATGTGCTTTTTTATATTATTTATCAAAGAAAATGAAAAATGATCAGCATAAAGCGGTAACATGGGAACCGTTACAATGATCATGTATCACCTTGGGCATAGCTTTCAAGAAAAGTAAATAAAACAGAAGAGCCCAGGAGTTAGTGAGAGTGTGTACTACAGGGAGTAGGGTAGTCCATGTACTAAGTAGGGAGAGTGGATTATAAACAATGACGGAGAGTTTAGGCACAAATAGTTCACTAAAGGAAAGGGTTGCAAGAAGTGTCAGATAATCTTAAAGAGACTTTCTGGCTTTAGAGGGATATCTAACTTTGCTGGATTAATACATTTCTGCACTGTGTAGGCAAAAAGCAGCCATGCAGCACATCTCCTAAAACTTTTTATTTTTTATTAATATCTAAAAATCTCTCTAATGATTATGTTGACACCCCCAGGGAGTGTCTACACAACTTCCTGATCCCCACCCAATCAGCATGCAGCATCCAGGGAGCAATATTAACCCACTATTTACCTGCTCTTGCTTGCTCAGCCAATAGGAGAGCAGTGTTGTCAGCCTCCCAGTCACTGCTGGGATATGACTCCTTCCTGACTGTGCTGTTGCCATAGCAACTAACAGTGCTATGTCTCAAATCTTTCATCTAATCGGATTGGCCCAAAATAATTGGAGGGGGTGTTAACCTTAATTTTAAACTGTCAGAAATTACAATAGATTTTGCTAACTTCAAGGTAAGTGTTTAAATGTTTATTTTGGTATTTTTTCATGCAAATATTTTTTTCATATACTATTAATTTCCCTATCAGATGCATTCATAATCCAGGAAACTTACATATCCCTTTAAGTAAATTTAGGAGAGTACAAACTAAGTTAGGAGGAATTATTGTATTAATTGTTACACTACTGGATCCAGATCTGTGAGTTCTATATCACTACTATAGATTAATGGATTTCCACATACACAGCTGATCTGACACGGAAGAGGTTACGGTACAATGTGCACCACAGCCTGGCACGTGCATACCTCTCCGCTAAATCCAGGATTGCTGTGTCAGTTGACCCTGTAGTTAAGACAAGGAGGTGTCACCTAAGTCTGCTGACAATGAGGAGGACTCCTAAATCTCCAATTTAGCCATGGGTATGCTGGAGTCGGAGCATGTGGAACGGTCAACAGGATTTGTCTGCACACTAATTACCCCAACTGTGGTTTGGCAGGAGGAGATAGGGGGAGGGGCATGGATCAGCTGGATTTGTCTGTATGTGAATGAACCAGAGAACTGCTTGTATGTGTACACTGCATCTCTCAGCAATATGACTGGGCAGCATCCTTACCCATAGTTCGGGCTGTGATTGTTGGAAGCGGAAAGTGGGGGCTGGTGATAAAGGATATCAAGAGGGTGGAATGCAGTTTGGGGGATGATACTGAGAGGCAGAACCAGCAATGACCGAGTTTGGATAAATGTTATATATATACTAGCGACTTGCCCGTCAAAAAATGACGGCAATAAGATTGTAAGGCAGGTAATGCTTTTTGGTTGAGACATTAATTTTGCTGGTGGTCCAAGATCCTTTGGCACTCATTGGCGCTCATTGCGAGGCTGTTGGTTGCTGTTTTTTTTTTTTGAAGGGGCGCATTTGGTGTTGTTTGGTCGGCGGTGATGTGTTTTTTGCGCTTATTGCAAGGCTTTGTGTGCTATGAGCAGCGTTGGCGATCGTTGTGAGTGGCGCAGTGAATCACTTTTATGTGTATTTTTTGGTGTATAATTTTTTTGTATGCTAATGAATAAATTAATAAATGAATATACTTTACCTATTTTGAAGTAATATATGCAGGAAGCATTGTGTTGAAGAGCTGACAATCTGTTTTGATGTTGCTGCAGCATACAATGTCTGTTTGCACTGTTGTGGAGCTGATGTGTAAGTGTCAGCAATGTGTGCAGTGTGTAGTGTAAATAGTGAGAGTGCGTGAGGAAAATCAGTTAGGGTAGCTGTGTACTTCCGCATTGTGTAAGTTAGTGTGTAAAATGGCGGCTAATGTGTATGTGGTACGCGGCTGTGGATGATTTAGCGTCCTTGTTAATAGTGTACCTTGGACTCGTACGGCTTTTTCGGTAAAACCGTATGTGCTTCGTGGTGTTTTGCGTGTTTAGGGTCTGAAACCTAGTTTTGTTTTTTTTTCGGTGGCATTTTTTCTCTCACTTAGGGTATTTTTGTGTGTGTAAACTCTTGAATTTGGACTTAAATTGAGGTGTAACTTCACTTGCAGAGGTCCTGGGTGCACCCCTTACTGTGGGTAAGCTTGTTATGTATTTGTTGTGTGTATTTACTGTGTTTTTAAGGTTTTCATGTGTGCGCGCGGTTTGGGCGTTAAGGTCGTATTTTTGCGAGCTCGTACTTGTGGATGCTAAGTCCGTAAATTTTGCGTTGTAAGTTCCGCCTGCAGCTCATTGCAGCCGACGTGGGAGCCTCACACCTCGCAAATGCGTCCCCCCACTTCGCGAGGGTCCGCATTTGCGGGCCTAAAGTCGTAGGGGGTCATAGGGATGAGCGCCTATGGCGAGACGCAAGCATTAGCAACAACCTGCATTGCTTACAAATATATATGTGACTAGTTTTTTCTGTCATAAATGGCAGTATAATTACATATGTCTCTTTCCCGTCCCTCCCCTGTGTCTATTTCCCGCCCTCTGCCTCACCTGTGTTCTTCTCCCCTCTCCTCCTCCCTGGGTCTCTTTCCCTCTCCTCCTCCCCTGTGTCTCTTTCCCCTATCCCGTTTTTCTTTTCTCCTATCCTCTGTGTCTTTTTCCTCCCTCCCCTGTGTCCCTTTACCCCTCTCTTTCCCCCCTCCTCCCCTGTGTCTCTTTTCCCTCTTTCTCCCTTTCCTCCTCCTCTGTCCATTTCCCCACCCCCTCTATCCCTTGCGCAGCGCACTTTGCATCTCTCTCCCTCCCGTGGCCCTTTCCCCCTACTCCCTCCCTGTGTCTCTTTCCCCCTATCCATGTGTCTCTTTCCCCTCTCCCTCCCGTTTCCCCCTCTTTCTCTTTCCCCTGTGTCTCTTTCTCCCCCCCACCCTCCCTGTGTCTCTTTCTCCCCCCTATCCCATGTGTCTCTTTCCCCCTATCCCGTTCTTTCCCCTCCTCCCTCCCGTTTCCCCCTCTTTCTCTTTCCCCTGTGTCTCTTTCTCCCCCCCACCCTCCCCTGTGTCCCTTTCCCCCTCTGTCTCGCTTTGCCTTGTGTCTCTTTCCCCCCTCCTTCCTCCCCTCTGTCTCTTTCCCCTGAATGCGTTTGAAAAAATCACCTTAAAAAATTACGGCCCGTAAGACTTGCAACAAGGAAAGCGAGACTTACATAAGAAAAATATATGACCCGCGGCACTTAGAAAAAAAATAATACAAGTCCTAGAAAATACGAAGTTAACCACCGAACCGCGCACATACAGAAACAACAATAACACCACCAAAAATACAAGAAAATCATCACTCACAGCACGGGGGGACAGCCACGACGTCTAGGAGTCAGGTTTCACGACAATTGAACCACAATTTGCAGAGTTTCCACACACGAAAATCGCCTAAGCGACAAAAAAAATTGCAGACGAGAAAAAACAAAACAAGGCTACACAACAAATAAACATGCAAAAACACGCCAGACATAACACTTCTACACAAGACTGTACGAGGTATAAAATACACTATTAGGGAGGACGCAAAATGCTCCACACCCGCCTAACACATACACAATTGCCACCATTTTATAAAACTAACTTGCAACTAATAACATTACCATTCCAAAATGCAGAATATCACACCTAAACAAACACTTTGCGCTCGCGCATGCAGCCTACTTACCCTACACAGGCTACACGACCGATAAACATGCAAAAAAACACCAGACACATAAGACTTTTACGCAAAATGTTCCACACCCGCGTAACACATACACAATTGCCACCATTTTAAAACACTAACTTGCAACTAATAACATTACCATTACAAACTACAGAATTACACAGCTAACCAAACGGTTTACGCTGTGGCACGCAGCCTATTTACACTACACACTTCACACATTGCTGACACACCTCAGCAGTGAGTGCAAATGTACATTGTATGCTGCAGGAACATCAAAAAAGATTGTTAGCTCTTCAGGATATTGCTTGATGCATACATTAATTACAAATAGGTAAAGTATATTCATTTATGATTTTATTAATTAATTAATTATCATTAAAAAATACATAGAGAAAAAAAAAAGGACCAGACGACAGGATGGCAAAAAACGCCAAAGGCATTAGTTGCGCAGCTCACAATGAGCGCCGAGGGTGCTCTGAGGAGCAAAAGTACACCAGGGGAGAGGCTCGCAATGAGCGCCTAAGGCACTCAGTGCGGCCCTTTCAATGAGCGCCGAAGGGGCTCAGATGACAAAAAAACACCAACCGAGAGGCTCGCAATGAGCGCCAAAGGTACTCAGACGACCAAAGCACTTACTTTGTGTGGTAAACAGCATTACCTGCCTTACAATTTTATGACCGTAATTTTTTGACGGGCAATTCGCTAGTCACATATATAGTTGTCAACAGTGCGGGTTGACAAAAGTTGTTGCTAACGCTGCGGGCCTCGCGAAGCGGGGGCCGCCGTTGCTGGCAAGGAGCGCCAAAGGCGCTCCTTGCCAGCAACTGCGGACTTTAGGCCCGCAAATGCGGACCCTCACGATTCGCGGCGGGTGCATTTGTGGAGGTGGAGGCTCCCACCGCGACTGCAACATTTACGGACTTAGCATCTGCAAATACGAGCCACGCCACACAAAAAAAAATATTACAAACTTGCAAAAATACGACATTAGCGGACGAAATCTGCGGACATGAAAACACTAAAAACACAAAAAATACACACAACAAACACATAAAAAGCTTACCCACAGCAAGGGGGGGCACCAGCACCTCTAAAAGTGAAGTTACAAGTCAATTTAAGTAGAAATTAAAGAGTTTAGACACTCGAAAATGGCGCCGAACAAAACAAAAACGAGGCTACTGGACCCTAAACACGCAAAGCACCACGAAACACAATTTTTCCAAAAAGCTGTACGAAGTACAAGAACAAGGACGCAAAATCAGCCACAGCCGCATAATACACACATTAGGCGCCATTTTACAACACTAACTTACACAATGCGGAAGTACACAGCTACCCTAACGGATTTTCCTCGCGCACGCACACTATTTACACTACACACTGCACACATTGCTGACACTTACACAGCAGCTCCACAACACTGAAAACACATTGGATGCTGCGGCAACATCAAAACAGATTGTCAGCTCTTCAACACAATGCTTTCTGCATATATTACTTCCAAATAGGTAAAGTATATTCATTTTGTAATGTATTATTTATTTGATTACCATACACCAAACAGCATTAGCTCACTTACAATTTCATTGCCGTCATTTTATATATTAAACAATAAAGACTAACACTCTCCTGCATGCGGATCAACATCCCAGAAAATTGCAAATTGCAATTTAAAGGCTGTATAATATATATATATATATATATATATATATATATATATATATATATATATATATATATACATACAGTAAACTCCCCGTTATCTGGCACTAGGCATTTCCCATAGATGCCGGATAAGTGTAGTTGCTGGTTGCTTGAGAGTCGCTATTTTAAAAGCCCTAACTAACCCTCAACCCCTAAAAACTCTTAAACAATCTATAAAACAGCTACTGCTAACTAATCTGAGGTATTTAAAGATAAAAAAGATTAAAAAAAAGAAGAGAAAAAAGTTGGATGCAGGTTGGGCGGGATAAAGCCGAGTAAGTGAGAGGTTTTGTCAAATGGGGAATAGAGGCAGGTGCCGGTTGTTTGAGAGTCCTGGTTAGTTGAGTACCAGACAATCAGAAGTTTACTGTATGTGTGTATATATATATATATATATATATACATATACTAGCGACTTGCCCGTCGGCAATACAATTTAAAGCCTAGCAATTTTGCCACAAAATGGAAGCCTCTCCCCCTCTACTTTACTGGCCTCGCGATGAGTGTGCCTTTGCCACTCATCACGGACCATTGGCGCTCATTGCGACTTTCTCCCCTGTCTACTTCCTCCCTTGTGTCTCATTTCCCACCTCCTCTCCCTCCCTTGTGTGTCTTTTCCCCACTCCTCTCTCTCCCTTGTGTCGCCTTTCCCCCCGTTTTTACCCTCTCCCTCCTGTGTCTCTTCCCCCCTCTCTTGTGTCTCTTTCCCCCATGTCCCTTCCCCCCTCCCTCATGTCTCCCTCCCGTGTCTCCCTCCCCCCTGTGTCTGCCCCCTGTTTCCCTTCCCTGTGTCTCTTCCCCCCATTTCGCTCCTGTGTCTTTCCCCCTCCCCTGTGTCTCTTCCACCTCCTCTCCCTCCCCTGTGTTATTTCCCCCGCCTCTCACTCCTGTATCTCCCCCCCCTCCTCTCCCTCCCTGTGTTTCTTCCCCTCGTATCACTCCTCTGTGTCTCCCCCTCCTCTCCCACCTCTGTGTGTCTCCCCCCTCCTCTGTGTCTCTTCCCCCCTCCTCTCCCGTGTGTCTCCTCCCTCGCCTGTGTCTCTTCCCACTCCTCTCCCTCCCCTGTGTCTCTCCCCCTCCTTTCTGTCTCCCCTGCTCACCCTCCTGTGTTTCCCCCTCTCCCTCCCCTGTGTCTATCTCCCCTCCTCCCCTGTGTCTCTTCCCTTCTCCTCTCACTCCTCTGTGTCTCCCGCCTCCTTCCCTGTGTGTCTCCCCCTCCTCTGTGTCTTCCTCCCTTCTGTCACCCATCTCTCTTCTGCGCACGGGCGGCCACTCATGCGTGCCCCCCCCCCCCCCACTGCACAATGCCCATGAGCTCCCACCGACGCGCAATGCGCATGCGTGTGAGTTGCGCGAATAGTAGTTGTCAAACTGCGATTTGTTGCAAGTTTGACAACTATTATATGTTATTAAACAATAAAAACGAACACTCTCCTGCATGCGTATTAACCTCCCCGAATGCAGCATAGAGGGATGATCAGCGTGCAAAGCCAAGCGTCGTAAATGGACAATGTTAACCAACAGAAAATTGGTTTCATACTAAAAGAAAATGTAAAACTTGATATACATTGTACTAGCCTTTTTCACTAGATTACCTATAAATATAGCATCTGTTTGCGGCTCAGATAAGGATGGAGAGAGTTCCTAACTGAATAACAACAATTGAGGTCATTGTCTTGGCCCCCACAGGGCAGATTCTAATTAGGACATTAAATCAACAAATTAGTATTCATCGCCAATCACTTGAAAAAAATGCAGCACAAATAATAGCAAATTTCTAAAGGAATGGGCCACTTTAGAAATCAAATGACTAATACAATATATAGTCAGTGTTCCATTCACCTTTAGAACATCCGAAGAATAACTTGATTTGAAGGGATAGAGTCCCTTTAATTTAAAATGCTTGGCACTCTGAGGGTTAAAAGCAAATAGAAGAAAGTGCGTGTTTCTAAATGTTTTAATGCACTGTGTTCATCTGAGAAGGAAGCAAAGATGCTGATAAGCTTGTAATTGCTTCTTATGAAACCTTGTACTCAAGAATGCAAGCCCTTTCAAGGGCAATAACTGAAATTTAGTCCGATTTCAAGGTCTCCCAGCAGATTCATAAATACTACAATAGCGCATATACTGTATATAGGAATATATATATATATAATATATAATATATATATATATATATATAGTAAATTATTAATCTATATGTATAGATTAATAATGAGTATTGCAGTATAATTGGACAAACGTCTTATTTATAATGACGAGCTTTCGAGAGGTTCAACCTTTCTTTATCAAGTCTGAAGCAATACTAACATGAGATGGAACCCTCAGTTTGAATAAAAACAGCAGATGGAGTGGAGACAGCATCTGATAACATCAGGTAAATACATATATGGGGAATAAACACAACATAGTAAAGGAAACATATTTACACATACTATATACACATATACATCATATATATATGAAAAAACAGAGCACTGTAGTCCACAGTGATATCTTTCCTGTTGGACAAACATCTCCCTAAGAGTGCTAAGTCTGTTATAGTATAAGAAGAAAAAAATCACATGAAATTCTGATGTGTTAGAAAGTCCATATTAAGTTCTGTATTTTTGGTGTTGAAGAATGTGATCATCTTTATTTCAAATGCTTTTCTCTCCTGGATGTTTTGAAATTTTTCTCTGAGTATTTTGACTTTTAAGTTTTGGATGGAGTTAACATTCTGGCTTAAACGATGTCCCACTGGGCTATAATAACTGTCTTTATTATGTTTTCCTATTGAATGTCTGTGTAAATTCATCATTAAATGCATTTCTTCGCTGGTTTCTCCAATGTAACAGCCTGTGTCACATATATTACATTGTATTATATAAACCACATTGGACGATGTACATTAATACGATCCTTTGATGTTATAGGTCTTGCTGTTATATGTGGCGGTGTCATCATTACAAATGTGTTGACATAATTTACAGGTACATTTGTTGCAAGGTTTAGTTCCATTTTTTATATTCAGTTGTTCATTGGCCAATTTTCTGATGCCAAGTTTTGTTTTAGGTTTGGTGGTTGTTTAAATGCAAGGATGGGAAGTTTTGGGAACATATCTTTTTAATTCAGTATCCTCAATTAGTATTGGTTGTAAATATTTGATTATTTTCAGAATTTTCTCTAACATTGGATGGTATGTTGTCACTAGAGGTATACGTGAAGTAGTTTCTTTTGCTTTGTACTTTAACAGGTGTTCACAGGGTATTTTGATGGCAGTGGTTATTTTTTGGGTAATAATACAGGGTTTGTAACCCTTTTGTTTGAAAGATTCAGACAGTGTTTTTACATTTTTATCACAGTCTCCAGTGTTAGAGCAAATCCGATGGTATCTAATAGCTTAACTATGGATGATGGCTTGTTTTGTGTGAGAGGGATGGAAACTGGAGCGGTGTAGGTAATTACATCTGTCTGTGGGTTTCCTATATATAGATGAGTGGAGAGTGCCATTGTTGATGGATATAGTAGTTTCTAGAAAGTTTGCCTGTTCTGTAGAGAAATCAATTTTAAGTTTTAGAGATGAATGGAAGGTGTTGAATGAATTATGAAAGTCTCAGAGTTTGCTTTCTTCTTCTGTCCATATGATGAACAGATCATCTATGTAAAGGTAGTATTTGTATGGTTTGTAAATGGATACAAATAAGAATGTTTATTCTAGTTGTTGAAGGAGGCTTACTCTTTGATTTAGTACTTACTCTTTCTGATTTAGATGATGTTTCTCTGTATAAAGTTGATGTATTAGGTGGTTTCTTAGTTTTTCACTTGTGCATCTGCATACATTTTCAGCATATATTGAGTTATGTGTAGATCTTAGTGGATTTTTGATTTTAAGTCCATTTGGTATAATATTCCTTTTCTTGCATTGTGACAAAAAGTAAATGTCACTGTTAGGTTGTGTTATTTTTGTTGTATTTTTAATTAGTAGCTTCTTGATTCGTCTAAATGCGGTATCTTCCATAGTAATTGAAGAGTGACGCCGCCGTGAATGTCCAGTAATCTAGTAATTTAGTAATTATTAATCTATATACATTTATATAGATTAATAATGAGTATTATATATATATATATATATATATATATAGAGAGAGAGAGATATATATAGAGATATATATATATATATATATCTAGTACATCTGTGTTCACATTTGAATGTCTAAAGCAAGTTAAAAAACCTGCGTCCAGAATTCCCTGAAAAACAGTTATTACACTGCATTCAGGGAGCTGAGCTGGGACATGCAAATGTGCCAACAAATGCCTCGCTCTTCAATCCAAAGCCATTTTCAAACATTGCTTCCTTTAAGCTTATGCCTGCTGTATTACACAACTTTAATGCAAAGCCAAGGCTGGATTTTACACAAGCTGAGAATCCTATCCATATACAGCTGTTTCAAGCTTACTGGATATCATCTGCATGGAGCGGGATCTCAGCTTGTGTTGGGGACCTTATGAGTAGGTCGTTGACCACAACAATCATTTAATATATGGTGGGCAAAAGAGCGATAGAAGCCCTCCACAGTACAGTAGTACAGTAAATAAATAGTACATCTGTGTTCACATTTAAATGTCTAAAGCAAGTTAAAAAACCTGCTTCCAGCTCAGAATTCCGAGAAAAACAGTTATTACACTGCATTCTGGGAAGAAAACATATATATATAGATATATATATATATTGATCTATCTATATATAGATCTATATCAATCTCTAGATCGAATCTATCTATCTATTATCTATCTATCTATCTATCTATCTATCTATATATATATATATATATATATATATATGTATAGATATATATAGATATATATAGTTCACCACAACAAGCATTTATAATATGGTGGGCAAAAGAGTGATAGAAGCCTCCACCGTACAGTAGTACAGTAAATAAATAGTACATCTGTGTTCACAATATATAGATATAGATAGATTATATAAACATAGATTATTAAATACCTTTTGCCAATTATCAAGTTTTTTACATCAAAACACACTGTAAACAAACTAATTTGCATTTATTAATTTACTAAGCCATACTTACTAAGCCTTCCTTTAGATTGTAAGTCTGTGAGTTTTCAATCTTGCACAGTGTTTTGGGGAAAGCTCTATGGACACCAGATTCTAAGTTCAAACAGGGCCATTGATCACAACTTAACCTTGTTCACAACTTATGTATAGCGCTACGGAATATGTTGGCGCATTACAAATAAACAATAATAATAATAATAATAAAATACTGAGGCATCCATTGTTTTTTTATTAGCATTTTTGTTACCTATGACGGCACCTTGTATGCTCATTAGATTTACACTCAGTTCTACAGAAAGGAATTCACCAAAGGAATGCTACTTGCAATAGTAGCCCTCACCCAGATGACAAACGATGTAAGCAAACATGCCATGGGCTCTCCTAATCTTTCTCCCATCTTGCAGAAATAACACTACTATAGTTCACTGAAACTAAATAGTTGGGGTTTACTCTCTGTTACACAGTGTGTTGCTCCTCATCTAACACATCTCTCACTGGGTCCTTGAACCATTCAGAAAAGTTAGTGTTTCAACAGTTTACAGTTCTGATGGTTCTGTGTATTATACACAATACATTTTCAGCAACCTGTACATTCTATTCTAATATTTTCAAATGGGTTCACACTGTTGTAATCCTATCACACCCAGCTGCTAAGTGTCTGGTGCATCCGCTGTAGCTTGCAATGTGGGCTGTCCTGCTCAGGCTGAATTTTGCCAACAAATGTAACTTACATCCTAAATGTGTCTTATATTAATCAAGCACTACAACATTTTGTATTATCACCCTATAATCATTAGTATGCTGCAGTGGAAACATTCATGTCAGTTTCCACTTCCGGTGGTGGGAGGAAACATTGAATGCTCAGGAAGCTTTTCACTTTTATTAAATGTGACAGCTAAAATTGCCAGTGCTTTCAACTTAGAATAACTGCACACATAATTTTTACATTCTACAAATATTTGCCCATTATCTACATAAACAACCCTACAGAAGAAAAAATAGTCCTTTAAGCAACACAACCATGTTATTAATATAGCACAAACATATTAGAACACCTAACATTTTTATGATCTGAGCACAGTCTAGCATTAACAGGAATCCCCTTGACTGTACAGCATGACTGTAATCACATGGAAAGTGCAGCAAACTGCTGTAAAATGAGTCACTCTGCCCTCGCCAGTTACTTTTTCCTCTAACAAATGATCTATTTAAGCATTTTTGTGCTGGCTGCGCTCAGTGTTTCCATTTCTGGCTTTAATTCCCGTACTCAGGAAACCCTGAGCTCTGCTGCCAACCTGCAAACCCCAACTGGCTCATGTAAATATAACTCTGAAAAAAATCATCAACAGGCTTTCATACAGTACAGATAGTCCTGTCAGCCTTCATACCCTGGCAAATGTCACATAGATACCCCCGATACACAGCAAGAGAGTTACAAATTCAGCACTACCTGCCTGCAAACCATATGGTTTTAAACTGAATACAGACAGATTTCCAGATTGTAAAATACATAAACTTCAAAATACGTAAATTGATAAACTGCTTGGTATCTATAGTTTCCAGTGATAGCAGATATAAGATCCTACTGTGCTTTAAATATTTAAATTGACATAGTAGCACATAGATTATTGTTATTGGCCCATTGTTTGGATTTCAGACGTGTTTCAGGGAAGTTTTAAATAGTAGCAGGCTGGTCAATGGCTCCACATAGGTTGAGAACAGTTGTATTAGACAAATCCTGACAGATAGCAAATGGCACCCCACACACGCTCTGCAACCAGCTGGTCAAATTCTACCTTTTACATACATCCTGAAAAAGAGACACATTAATCAAGGCAGCAATAATATAAATATAATTTATAAAAATAGCAAAAAGGATCTTACACAGGTGCTGCTTAAAGTCTTGGACTTATGTCTCCATAAAAACAGCAAGACTGCTTCATGTTAAACATTTACAGGAGGCTCTTACACAGGAACATCTGCTAGTCTCCCAACACGAAATGACACTGACAATGTAAATATCACCCCTGAAAACCTCAAGAGCCATTCACATAACCACTGCTGCCAGCCTACAAGCCCAGGCACCTTCTGAAATACAGTAAGAATCACTCACAGCGGCGCAACTGCCAATCAGCAAACCTCAACTAATGTTAGTAATCTAAAAATACAGAAAGAAGCATTCCCACATACACTGCTGCCAGGCTGCAAACCCTGGCTGACTGATGCTGGACGCCTGCTGAAAAGCAGGAAGAGGCACCCACACAGACACTGCTTCCTGTCTGCAAACCCCAGCTGATTAATGCTGGACGCCTGCTGAAAAACAGCAAGAGGCGCCCACACAGACACTGCTGCCAACCTGCAAACCCTGGCTGACTAATGCTGGACATCTGCTGAAAAGAAGGAAGAGGCACCCACATAGGCACTGCTGCCAGCCTGCAAACCCCAGCTGACTAATGCTGGATGCCTGCTGAAAAACAGCAAGAGGCACCCACACAGACACTGCTGCCAGCCTGAAACCCCTGGCTGACTAATGCTGGATGCCTGCTGAAAAGCAGGAAGAGGCACCCACACAGACACTGCTTCCTGTCTGCAAACCCCAGCTGATTAATGCTGGACGCCTGCTGAAAAACAGCAAGGGGCGCCCACACAGACACTGCTGCCAGCCTGCTAACCCCGGCTGACTAATGTTGGGTGCCTGCTGTAAAGCAGGAAGAGGCACCCACACAGACACTGCTTCCTGTCTGCAAACCCCAGCTCATTAATGCTGGACGCCTGCTGAAAAACAGCAAGAGGCGCCCACACAGACACTGCTGCCAGCCTGTAAACCCTGGCTGACTAATGCTGGACGCCTGCTGAAAAAACGCAAAAGACACCCACCCAGACACTGCTGCCAGCCTGCTAACCCCCGCTGACTAATGCTGGATGCCTGCTTTAAAGCAGGAAGAGGCACCCACACAGACACTGCTTCCTGTCTGCAAACCCGGCTGACTAATGCTGGACGCCTGCTGAAAAACAGCAAGAGGCACCCACACAGACACTGCTGCTAGTCTGCTAACCCGGCTGACTAATGCTGGATGCCTGCTGTAAAGCAGGAAGAGGCACCCACACAGACACTGCTTCCTGTCTGCAAGCCCGGCTGACTAATGCTGGACGCCTGCTGAAAAACAGCAAGAGGCACCCACACAGACACTGCTGCTAGTCTGCAAACCCCGACTGACTAAAGCTGGATGCTTGCTGTAAAGCAGGAAGAGGCACCCACACAGACACTGCTTCTGTCTGCAAACCCCGGCTGACTAATGCTGGACGCTGCTGTAAAGCAAGAAGAGGCACCATACAGGCACTGCTGCCAGCCTGCAAACCCAGCTAATGCTGGACGCCTGCTGTTAAGCAGGAAGAGGCACCCACACAGACACTGCTTCCTGTCTGCAAACCCCAGCTGACTAATGCTGGATGCCTGCTGAAAAGCAGCAAGATGCATCCACACTGACACTGCTGCCAGCCTGCAAACCCCGACTGACTAATGCTGGATGCCTGCTGAAAAACAGCAAGACGCACCCACACAGACACTGCTGACAGCCTGCTAACCCCGGCTGACTAATGCTGGATGCCTGCTGAAAAACAGCAAGAGGCACCCACACAGACACTGCTGCCAGCCTGCTAACCCCGGCTGACTAATGCTGGATGCCTGCTGTAAAGCAGGAAGAGGCACCCACACAGACACTGCTTCCTGTCTGCAAACCCCAGCTAACTAATGCTGGATGCCTGCTGAAAAACAGCAAGAGGCACCCACACAGACACTGCTGCCAGCCTGCTTACCCGGCTGACTAATGCTGGATGCCTGCTGTAAAGCAGGAAGAGGCACCCACACAGACACTGCTTCCTGTCTGCAAACCCCAGCTAATGCTGGACGCCTGCTGTTAAGCAGGAAGAGGCACCCACACATACACTGCTTCCTGTCTGCAAACCCCAGCTGACTAATGCTGGATGCCTGCTGAAAAGCAGCAAGATGCACCCACACTGACACTGCTGCCAGCCTGCAAACCCCGGCTGACTAATGCTGGATGCCGGCTGTAAAGCAGGAAGAGGCACCCACACAGACACTGCTTCCTGTCTGCAAACCCCAGCAGACAAATGTGGACGCCTGATGTAAAGCAGGAAGAGGCACCCACAAAGACACTGCTGCCAGCCTGCAAACTCAGGCTGACTAATGCTGGACGCCTGCTGTTAAGCAGGAAGAGGAACCCACACAGGCATTGCTTCCTATCTGCACATCCCAGATGACTAATGTTGGACGCCTGCTGAAAAACAACAAAAGGCATCCACACAAACATTGCTGCCAGCCTGTAAACCTCAGCTGACTAATGATGGATGCCTGATGAAAAGCAGGAAGAGGCACCCACACAGGCACTGCTTCCTGTCTGCAAACTAAAACTCACGAATACAGTGGTAACTCTGTACTTGTCATTAATTAGTTCCAGAGGACACGACAATTGGCAAAAATGACAAGTACCGAGCTACTATTTGCTTCTTAGAAAGAGACGGAATAAAACCTACAGTTTTTAGCAAGTGCTAGTGCTGAAGCATTTTTTCTTCAACAAACTGCATCAAATACTGAATATGACAAGTTTTATAGCACTATTTTATTGTAGATTCCACCTAGCATATAGCAAGTGAACCACACACAGGTAGTTTATGTGGCGCATCAAGAATTTTATGGATAACAAAATGAGTTATATGTAAGGTTATTTGGAGCAGTAGGATAAGTTATAGGGAAGGTTATATAAACCAACAGGAACAGTTATAAGGGGTGTTCTAACCATGTGTTATATTTAAAGGTTAATTGGTGCCACTGGGGATGATATATAAATGAGGATACATAGAGTTTGAAGAATGGTATGGGAAATTACATTTGTAAAAACAAGATTTTTAGGGAGAGTTATAATTATTAGTAGCGGGAGTTGTATCGATAGAAAAATATGCAATTCTAGGGGGAGTTATAGGGAGAGTTTTGTGCAACAATAAGAGGAATTTTATGGAACACTAGAAGGAGTTATAGCGAGGTTTATATGCAGGAATAGGCGACATATGGAACTCTAAGAGAAGTTATAGGGAGGGTACTATAGGTATCTTGTCATGGTGAAGGGCCTTGTGCATTTCAATTAATCTGTGAGCTACACCATGTAGGGTCATCCAAGATGGGCAGGTAATAGAAGAAAGATCAGAAAAATTGCGGTCCAATTGGAGAAGGAATTGGCATCCCACTCCGGCAACCAAAGACATAACGACAGTCGCTGCAGTCCATGGGGTCACGAAGAGTCGGATACTACCGACCAACTGAAAAACAACAACAAAAAACTTGTGTTGCAGTAACAGGCATTTCCAGTCAGACATGAACAAGTCCTTGTGCTGTTGATCCATGACACATTAAGTATTTCCTGACTTGGTCACTCTTTCCTTACATTAAATCTCCTTCTGTCTCCTGGTAAAATAATACTGGGTTTCTTACTCATTTTATACCTGACAACCCTTTGTGTGGAAACCAAGTCATGTAAATATTGTGGAGAACAAAGCAGAAATTCCCATAGCAAGGTCCCTCCCTTCAGCGTATAACCGCAAGTTTATGTTGCTTACATTACAAGTTCTTATTGAATTTTCCACCCAATTTAGTGCATGTTCTGTATTTTCCTTGATATATTTTAGCTAAAAATGCATTACTTTGTGGAGGAAATGGTAGATCATTAAATGTAAATGGAACACACACAAATTCACACATTTAAAATTGCATGTGTAAAAAATAAATAAACTTGCATTTTATCCTGTGGCACAAACATGTGTTTCATCCAATTTCCATTCTCAGTGTTTAGAAAGGGACTGGATTTCTCAGGTGTAATTTCTAATATTGTCAGAAGTCAAAAATGAACACGAGTTGGCTAAGTCTGGGCAGTTTTTTCCCATATAGGGCCCCTATACTAATCCCTGAAAAATCAATTACTAGTGCCGTAGCAGCACAGTAAATCCTATATAACTATGTTAATCACCTATCCCTAAAACATTGCGAGAAAACGGCTATGGGTCACTTCTAGAGGGACAAAGCTGGAAAAAAAAAAAAGTCTCCATTGACACCCAAAACCAAACCCTATGCTAATAAGATTTTACAGATTACTCGCAAATTAGGGGATTGCCGTAACTGCAAAAAAAAAAAAAAATAGATGATTTACTAGTATTAACATTGTGTGATTAAAAAATATAATATGTTCGTATAAATCTCATTTTATGATACAATATCAGGTTAACACACAACCCAGTACTCAAGGGTTAATACGTAAAGCTGTCTGACCCGTAAAGCTTGGTTTGGCTACTCCCCTACACTGAAATCTTTGCTGACCAAGGCAAGGGTTTAGAGATGTGAGCTGAGTGTCCTAACTTGGGGAAGCAAAATATATTCATACATGTTGTAGTTTAGGGGGACAAAAACCCTGATGACTATGGCAAGCCAATATACAGGAACTTTCCCATTGATTTTCCCACATCAGGTATTTTAACGAGTTGCTTGAGCTATAAAATCTTCTCAATTCAAATTACTTGGCTCTCGCCACTCCTAAATCCCTGATTTAAACTTTGCAAAGCTTGTGTTTGCGAGTGCTCTGGAGTACTCCCAACTGCATTTGCACTCCACGCTCACTTCCTGATCCCTCCTTCCACTCTAAAAAAACTACCACCCTACCCCTACAACCCCCATCTACATAACCATGGGGTCCATAGAGACCACCATGGCAACAAAAATGTGTCTCTGATAGATAAGAGACCAGACAATCATTCATAGGTTGCCCCTCCATCAAAAATGTACTGCCAAGTGAAACCACTTTAACACAGCAAGTCTCTAGCCAATGAATAGCACAGTATTTAAATAACAGTGTCCTTGAAAGCTTAGCACTGCCTCCTAGCCAAAGACGACCTCCTTACATTGACCTTATACTGGGCAAAGGTGCATCAGCAAGCAGAGTCTGATCTATGAATGTAAGTTAAATATTGATTATTACTTTTTTTAAATGTGTTAAATAGGAATTGTATAATGATCAATGCCTAATCTTTTTCCTGTCATTAGAGAATTACTCTGGTAAGCTGAGTACTAAGTATTTTTTTCCAGCCCAATCATGACCTTTGTTGTTTTATAAAGTTTTTCTCCACTTATTTCCTTAGATTTAAGGAAAAAGAGGAACTCTTGGAGTGAGGATGTGTTCCAGGTTAGAATACATATGCATCTATGTGACAATCGGGGGTAGGGGCTATTTACTGACCAGGGCCACCTGCCATAGACTACAATTCAAATACCCACAAGGACCGCTGGATTATTGGAAATATCGGCACCAACACCCTGATATCTGGCTTCTGAATCAGTCAGGGTCTCTACATCAGGAATCAGCACTTTCAGGAGTCTCAGTAACTTTCCTATGGTAGAGATAGGAGATAGGAGTAGTATTGCAGCCACTAGGATCAAATAAGAGAAAATACCATTTCCGTATGTCTCAGCAGTCAACTGATTTAATTTTGGAAAGTCAACAATATTTATAAGGGTTAGATACAGAGGTAGGTGCATACAACACAACAATGACAGGGAGTGGCAGAAAAACACAGGAGATTAACTCTACATGGGATCTAATAGTCTGGCATCCTGCCTGGCACCTGTGAACAATAGGCCAACCTCCAAATACACATAATGTTTTCTCTTGTGGTCCAGATGTCAAATAGAGTGCATTAACTTTATCTGGCAATCAATGGGACAAAACAGATTACAATATAAAGGAGATGTTTATGCACATAGTCCAGTGGCTGGAGCCAAGCAGTCTGTCCTTTATGGTGGCTCAATGGGCTAAGATCCAGGAACTGAAAAAGGGGTCTGTGACAATCTAAAATTAGTATGCACATAATAAATATAACACTAGACTTTGCATTGAAATAATGCTATCATATAAGTGCATCTGTTTTCAGAAATAGGGATCCTCTTTAATTGTTGGTATCTATTATTACAAACTATGGCCTCTATGTAAATCAAGTGATCTAATTTAGAGCACTGCCATAAATCTTGAAGAGCTTTTTCCCCCCTAAGTTCCTCACTAATGTATATCTTTTGCTCACCATGGCCCTCATTCTATTACTGGCCGAAAATCGGCCGTAAGGCTGCGATTCCTTGCGGGGGTTCAGTTAACTCGCGATTCTATTATACGGCCCCGCAAGGATCTCCTCTTACGGCCGGCCGTATATCTTGGACCGGCCGTAAGCTCTGAAATATAAAAACGCAAAAATAAATTCAAGCCTGTCACTGTACAGCTCTGTAAATGCTAGGGATCATATTGGGGGACATGAGGATTAAAAGGAACCCCACTCTCAAGCTTGCACATCAGCCCAAACCCGAGTTCGAATTAACTGTTTATTTTCCGGCTGCGGCGTGGGTGTGTCTGAGGTGCTCCAAGCACTCTGGACTTTTTACATGGATATTTTACGTATATAACAAAAAATAAAATATTTTACGGATTTGAGTATAGGATAATTATGTGCTATTTTTTCTAACTCTTAAAATCCCTTTATAGTCTTCTCAAAGTGGCAGGATGGCTTTTTTGAGCTATTTTATGTGCTTAATTGGTGCTAGCGGGACCTGTTTGCTGCAAGTAAGCTGCGGCTCGCTTTTAGCCTTGCAGAGAGGGTTCCCGGAGCAATTGAATCGCAACCAGGCTTTTTCTTACGGCCGATTTCCTTGTGGCCGTTTTAGATCAAAGGCTTTCCACCGGCGCGATCGGCCGCAAGGGATAGCAAGGCGCCGGCCGCAAGCCTGCCGGAGTCCCCCGGCCGGAGGGGAATAGAATAGCCGTAAAGCTTGCGGCCGGTCCTTGCGCCACCGCAGCGGCAGCGGCCGTAATAGAATGAGGCCCCATGTTAGGGCACTCAGGCCACAGCCGTAAATCCTGCCTTAGCTGAATCAATTACGTGTATGGAGTCAAACCAAGCTTTACGAATGAGACAGGGCTCCAGGAGCAAATAGCAATCTAAGTCATGAATATTATATGAGTGGGAAGTGCTGTAACAACTGCGGCAAGGTACCATTATATATATACTATATATATTATATATATATATATATATATAAACTAATTTTATTTTATTTATTCATATATTTTGATATCATAAAGATGTGACAATCGTGTTTATTTGGTGTTAAAATATGAATATATTTATTGACAATACATTAGGACATTTGTTTATAGGCAATGTGGTTGCAAGAAGTGCATTAACCCCTTGAGTACTGGGTTGTGTGTTACCCTGGATTTTGTATCATAAAATGGGCTTAATAAGTTGTGCTCAAAAGGTTGCATACCCTGGCCAAAATTGTGAAATTTTGTCATTTATTTTGAAAATATGACTAATCATTAAAAAAAATATATATGCTTATTGAAGGATAGTGATAATAAGAAGCCATTTACTATCACATAGTTTGTTTGGCTATTTTTTTAAATCATAATGATAACAGAAATCACCCAAATGACCCCCCCCCTGATCAAAAGTTTGCATACCCTTTTGCATACACCTTTAGCATAAATGACAGCGCGCAGTCTTTTGTATAGTTGTCTATAAGGCCCCTAATTCTTGCAGGTGGTATAGCTGCCCATTCGTCTTGGCAAAATGCCTACAGGTCATGCAAAGTTTTGGTCGTCTTGCATGAACCACATGTTTGATATCTCCCCAGAGTGGCTCAATTATATTAAGGTCAGGAGACTATGATGGCCACATTTTTCTGCTGTAACCACTGGAGGGTCAACTTGGCCATGTGTTTTAAGGTCATTGTCATGCTGAAAGTCAAGAGTGTCCCATGCAAAGCCTTTGTGCAGAAAAACGCAAATAGTCTGCCAGTATTTTCTGATAACATGCTGCATTCATCTTGCCATCAATTTTTACAAGATTCCCTATGCCTTTAAAGCTCTGCCCCCCAAACATCAGTGAGCCACCACCATGCTTCACAGTGGGTATGGTATTCTTTTCACTATAGGCCTTGTTGACACCTTTTCAAACATAGTGCTTATGGTTGTGATCATAAAGCTCTGTTTTGTCTTGTCCACTCAAATTACAGTGTGCCAGGAGCTGTGAGGTGTATCAAGGTGTTGTCGGGCATATGTGAGCGAGTTTATTTGTGGCATTGGCGCAGTAAAGGCTTCTTTCTGGCATATCGACCATAGCAGCTCGTTTTTTTTTCAAGGATCTTCGTATAGTGCTCCTTGAAACAACCTCACTGTTTTTTTTCCAGAGCAGCCTCTATTTCTCCTGAGGTTACCTCTGGGGTTTTCTATGTATTCTGAACAATTCTTCTGGCGGTTGCGGCTGACATTTTTCTTTGTCTACCTGACCTTGGCTTGGTATCAAGAGATCCCTGAATTTTTCCACTTCTTAACAAGTGATTAAACAGTATGGACTGGTATTTTCAGGATTTGGATACCTTTTTATATCCTTGTCCATCTTTATGAAGTTACATTACCTTGTTACACAGTTTCTTTTGATTATTGGTTATTTTCTGCTCCCCATGGTTCTGTATCTAGCCTGCTCAGTGCATCAAGTGAGAGATAACAAACTCATTGACTATTATACACCAATTGCAATTTAAAATTGGGCAAGCTATACCACCTGCAAGAATTAGGGGCCTTATAGACAACTATTACAAAAAGACTGGCATGCTGTCATTGATGCTAAAGGGGGCAATACACAGTATTAAGAACTAAGGGTATGTAAACTTTTCACAAGGGCCATTTGGGTGATTACTGTTATCATTATGATTTAAAAGGGAGCCAAACAACTATGTTGAAAATAAATGGCTTCATATGATCACCATCCTTCAATAAAAAAAACATTTTATTTGCAAGATCAGTCATATTTTAAAAATAAATACAAACATTTCACACAATTTCTGCCAGGGTATGCATACTTTTGAGCACAACTGTATCATATTTTTTTGTTACACAGATGTTGATATCGGATTGTTAAGTGTCAAATAATGATGAAATTGTATCATTTTGTACGCCTTTTTGAGCATAATGTCACTTTAAATACATCTGGGGGACTCAGCAAGGGTTTGAAAACTACTTTCGAGAGGTCTTTGACCCATGTAAATCTTTCTTCTACTTTTTGCAGTTACAGCAGTGCCCTGATTTGCGAGTGATCCGTAAAATCTTATTAGCATAGGGTTTAGGTGTCAAAGTGTAAGAGAGTAACTTGTAATTTATTGTCAGTGCATAAGTCAATGGGGCATGCAGCCCAGGAGTGTTAATGTTAGGTGCAAGGTGGTAATTATAGTAATCCAGCAACAGGTGTTAACTAATCTGTTGATGGAACCCGTGGCAGGGTTAAATAGATGGTGCAAGTCTGTTAAGGACCCATGCAACAAATAAGGTTTAATTTTAGGTGCTGAAGTGGGCAGAACCAAGCAGGTGATACCTCTTTGATGTTAGGCCAAAAAAACAAACAGAACTTATAAGCACTTTTAATAAAATAAAGTACATACAAGTAAATAGATACACAGGTATATTATATACCTAGTAAAATCCACGAAACTTCCATATCCCTTTAATACTTGAATACTGTTATCATTCAACGTGTACAAATTTTGCAATTTCCATTGTGTACAACTGAGTCTCATTAAAAGGTAATCCCTACCAAAAGTTTGCTAAAGATGCACACACTGATATGTACTAGTACAACAATCCCCAACTACACATATTACAATACAGGTCAGGAAATAGCATTCACTATTATGTAATAGAATGTTTCAATTTGTCTAGAAATCACTTGTTTTTCTTCGAGACCAGGAAACAAAGGAATGTTTGTCAAACTGACGGTTTCCTCTTTCTCTGTCAAGGCGCCAATAAAGACACATGTATTGTGAATGGACAGTTCTTTGGCAAACAACTGTCCATCTCAGTTATATAAATTACAATAGGCCCTTGACTAAATTGACTATTTGGGGGAGGAGGTGTCAGATATTGCTGACTGTCGTAAATCCAAATGTCTGTAAAAAAGTTAGCAATGAAACCAAAAGTTTTGTTAGATAATGATACATAACACAAACTTAGGTGTGTTCTTTATGTGACAAAAGTACAGCATCTGATTTCCTGTCTTTGTCCAGGGTTTTAAACATTCCTTGTATGCACATTTAAACAAATAAAATTGTGGACATGTAACACAAATACAAACTAAACACATCACAACATACATTATGATGCAATGGAACAAAACATGTAGATTTGAGCAACTTGTCTATTAAATTATCAGTTAAATCTGTAGTCCCTTAAATATGGAGGCTTTACTGTACAATCACTATTGGACTGCTCTGGTTAAGGAGGGGCTGGAAGCCAATATCTCAGGGGAGATTAAAAAATAAAAAGTAATCATCTTTAAATCTGCACCTTTCTAGCCCCTCTTCCTCATACAGTATTACAAATGGGATTTACACTGTGAGAAGCCATAACATCCACAAGGTCTTACGACTATTCAGTTCCACAATTAAATGTTACTGTATACTGTTGCACATGTAAAATAGGTTAGAGGATATTAAGAGCATAGAATGCATTTTCTCATGAGACTATTTTACTGGGTTTAATTAAAAAGTGTAATTTGCCATAAGATAATGTTGTAGAAAGAGTTACAATTTAGAGAGAGAGCAGAGAGAGAGCACAGAGAGAGAGAGCACAGAGAGAGAGAGAGAGCACAGAGACAGAAAACTTACAGACAGACAGCACAGGGAGAGAACAGAGAGAGACAGCACAGACAATTCAAGATAACATGTGATGATACTGTTATTTATGATGGGCAAGTTTTTTGAGAATCTAATGATAAAAGAGGGAAATTATTTGACTTTGCAAAATTGGTTCTATTGGTTTTACAGTAGGAAAATATTTTATCAGCCAATTATACTGATATCGAAGACATCAGTTAGGGGGTGCAGGGGTATTGTTAATGTTGAAGACAGGTTGTCTGGGCGATGGATTGGGGGAACATTGATCCGGGGTAGACAGGCTTATGTCCCAGGGAGGGGGACTTCCTCTAATCGGGGAACCCAGAGGCACAGGGCACCTGGTGGAAAAGGTTTCTTGGGGGTCCAAGGCATGTAACCAGGGGCATGAGGAAACATTAGCGAATATAAACATGTTAACATTCACATGTGGATCCTATACCATAATAAAAGTGATATAGTGCTTTATTAGGAATGTCTTTGTGGCTATTACTATAGCCCTAGTCATATGGTCAATGTGGCTAGAGTGCATAACAAAAAATTAATAACAAGACCAGGCTCATCAAAAAAAACTAAGTCAGAGGTGCTCATCAGAGAACAAACCAAACCTCAACAGTTTAGTTCTATGGCCATGATAAGCCACTCTGAGAGCAAACTCTTTTAGTCACTTGTGCCCTTTACAGTGAGAAATATACTGTAGTATATTAGTGTAGTCCCCCTCAGAAGAGTGACCCAGCCCCGAAATACCAGTCAATTCTACCCTGAACAGGAGAAACAGCAAACCCCAGACGAGTTTCGCTTTATGGGCCCTCTTCAGTGAGGTGCAGCTGAACTCCTAAGCACAGTGAGCAAGGGTCCCTGTCTGGGTCCCCTATAACCCTTTAGGGAGACTAAACCCTAAGGGTAATTTGCATAAACAAAAAAACTTAGTCAGAGGTGCATCATCAGAGAACGAACCAACCTTAATAGGTTAGTTCTATGGCCATGATAAGCCACCTCTGAGAGCAACCTCTTTCAGCTCACTTGTGCCCTTCACAGGGAGAAATATCTGTAGTATATCAGTCTGGTCCCACTCGAAAGAGTGACCCAGTCCAGAAATACCAGTCAAATCTACCTGAACAGGAGAAACAGCAAACCACAGACGCGTTTTGGCCTTTATGGGCTCTCATCAGTGAGGTGCAGCTGAACTCCCTAAGGCACAGTAAGCTAAAAGAGAATAAATGAATAACTGTACATGTATTTGCGTCAAATCTCATCTGCCACTTAGCTGTCCATTATTCTAATTAATGCAAGTCCCTTTGGATTGAAAGTAAATCATCTCCTGATTTAACTACCTAGCACAACTTAGTGTCATCACCAAAAAATTGAGGCATTACTCAAGACATTTAATGTTTATCCCAGGCACACTTTTGTCTACCATGCCAACTGGAGGGCCTTTCCATTTTGTACTATCATTTCTGTAAAGTAGTACTTTTAAATATTGCACTTAAATCTTCAGCATTCCATTCCATCCAAGACTCCATGTAAGTGGTAGAGACCTGGGGCTTGAAATAAGTAGAAGAATATTACAAGGGAAAGGAGAGTAAGGACTTGGTCAAGGGTAGACAGTGTAAAGTGAGGAGGGTGTAGAAAGCCAGAGCTCAACAGTGGGTAAAAAGACAGAGTTTAACTTAGGGTAGAGAGTGAAAGTATTGAAGGAGTACAATATTGTACCTCACCTTTCTATACCTCACCCATATCACTCCTGGAGGGACACACACATGCGTGGATTTGAAGATATTCTTTCTGTGCACAGGTGAGTCAATCAGAACTGACTTAAGAAGTGATTGACTCATCTGTGGCAGCAGAGGTATTACCAAATCCAGGCATGTGTGTGGCCCACCAGGACCGAAATTGAGTATCTCTGTTCTAGACTGTTTGTTTGTGAGCTTTCAATCATGTTAGGTGCTTTGGAGAAAGCACTTTGTATGCTTGATTTTAAACTCAATAGTTTGGCCCTCCATTCTTTTGTAATTTGGTAAAATGTTTTTTTACTTGTATTTACCATGTTTAGTGCTATGGATTATGGGCCCTATTCTATTACCCAATTTATACATTTTTACACACTTAAAAACACTCTTAATATTGCCACATATTCTATTAGCTACTCGAAATCTGATTACGAGTTCCCCGCCCACAATCACTACGGGCCAGCCAAAGCTGCACATTTGGCCTTAGAACTCCATTGCTTTTAGCACAGCTCAAATATTAAAATTACACAAAATCAATATACTGTTAGACCAAAGGCCTCAGGGATGCCCCGCCAAGGAAGCAGCACCGAGATGTGAAGCCATTTTGAAGGAGTCTAATAGCAGAAGGGCACATCCGCTTGGAGCCAACTACCGCGTGGAGGAGAAGCTTTGATGCTGCAACTCGCTGGGAGTCTATGCTGCACCACTAATAAGGGATGCGCCTGAGGTTTACATAGTGAGTCTGAAGTGCTTGTAAAGAGCAGGCTGGACACAGCTGCTGAGATCCGTGAGGTACATTCTTGAGAGGTTGGCTCCGTGGAGTAAGAGAATTACTACTTACCAACTATGGCCATGATGTGAGAAACCCATATGAACAGCTATGGATTATAAATCACGGTCACAAACATAATAAACTACTAGAAACTGGATATACACAAGCAATGTTCCGGGTATGAACTATACAATAATGCTTGAATCATGGTATGCGTTTGCACCTGCTTAAATACTCAGGTGGGATTACAGAGCTTTAACTCCTGTAAACACTCTTTAAATCTATCTATATATTAAATTGTGTCATGAAATAAAAATCCCACAAAAATAATTTCAATTTGAACATATTGAAAATATTCTATTGTGTTAATTGAAGAGAACTAGATGAGAAGAAATATGGAGCCCAAAATGTGATAACTCTATGCATATATGGGTATATCTATAGATGTGAATTTAGAGCACTGGTGACGTTAACATATGACATTGGGCGTGTCGTGAAAAAGCTCTTACTAGCATTTTTGACCAAAAACAGTGACCCTCAAGTTGTAAAAAGTCTATGTGCAATGTGTACAGTTTCTCTTTATTTTAGAACATTGACATCTGACAGATCAGTGCCCTATTTGCTGAAAGCAATATGGCGCCCAATCTGTGATAACTCTACACATCTATGTGAATATCTACAGATGAGTGTTTAAAGCACAGCTGATATTACTACATGATAATGGATGCGCGTTCAGAGAGCTGTTAGTAGCACAATGTTCATTGAACAATCAAAGTGACCATCAAACTGTAAAAAGTTTTTGGGTAATGTGCGACTAGTCACTTCATCAATGAGAACACTTAGAGCAAATAATAACATGGCGTCCAAACTGTGATAAATGTATACATCTATGTGACAGACCAGTGCCCTATTTTTTGATAGATCTAAAATTGGCACAGGTCTAGAAAGTAACCTTGAGAGTTAAAACACTCTTTAAATTCTTAAAGGTGGCTTCAAACAATAAAGGAAAAGAGAGCTCTATCAAGAGTCGACCTTTATCTAAAATCACTAAAGGCAACATTGTTCTGCAAGGAGGAAAGGATAAAAAGAGGAATAAATAACCAACGGACAAATATAATTTTGTTCTATCCCTCTTGTCATGCAGTTTTAACATCCTATACTTAAGTGAACTTGTACAGATGAGAAATCAGAGTATTGTAATTTATTACAGCTTGTTAAGGAAGATACAAGGCTACTTATAGAGTTTTGAACCTTAGTGGCATAGTCATTCAGAGATTCAGAGCTATTTGCCTAAAGAGAGACACTATATTATCGCAAAATCTATTCCTATAACCATCTTAAAAATCAACTAAACAATTAACACCAATATGGCATTAAACAAACAATCCCGAAAAATAAATGTTAATTGTCTTCATATCTAACTACATTGCCGAAGAGAACTTTAAGAACAACACTATAAGGCCCTAAAGGGGTTTGCACCTGTACAGAGTTTTTATAATTGAGAGCTAAAATACAGCTCTGCTGTCATAAAGCAACAGACTTGCTTGAAGAGTGCTCTTTGGGAACTCTTTGTTGATTATCTACTTAGAGACTCACTTATCGGTAAAAAACTTGAGGGGAGTTGTACAATTATACATAATTGGTGAATATCTATGCCTTATAATGTTTATATCTAATTATGTGTCACAGCTGTTTATATGAATATTAAGGTCATGTGTTTTCTAATGGCTCTTAAGAGATAAATACTCACTATAACTTATAAGATTTAAAATAATTTACATAAACAGGATAACCTCAGGAAATATAAATAGTGCATAATTTAAAAGAGATCTGAACAGGAAAATATATAACGTATACACTCAAGTATAAGCTGACCCGAGTATAAGCCGAGGCACCTATTTTACCACAAAATACTGGGTAAAATGAGTGACTCGAGTATAGGCCGAGGGTGGGAAATGTGCTGCCCACTGTGTCCGCCCCTCTCTCCCGTGTCTCTTCTCCCCTCTCCCTTCCCTGTGTCTCTTCCCCCCTCCCTTATCACCCTCCTCATCCTCAACCTCCCTCCTCATCCTCAACCTCCCTCCTCATCCTTAACCTCCCTCCTCATCCTCAACCCCATCCTCAACCTCCCTCTTCATCCTCAACCTCCCTCCTCATCCTCAACCCCCTCCTCACCCCCCCTCAACCTCAACCCCCCTCCTCAACCTCAACCTCCCTCCTCCTCATCAACCCCCTCCTCACCCCCCCTCAACCTCAACCTTCCTCCTCCTCATCAACCCCTCCTCAACCCCCATCCTCACCCCCCCTCAACCTCAACCCCCCTCCTCCTCATCAACCCCCTCCTCACCCCCCCCTCAACCTCAACCCCCCTCCTCAACCTCAACCTCCCCTCCTCCTCATCCTCAACCTCCCTCCTCCTCATCAACCCCCTCCTCATCAATCAAATATACCGGCAACCGGTATATGCTAATGACGCGGCGCGCATGTGACGTCACATGCGCGACAGGGTCAAGACGGAGCAGAGGCCGGAGAAGAAGCAGGTAAGTGAGGGGGAGGTATTTAGAGGGGAGAAAGTGAGGAGGGGGTTGAGGAGGGGGTTGATGAGGAGGAGGGGGTTTGAGGATGAGAAGGGGGGAGGGAAAGAGACACAGGGGGGTAGAGAGACACGGGGGGGTAGAGAGACACAGGGGGGTTAGAGAGACACAGGGGGGTAGAGAGACAGTAGGGAGAGTGACTCGAGTATAAGCCGAGGGGGCCCCTTTTAGCCTTAAAAAAGGGCTTATACTCGAGTATATACAGTAATTATTGCAAAAGTAGGTATAGTTAACTCTGAGAGAGATTTTCTTGCCTTTATATGTATACTAGCGACTTGCCCGTCAAAAATGAAGGGGCAATAAAATTGTAAGGCAGGTAATGCTGTTTGGGCCAGACATTAATTTTGTTGGTGGTCCGAGATCCTTCGGCGCTAATTGCGAGGCTGTTAAGGTCGTATTTTTGCGAGTTCCGTAAGTTTTCCGTTCTAAGTCCTGCGGTTCGTATATATTGATTGCGTGTTAGATCTACCGTATATACTCGGAGTATAAGCCGAGTTTTTTCAGCCCTTTTTTTTAAGGCAAAAAAGGGCCCCTCCATCGGCTTATACTCGAGTCACTCCCCCCCCCCCCCCCCCCGTCTCTTTAACCCCCCCCCCGTGTCTCTCTAACCCCCCCCCGTGTCTCTCTAACCCCCCCCGTGTGTCTCTATCCCCCCGTGTGTCTCGATCCCCCCCCCGTGTGTCTCGATCCCCCCCCCCCCCCCCCGTGTGTCTCGATCCCCCCCCCCGTGTGTCTCTCTAACCGGGTGCCGGTATATGCTAATGACGCGGCACGCATGTGACGTCACATGTGCGCCGGCGCCGGGTCAAGGAGCGGAGGCCGGAGCAAGAGCAGGTAAGTGAGGGGAGAGGGGGAGGTATTTAGGGGGGTTTAGGTGGAGGAGGGGGGTTGAGGAGGGGGTTGGGGTTGAGGGGGATTGAGGGGGGAGGTTGAGGAGGTGGGTTGGGGTTGAGGATGGGGGGTTCAGGATGAGGATGGGGGGTTGAGGAGGAAGGTTGAGGATGGGGGGTTGAGGAGGGGGTTGAGGATGGGGGGGTTGAGGATGAAGGTTGAGGAGGGGGGTTGAGGATGAGGAGGAGGGGTTGAGGAGGGGGGTTGAGGAAAGAGGATGAGGATGGGGGGTTGAGGAGGGGGTTGAGGAGGGAGGATGAGGATGGGGGCTTGAGGAGGGGGTTGAGGAGGGAGGTTGAGGAAGGGGTTGAGGATGGGGGGGTTGAGGAGGGAGGTTGAGGATGGGGGGTTGAGGACAGAGGATGAGGGATGGGGGGTTGAGGAGGGAGGATGAGGAGGGGGTTGAGGATGAGGAGGGGGTTGAGGATGAGGAGGGAGGTTGAGGATGAGGAGGGAGGTTGTGGTTGAGGAGGGAGGTTGAGGATGAGGAGGGAGGTTGAGGATGAGGGGTTGAGGATGGGGGGTTGAGGATGGGGGGTTGAGGAAGGGGGGTTGAGGAGGGGGGTTGAAGATGAGGAGGGAGGTTAAGGATGAGGAGAGAGGTTGAGGAGTGGGGTTGAGGAGGGTGATAAGGGAGGGGGAAAGAAAATAGGTGAGGAGAGAGAAAAAGAAAGAGAAGGAGAAACTAAAAGGAAAAGAAGAGAAAGAGTAGAAAAGGGAATTCTGGTCAGAATAGTCCAACCAATTATTTATCCTTTGTTGGTTGGCCTATTTAAAAAAATAAATACATGTTTTTAACATCGAAAATGGAGTTATGGGAGAATAAAGAGATAATCTCAAATGTATAATGGTAGTGAATGGAATGTTTGTTTGTTTTTTATTATCTAATTGTTGTGTATTACTTGTTTTTTTGTAAAGCAGGATCACATATTGATGAGAGAGGGAAGAAATAATGGGTCAGGTACAATGGCATAGGAAATCACATCTGAATTGGATCTCAAAATAATATCCCAAAATATGCTGGGTTTAAATTCGCAATTTAAGAGATATTCAGCTTTGGAGGCATTTCATAAAGAAAATGCTGATCCCGATAAATTACTAATAAGAAAAGCAAACAACTTGCTTAAAATGTTGAGAACTTTTAATCCATACAAAGCTTGGCGTGTTTACCACATGAAAGAAAGAGATTGTACGTACTATTCGCATAGACATCAGATGTACACTAGGATTGACTATATTCTTGTGGATAATAATATAATAGATACAATTACTGGAAAAGGATTGGATTAATTAGCGGTTCAGACCATGCACTAATTCAAATTCAAATCAATGTCCTTTAAAGGGCCGTTTTTACATCTTCAAGAAGAATAGACACTGCCCTTTTCAAAAACACAGAAAATAGTGACATATTAAATAAAAGACTTGAGGAGTTCTTTACGCTTAATAGAAATGTTGTGGACTCTAAAATTACTGTGTGGAACTCTCATAAGGCTTACTTGAGAGGTTTATTAAATTATTGGTCTTTATATAATAGAAAGAACAGAGGTTTATCATTGAGACAACTTTATATTAAATTGTACGAATTGCAAAACATTTATAAATCTTCAATAGATATAAAAATAACTATTGAGATAAATAGGATCCAAGCAAATATTAAACAAATACAGTACATCCAAATAGATAATATGACATGGAAACTCCAACAAAGATTCTGTTTTATGGGTAATAAATCTGGTAAATACTAGCAAAGAAATGGAAATGTGAAATAAGAGAATAGAGAAAGTAAAAGATCATAAAGGTATCGAACACTCAAAACCTAATAAAATAGCCAAACTATTCTCCAAGTATTATAAAACTCTATTCAGTCTATAGGATAACTCCTCATTAAAGAAACCTTCAAAAATACAAATTCAGGACTTTCTAAAGAATCTTAAGAGTCTCATTAAATTAGCCCTCGTAGTTTGCGAGGACCGATTCTCCAATACTTCCCTCGCAGCCTGCTTTGCAAGATGACTCAGAAAAATGGCAGAGAATAGGCTCTGAGAGAGCTACGGAGTCACACGCAGCCTTAAATCTTTGAGGTGAATCTCTCACCTCGGAAGAATCCCTACGAGCTCAAAAAGTGCTAGCAAAGGATCCTAAACCACACACGTGCTGCCTTGGAGCAGCCCAAGATAGCAGCGTTATTCCCCCCTCCTCCCTAAGCACATCGTCATGCTGCAGGGGTCCTTATTGAGACCCCTGCAGCCCCCCCACATTAACCCCTTGCAGCGGGGGTCCCCGATCGGCATATATCAGGCCCCCACTGCATTTAAAAGTTTTAAATTCTCCACCACGGCTCCTTAAAGGGCCCGCGGCACACTATTGGCAATCCCCGCCGCGGTACCTAAAATTAACCCCCCTCTATGCTGGGGGTCCCCATCGGGACGCCCAAAATGTGCCCACATTAACCCCTTGCTGCAGGGGTCCATAGGGACCCCCGCAGCCCCCCACATTAACCCCTTGCAGCGGGGGTCCACGATCGGCCCTGATCGTGACCCCGCTGCATTTAATACAGACCCCCAAAAGCCCTTCACTAACCCCATAACTCATGGGGGTCAATACAGACCCCCATAAGCCCTTCACTAACCCCATAACTCATGGGGGTCAATACAGACCCCCATAAGCACTTAATTTACCCTATAACTCATGGGGGTCAATACAGACCCCCATAAGCACTTAATTAACCCTGTCACTCATGGTGGTCAATACAGACCCCCATAAACACTTAATTAACCCCATAACTCATGGGGGTCAATACAGACCCCCATAAGCCCTTCATTAACCCTGTCACTCATGGGGGTCAATACAAAACCACATAAGCACTTAATTAACCCTGTCACTCATGGGGGTCAATACAGACCCTCATAAGCACTTAATTAACCCTATAACTCATTGACCCCCATTATAGTTATAGGGTTAATTAAGTGCTTGGAGAGGGTGCAGTAAGGAGGAGGTTATGGGGGAAAGAAGATGATGATAGGGGTGGAAGAAGGAGGAGGATGATGATAAGGGGGGAGGAGGAGGATGATAAGGGGGGAAGGAGGAGGATGATAAGGGGGGGAGGATGATAAGGGGGGAAGGATGAGGATGATAGGGGAGGAGGAGGATGATAAGGGGGAAAGGTGGAGGATGATAAGAGGGGGGAAGGAGGAGGATGATAAGGGGGGAAGGAGGAGGATGATTAATGGGGGGGAGGTGGAGGATGATCAGGGGGAAGGACCCACTTTTGCACCCTCGGCTTATACTCGAGTCAATGCGTTTTCACATTTTTTGTGGTAAAATTAGGTGCCTCGGCTTATACTCGAGTAGATACAGTAATTATTTTTGCCATAAGATATCTTCTAAGTTTTTATTATCCGATAAGGCATTTTCTATCTCTAAATTTAGTTTTATTGTTTCAATTCAACCATAAAGTAGTTTGCCAAATATTTATTGTTTCAGAGTAGGCTAAGACGTCAATGTCTTTGTATTACCATATTGGTCCGAATATAAGCCGCACTCGCATATAAGCCGAGCCCGTAAAGTTCAAGGGGAAAAAATAGAAAAAAGATAGTACTCAAAAATAAGCCGCACCCGTAAAATTGGAGAGAAAAAGACTCTCAAAGTGATCAGCCATTGCAAGAAACAGGCTTTCTAATTAGCACTGTAGCTTTTTTTGCAGGTTACAGGCTTTACAGGATGTTAGAATCACTAAAACCGTAAATCCCTATTCAATACTTTTATATTTTTTTTTTGGCAAACTGGTCATTTTTATTGCTGAGATTCTTCCATACCAAGACAGGTTTAATCTTTTCCAATCTTTTATGATGTCAGAGATATGGTTAAAGAGTTTATCATAGTTATTTTTAATTAGCAGTTTTAGATTTGGAGAGTGGCCATGGAACAGCTGAGCAGCCAATTGTCCCATTACTTTTGGTCCCTTAAAAAGTGGGAGGCACATATACAAACTGTTGTAATTCCTACACCTGCAACGTCAGGATCGGCATCAGTTCATCGGAGCAGGAGAGAGGGGGATAGGGATTGGAGAGGGTGCAGTAAGGAGGAGGTTATGGGGGAAAGAAGATGATGATAAGGAGGGCGGGAAGGAGCAGGATGATGATAAGGAGGGGGGAAAGGAGAAGTTGGAGGATGATGATAAGGAGGGGGGAAAGAGGAGAAGGAGGAGGATGATGATAAGGGGCGGGGGAGGATGATAAGTGGGGGAGGAGGAGGATGATAAGGGGGGGAAGGAGAAGGATTTTTTTTTGTTCACTCGAGTATAAGCCGAGGGGGGCTTTTTCAGCATAAAAAAATTTGATGAAAAAGTCGGCTTATGTTCGAGTATATACGGTAAACAAAACAGATCTTAAAAAACTACCGGTAATGGTTGCAACATGTCTAAAATCATGGTACAAATATAATAAAAGATGGAAATGAATACCTTCTCCCTCTCCTTATGCTCCAGTCTCATCATTATATCATACTAGCGACTTACCCGTCAAAAATCACAGGGCAATACAATTTAAAGCCATGGGAATGCTGTTTGACACACAATATACTTTTTGTACTCTGAGGACCTTTGGCGCTCATTGCGACCCTTGTGCTGAGCGCCTTTGGCGCTCATCGCATGGCTCGCCATGAGCGGTTAGCCTCATGTCTCATCTATTTTTGCTCCTCTGAGCACCTTCGGCACTCATTCTAAAGAGAGATATATATTTATCTATATTTATTTAATCAATAATCAATTATTTATTGAATAAATTAATATACTTTACCTATTTGTAATTAATATATCCAGCAATCAATAGCCTGAAGAGCTAACAATCTTTTTATATTTTCCATCAGCATACAATGTACAGTTTGAGTGTTGGTGCCCTGATGATAAAGTGTAATGAAAGTCCCAACTGAGCATTAGAAATTGGTTGTATGCGCAAGGGAAATCCGTTGTTGTAGTTGTGTAAAACGGCATTGTAGCTTCATAATGTTATTAATGTGTTACACGGCTCGCAAGCATTTTCCGTCATTTGTAATAGTGTATTTTGTAGTTCGTTCATTGGTGTGTGAAAGTGCTACGCGTTTGGCAGTGTTTTGTAAGGTCCAGGGTCGGGTAGCCTCGTTTTCGTTTTCTTAAGAGCCCATTTTTTTTTCTCGCTTAGGCGATTTTTGTGTGGTGAATGTCGTCGAAATCGCATTAAATTTGCGTTCCACCTCACTCCCAGACGCCCTGGCTGTTACCCCGTGCTGTGGGTGATGTTTTTGTTGTATTTATTTTCTGTGTGTTTTTAGGATTTTCGCAGTTTGGCCATTATCCTCGTATTTTTTTGTATCTCTTATTTATTTATTTTTTTTAAAGTCCAGCGTCTCGTATTTAATTTTAAAAAGTCCCGCGTTTGTCAAGTGCTTGTAGGCTAATGCGTTTGTGCGTTTAGTAAGTGTTTGGTGGCTAAGTCCCACGTGTTTCATTGGCTTCACTGCTCGCCTCACGAGGAAAGCAGGCAATGAGCGCCTTTATTGCTCATTGCCTTTGTGCTGCGAGTTTAATTGCCCTAACAGCTCGCCACGCTACGCAAGGCTACGCATTAACGTATTGCTTCGCTTTGCGAGTCTCGCAAGCGATGAGCGCCCCACCCCACGCAAAGCGTTACGAAGTCTTGCAGTTTGACAACTATTATATGTGATAGATTCTATGAAACAAAAACTACAATTGGGACAATTGAAATATCAATAGAATAATACAGTAAACTCCTCGTTATCCAGCACTCACAGGGACTCCCTATTGCCGGATAAGTGTAGTTGCCAGTTAAACTCCCCAAAACTCCTCAAAATGCCTTTAAAAAGGCATTAGCATCTAAACTGGGACACTTAGGCCCAGAAAAAATAATTAGAAAAAAAGTATATATTTTTTGCAGTCTCGAACTGCTGGATAGTGCCGATTATGCTGGTTTAGCAGGAGATATGTTCAAATGGGAAATTGATGCCAATGCCGGTTGCTTGAGAGTACCGGTTGGTTAGGTGCCGGATAACCGGGATTTGACTGTACATCTTTATTCTGAGGGAAACCTAAAATCCTTTGAAACTTTAGCCTTTGAGCTAAAATCTAAAGTAATAAAATGTACTAGCTTAAGAGAGACATAATTTAAAACAATTCAGAGATGGTACTTAGTGCCAAAAACTTTGGCAAAGATCTTTCCTGGAAACTATTCAGATAAATATTGGAGATGTGATATTGAAGTTGGTACATTTAAACATATATGGTGATGGAGTTGCAAACAGATTGAAATTATTTGGTCTATATGTACAGAACAAATTTCTAAGATTATTTAATGTGAAATACCTTTGGACCCCGAATTAATATTGTTCCATATATTTTCGGAACATTAAAATTCTCTAGCCATCTGTAAATGACGTATTGCCATAAACTGGAAGAAAATAACTATCCCTTCTTGGAATGAAATAAAATATCTAATTAGTAGAAATAGACAGATAGATTTAAATGTACCTCTCAAGTCCACTTCCAGAATATAATTTTCTAAGCTGAACTGGAGGCTGTGGGACATATATATCAACTCAACAAATAACTAAATGGATAAGTCTGATCCTTCTTAACATGTATTTTATTATTTGCTAGTCGTTTACCCATCATAAATAACAGTATAATATTAAATGTGTCTTTCTCGCCCCCTCTCTCCCCGGTGTCTCTTTCCAAACTCCTCCCTCCCCTGTGTCTCTTTCCCCCTTTCCTGCGTGTTTTTCCCCCCTCCTCCCTCCCCTGTGCCGTGCCCCCCCCCCCCCCCCCCCCCCCCGAAAAAAAATCTAATCAAGCCAGATGAGAGAGAATGTGCAACTGTGTACATACCTGCACCAATCCTGGCCTGTGCACCCTCACACCATGCAGCCCTCTCTGTTACCGCCTATCCTCTGCCCAGGGCTGCCTCAGCTCTGTCCTGCCCCCTTGTCACTGCTCTCCTCTTCCTGCCTTCCCCTTCTCCTCCCTCCTTTCCCCCTCATTCTCATCCTCCTTAACCCCTTATCCTCTCCCTCCTTAACCCCTCATCCTCCACCACCTCCTCCTTAACCCCTTATCCTCCTTCCCCCCTTATTATTCTCTTTCTTCCCCATAACCTCCTCATTTCCCCCCTCTCCAATACCTGTCCCCCTCTCACCTTATTTGTTATTATTCTCCGATGAGCTCCTGCTGATCCCGCAGAACATACCAGCATATGCTAATGATGTGACGTGGTTAAGGAGGATGAGGGGTTAAGGAGTAGGAGGATGAGGGGTTAAGGAGGGAGAGGATAAGGAGCTAAGGAGGATGAGGAGGAATTGGGTGCTGAGGGGGCCTAGGCAGCACTGGGCCCCTCCAGATCCGCCCTGCCCTCCTGCAGTAACCCTGAGCGTGGCTCGGGGTTACCGCTAAGGAGGTTTTTAAACAGCTCCTATTCTCTGCTCTCACTCTAGTCACTGCTCTCCTCTTCCTAACTGCGCTGTTCCTCCGCCTCTACTGAAACAGCTGTATTCCGTGTATAAGATGACCCCCTACTAAAGGTCAATATTTTGGAAAAAAATGTTGTTTTATACATGGAAAAAAAATGGTATATTAGTGATATGTCATTGTTTTTTGGGGTTGGTTTCTTTTCCTTTTGGATTGTCTTTCGAAATGTTTGCTTGGAAAATGATTTTGTATATCTTTAAAAATAAAAAAATTTAAATATATATATATATTCTATTAGACCTGCAGCTCTAGCTCGCAAATAAAGTCTAACCCGCAATTGAAAAAAGTATCAAGTTTCTATCAAAAATAATATGTGTACTAAAGGGTCTTGGAAGGGCTTTTTCAAATTATTATAGCAATAGCAGCAATTAAACACACAATACTGTACTTTAAAAACATGGGAAGGCATAGAAACACATTATAATTAATTGCACAACAGTCTCAAACCTACAAATATGCAATACATTTTTTTTTAAATGTTAATTCTGAGTAATATAGATCCTATGACTCAAGGTGTTAATACATATCATGAAACCCACATGGACTAAAACAGATTAACTCATGCATTTTGTAGATTGCTTGATTGCAAGCCTGATCAGCAAATAATACTTATTGCACTAATTAATATGTAGCCTCTGATTGCAGATTACGTCTAACTCCCATGTTTTACTGCTTAAATATTGTCAGATCATATGATCACAACGCCTAAAATCCTACTTAAAAAGGTAGGGTTTACAAGCTTAGATTTAAAGAGGTGAATTGCGATCTTGAGTCAATAGAATACATCTAAACATTTAGAGAGAAAAAAAAAACACCTGCAGACAAAATTACGGGGTTAGAGGCATTTTCAGGCTTCTAATAGAATAGGGCTCTATCTCGGAGCATTACAAATGAAGGAGGCAGAGAATGTTGCCTGGGAAGGAGTAAAAAAGTTGACATGGGTAAAACATGGCTTGGCAAGTGATAAAGAATAAGGGTATAACAAGGGATTGAGTCAGAGGGGTAAAGGTCATGTGTTGGCCCCAAGTATACAGCCTTGGCAGAGAGTTGAGTCAGTGCTTGGCATGAAGTGCAGATTGAAAGCTTAGTGAGGGCCTGACAAAAAAGAAGGAACATTTTCATATAAGTCATCAGACTTGCATTTTCTACTTCTGCCTCAGTCTTGAATAGCTAAATAAATGCAATATTTATTTTCAAATTTACAGGGAATGGACAGTAACTAAATCCTAATTACAGATTACAAAGGTACATCATAATACGTTAAATGCCAATTAGCAGTAGGTCACAGCTACGTAAAGATCTGGCAATTAGCGCTTTAATATGTGAGTTTTCCACGCACAATGAGCCAACTAACACATTTCCAAAGAGGACAAATAAAGCCCCATTAAATATGCACTACATGGTAAACCGTAGCTCGTAACATAGCTCGCAAAACTATTAAATTAGCCTCTTAAAGCAACCCGCAGACGACTTGCAGGTTAATACTCAGCAAGGCCGAAAAAAGTAGATAGAATGAGCAACGTTGAACTTTGCGGCTGTAAATCCTTTGATCCGTCAAGCCCATAACCGCTACAATTCCAATCATGCTATTAAGTCACTCATGAGCAAGCCTGTAACACGCAAATGGAGCCCAAAGCCCAATGAGTGCTGGAGAGGATCCGCAAGAGGGGTAAAGTCCAATACGTAGCACTTTAACTGCAAATAAAAAGACACTACTGTACTAATATTAAAAGGAAAGTGATGTTAGGTCTTAGAATTAATAGCACAACATTCTCAAGCCCGTAAATCAACTCAGAAAAATATTTCACTTCATGTATAATATTTGTATCGATCCCGGCAATCAGTGTGTTAATACATATGCTGTAACTCGCATGTGATAGAATATCATATTTACTGCTTTATTAATATTGCAGTATTCTGGAATGTGGGTCCGATCGCAATTCGTAATTGTAGCCCGCAGGACTTTGAAATCTAACCTCAAATTTTTTAGTGGCATAATGATGATGATCACTTTTTCCATTGTCTCTGTCTAAACCGCAACTACGGGTTTGACTAATTGATCCTGTGCAGGGCCGCAAAGCCAAAGTTCTACAAATGAGTTACGGGTTTGAGTCTCAAGCTCGTAACGTGCAAACCCTTCTAATTTAATAGCACCGTAACTCGACCAGATTTCAAGCCCGCAGTCGTTGCGGGTCTCACGTAGCACTTAGGGGGATGGAATTTAATGTGGCTGATAGTCGGTGCCTCAGTCAAAAAAACTGCACCAAAAAAGGTGAACCAATCAAAGGGAAACTGTCTCAAAAATAATTAAATCACATGGCAAACATGGATAAACTGCATTGGCAAAGAGAAACAGTGGCCGCAACTCAAAGCTCATTGACAGGGATAGATGGACACTTCAAAATTCCTGGATTATGAATGCATCTGATTGCATGCTAATGTTCTTTGCTAACCCCTAAGGATAAAGCACAGCATTCTTTTTTCCATGCATTTAAAAGAGCATGCTTTAAACATGACCTAAGCAAGGCCCAATTGGTATGTGCACATGAGAATTTATACCCAATCACCACTTAAATATATAAAGATTAGACACAGACCACTTCTTGGGAATAACTGGCCACAGCATTTATTGGTAAACACAACATGACATAACAATAAATCAACATAACCACGAGTGGATGAGCCTGGCCAGAGAAAGTACACCCTACGCCCTGAAGCCTCATCCAGGGCCAACCGTGTTGGAACATCCGTACCACCGAAGGGTAGGATCTCACCCATTTTACCACTGTCCCGGCGACTCCCCTCACCACCCGCCACAGAGAAGACCGCAGGATACCTTTGCGGTTTCGACTCTGCACAAAAATGCCATGGCCCGCCGCATACCTTCCTAAAACACCAGCACTCCGAGCTCCATATGTGCTCATGATCCATCTGAACCGGGGCTACGCCCAGCTGTAGACCATGATCGGCCACTGAGGCAACAAGCCTACATGGTCTGATTTAAAGCACATGGCCTTCCAATTCTCCAAACCACATTCTCCAAAAGCCCGTAGTGCTGTTACGGTGGCCGCCTCTGCACCAAACAAGTGGGTATCAAGTTCCAATGAGGAACATGCCCAAACGATGCTCGCAGTCTACAACGTCTTAGAATCATACTCATAGAGAACCAATCCTATTTCAAGCAAGGAAAGGTGCAAATCATCTACGCAATTTGGACCAAGAGAGACGTAATTCACGCAGGGGAAGCAATCAGTGTGCCTGTTAAACTGTAACTACCTCCCTTCCCCACCTGCTCCATCTTACGGGCTTGTGTCTCAGACCCATAACTCGCGGCATAAATAATACACTAGCTCTAAACAAGGACCAATTAGGAGTCCGCCGTTGTCACGGGTCACACAACGCAGCTACGGGCTAAATTTAATGAGGCTAGGGCATCATACAAAACTGGGCACTCACTTTTTGACAGCTCCTGGTCCAAGGCTTAAAAAGATGTATAATACCTGCTTGTGTCTAACTACGTACCCATAGACCTGACTTAATGCATTTTATTACACTACTATCATGTATAATAGTACATAATACTCTACACTATGATAGAACCAGATAATTTTAATTCCCAAATATAGACAATCTGTCCCTGATGGCCAGATACATAGGAAGATGGGTTGTAAACTCTCCCTGCAGGATGACCTCCCAAAGCCATCCCCAAAGCAGCACCTGCTGACCTAACGTGACAACAAAAAGGCTTATGGCCTCCTACACTGGCAACTATACAACAGCCTGGACATAGGGCCTGACCCTGATGCAATTGTACCAGGGCAATTATAAAGGTACCTAATCTGCTTGGGCAATGAGTGGGTGAGGGAAACAGTAAGGAAAAGTACTAACTTACCGCATACAGAGCTTAACAGTAAACGGATCAACATCTCCAAAACTGGTCTACTCACTATCCAAACATAGGCTGTGTATGCCAAATCCACTACACGTGTTAGTCAACACATATGAATGCCCCACTATGCAGAATTACAATACTGCCCTATGTACTAATGCTACTATATAACTTAACATAGGATACTCTATATATGCAGATTTGATTAGAGGGGCACCCTCATGCATATTGTTATAAAACTCACATTTTCCCTAACCGTATACTATCCTTGTGGCCTTAAAGGCTAAGAGCTTGTGTAAACAATGAATATGGGGAAGGAGGGTCTAAGGGGTTACTGGTCAGTGAGCTGCAAGGTTGTTAACTATTACTGAAAGTCTCCGCGCAGGCAGCCAGCGCACTACCCACAATGTCAGGCATGCCTGACGATGTAGTGCCGTGTTTCTGAGCCCTGGGGACCTCCAAGGGACTAAGGGTAGGAAATCCAGTTTCCAATATGCAGTACTGTGCCTGTGAGGGGGCCATCATGGCCCTAACCCCGTCACTGGTAGTCTGGAGTGAGCTGCCACCTCTCCCTGTAAGCTACCTGTGATCTGTCACTGTCTAGACCACCTCACAGGAGAAGACTACAAGCCCCATAATCCCCTGGGCTCACAGCGCTGTCTGCTGGTGGCACACGGTGCTCCAGAGCAAAGGGAACCGCCGGTGGACTTCTGCTCCCTCTTGCAGCAGCTTTAATGCTACACAGTCTCCCTGCAGGCAGCCAGCACTGTCTTACGCTGAGTGGCATGCCTGCTGATAGAGACTACATATCCCATGATCCCCTAGGGTCACCGCGCCAGCCTATTGTGTTGCGCTGTACTCAGGAGCCCTGGGGGACTGCCAAGGGATACAGGGAAAACAAGCCTATCTACTCACATGGCTAGCTGGGGGCATAATGGTGTAAATTGGCACCAAAAGCCTATAAATGGCTCTGCCTCGCCCAGCTAGCCACCTCCTACCCATACCCAGTCATGCCAGGTCAAGTGGTCCCTCCCTCCAACCCCAGGTAGCCTGGGGTGGACTACAGACCCTTCATTACCAAAGCTGTGTTTTGCATGAGAATATATGATATTAAACATGTTGTAATTGTACATTTGTGGATTTCACTGGCAGAGAAATATGACTCTAATATCCATACATTGGAATTACTTGTTTTCTGCTTTTGAGAACATCATTTGAAAATAGAAAACATACAGTGGTACATTATCAAATAACCTCTTTCAGATGCAGCAAAGAAAACAATGCTTTTAATGACCCTTTAATGGTAAATAATATGGAGACTTAGAGAAAGTACAGATTATTTATACTCAACTTTAAAACATCTTATACCTATACCAACTTTTTTTAAACTTTACTCTGGAGAGTCAGCCTATTCTTCCTGAGATGAAGCAAGTTCAAATAGCGGTTAACCCAAAAGAAGGGAAAGATAATCTACAGATTAAGTATTATAAACCCTATCTCGCCTTAATCTACCCTACCACATATAACATTACTGCCTCTCTTAGCAAATTTAGCTGGCAATGGTTTCTGAATATATCAATAAGTCCAAATAATGGTAATTTGCTTGGTAGAAATATTTGAAATGCCTTGAGCTCACAGTCAGAGCTGCTCACATTCATAACACAGATTGTGTCAATTTCCTCTTCCCAAGGCATTGCTTTGTGATTCGTTTCCTGACGGGTATTTGTGTTTACATAATCAGGAAACCCATTGTTCACAATCTCTCAGCTGTGTGAACAATATATATGCATGTTTTACCTTTTACTCTATTTGGATATTTCTGCATTTTTTCCGGTAGAGTTTAAGTCATGCTTGTATGTTAGATGTAAAGGAAATAAAGTTTCAATGTTAGGAAGCACTGTAAAAGTTGCTTGCTTGTTTAGTCTAAAAGGTATAAATGTGTATGTGTATGTATATACACATACACACAAATCCGTGGTATCTAAAATTAACCTTTGCCATGGAGGCACCTAATATTAACCCGTTTGTGCCATGGGGGTCCTCAAGGACCCCTATGACACCCTTCGTCCCACAAGAAACATGTAAGCTAAGCCCCCATGAGGTCTCTATAAGTGTAGTTAAAAAAAAAACACTGATAATAATAAGAAAAGCAATCACATAAAATAAATTAAATACATTTTTTTTACATAAAATAAAAATAAACCTGTAAAGGATAAAAATGTACTTATCTGCCCAGACATGCTAAACAACGCACTTGTCCTTAATTCTCTAGCTAACTATCTATGTTGTTAGTAGATGGTCTTCTTCTTTATTGATTGAAGCCCATGTATCTTCATCTTCTTGCGCATGAAAAAGGACCTCAACATAAAGTTATTTTTTTCCTCTTAAGAAGTGATCATGTGCCAACGAATGATTTTGCTGCACTTTTTTGGCTAAAATATTTTTTTTCATAACTTCTAATTGGCTAAAAATCCCCTTTTAGGTTGCTACCTTGTCGTGGTGAAGGGGCTTCTGTACTTCCATGAAGCTATGAATACCATGTAGGATCAGCCAAGATGGACAGGTCATGGCAGAGAGATCAGACAAATTGCGGTCGATTGGAGAAGGAACTGGCAACCCACTCCAGTATCTTTGCTAAGAAAACTTTATGGACTGGGGCAACCAGAGACATAGCGATATGGCACCAGAAGTTGAGCCCCTCAGAAGGTGCCTACCACATTACTGAGGAAGAGCAAAGGGAAAGTACAAGTAACACCAGATCTAATGAAGTGATTGGGCCAAAGCCGAAAGGACACCCAGCTGCGGATATGTCTGGAGGGGAAAAGAAAGTCTGATGCTGCAAAGACCAACTCAGAATAGGAACCTGGAATGTTAGAAATATTAACCAAGGCAAACTAGATGTGGTCAATAATGAAATGACAAGGTTAAACATTGATATCCAAGCAAAGAGTGGCCAAAGCAGTGGTCGGTTACAACCCAATAAATGACAGAATGATTTCAATTCAAATTCTAGGCAAGCCATTTAATATCACAGCGATCCAAGTCTATGCTCCAACCAGGGATGCTGAAGAGGCTGAAGTTGTGCAGTTCAACGAAGACATTCAACACGTGATAGATATAACACCAAGAAAAGATGCTACTATTATCATAGGAGATTAGAATGCTAAAGTAGGGAATCAAAGGACACCTGGAATAACTGCCACATTTGGCCTTGGAGTACAAAATTAAGCAGGTCAGAAATTAGTAGAATTCTGTCAAGATAAGTCCCAGGTCGTAGCAAACACCCTCTTCCAACAGCCTCCGAGACGACTCTACACATGGACATCACCAGTTGGACAATATAGAAATCAGATTGACTATATACTTTGCAGCTAAAGATGGAGGAGCTCTATACAGTCTGAAAAAACAAGACCTGGAGCTGACTGTGGCTAAGACCATGAGCTTCTTATTGCAAAATTAAAAATTAAACTGAAGAAAAGAGGGAATACCATCAGACCAAGTAGATACAAAATAAATAAATCGCCCTTGTGAATATGCAGTGGAAGCAAAGAATAGATTTAAGAACTAGACATGGAATATAGAATGCCTGAAGAACGTTGGACCGACGTTTGCAACCTAATCCAGGAAACAGTAACAAAGAATATCACAAAAAGAAGGAAAAGTAAGAAGTCAAACTGGCTGTCTGATGAGGCTTTGAAAGTAGCCGAGGAAAGAAAGAAAGCGAAAGGTAGTGGAGATAAGAAAAGATTTGTCCAACTGAATGCAGAATTCCAGAGGATAGCAAGAAAAGATAACGAGACATTCTACAATGATCGATGTAAAGAGATAACTGAATGGGTAAATCAAGAGATCTTATCAGACAAAAAGTATAGTATAAAACTATTTTCTAATTACAGAACTAAGTCAAGAGGTGTCTGTATACTCTTTAATAATAGAAATAACATTGTTGAAGACTTTATAGAAAAAGATATAGAAGGTCGCTATATAATTTGGATAGGTACAATAAATGATCAAGCTTACACAATAGTGAATATCTATGCTCCTAATAAGAATCAATATACATTTTTGAATAAAATAATAAAACATATAAATTATATTAAAAAAGGTAATTTGGTTATCTGTGGTGACCTAAATATCTGCTTAGACTTATTTATGGATAGTAGATCTATGGTAAAACTAGAACAAGATAAAATGATGATAAGAAATGCAAATCATTTTGATAAGACTCTATTGAATTATAAATTGTATGATGGCTGGAGAGTATTATACCCACTTGATAAAGAGTTTACCTATTTCTCCAATAAATATAAAACATATACAAGACTGGATTATTTTCTAGTGAATTTAAATGTATTAAATAAGATCAAAAAAATTGAAATTAGTCCAATAACATGGTTAGACCATGCATTGATAACAATGATAGTGGAAGATGGGTATACAATATAGCAAATCACGTAATATAGATTCAACTCTTTAAATCATTGATATATAGAGAAAAATTAGAAATGGAAATAGAAACCTTTTTTAAAATTAATGAAAATTCTGTAACACCGCAATCACTGCTTTGGAACACACACAAAGCATACATGAGAGGTGTTCTTTGTGCGTGGTCCAAACATAGAACACAACACAAAGAGACTTCATACAGAGATCTGTTACACAATTACGACAAAAAAATAAATTGTTACCAACAACTATTACAACTCTAGAAATATCTAAAATTCAAACAGTGATTAAAAATTATAATTTAATCTGGTTATACCAGTTGAAATACTATCATTTAGGTAAAAAAACGGGAAAATTAATTGCTAAACAAATTAAAGGAATAAATTCTAGTAAAAGAATACATAGGATATATGACGATACGGGTGTAAATCATAGGAATCCAATAGACATAGGGAAATCCTTTTTTCATTATTATAAAACCTTATATAATCTTGAACAAATAGTTGATTTTCAGAAGCCTACAATTAAACAAATTGATGAATATTTAAAAAAAAAATAACACTACCAAAGATATCAGAAACACAATTATAAGAATTGGACAGAGATATTACAGAAGATGAAATCCGTCAAAGTATAACATCCCTGAAAATTGGGAAATCTCCGTGCCCAGACGGATTTCTAAATATATATTATAAACTATTCTTCTCTTCTATAGTGAAACATTGACAAAAATTTTATAATGATATTAAAACAAATGGAAAAGCACCGGCAGAAACATTAGAGGCAGCAATAACTGTTATACCAAAAACTGATCCTTGAAGACCCTTCAAAATGCTGTAATTATCGTCCAATATCACTTGTTAATACTGACATAAAGATATATTCCAGCATATTGGCTGCTCGTCTAAATCCATTATTAAACAATTTAATTAATAAAGACCAAACAGGTTTTATTAATTTTCCACAATCAACGGATAATACACAAAAACTTTTAAATATCATTGACTTTGTACATAAGAGGAAAATACCGTTAGTAGCTCTATCATTTGATGCTGAAAAAGCATTTGATAGAGTGAAATGGAACTTTATATATTTAATGTTAGAAAAATATGCTTTTGGATCTTTTGGTTCATATGCGATTAGAGCGCTCTATACAGTCAAGGCATATTTAACAGGAGTAGGTTTTAAAACTCAAATCTTTTGATTTAAGAAATGGAACTCGATAGGGCTGCCCTATGTAACCACTTATATTTGCTTTAATGATTAAACCTTTATTGGAAATGATCAGAACCTGTAAACAAATAAAAGGTATAGTTATTGGCTCTATTACAAATAAAGTCACAATTTTTGCTGATGATTTATTGGTTACAGTTACTGATCCAATGAACTCAATAATCAACCTACTTCAGCTTATTGAAGAGTACAGTGACTGATCCTATTATAAAGTAAATATTACTAAAACTGAAGTGTTATATTCTAATATATCTGACAAAGGTAAAGTTGCATTAAAAGAAAGATTCCCTTATAATTGGAGAAACAATCAAATAACACACTTAGGTATAATATTTAGTCAAAACTTAAATAATATGGTTCAAATTTCATCTACCTTAGTGAGTTGGAAATCTTTGAATTTGTCTTGTTTGGGAAGAATATCATTAATTAAAATGAATATTCTTCCCAAAATTACTTATATTTTAAGAAGTCTTCCACTAAAGATCTCAATCAAAAATTTAAAAAAATTAAAAAAAATATTGGATAATTTTATATATAGAGATAAAAGACCACACATTAAACAAGAAATTGCTTCAAGAACCTTTCCTGAAATCCAGGCAGGCTACCCTTCTTATCAGAGGAGGGGGCACAAGAACTAACCTTCCTTTCATGCCACAATCAGGAGGTGGCGGCCATTTTGTTCCCTAGAGTGGGGGAAGCTGAGCACCACTATCCAACCTGGAGGGGTGCAGGGCCTCTTGTCCATCAGGATTTTGCAATACTATTTAAAAGGGCCCTGGACTGAACTAGGCTAAGCAACCCTGGCAAAGCAAAGGGAGAGCTATCACAGTGCCCTGTGGCTTCAAGCTGGAGCTGGATAAAGGCAGGTTAAACACCCTCCACATGGCATACATACTGAACTGCTTCCACGGATATTCCTAGCAATGTAAAACTAACAAAGAGGAGGAGGCCCTACGTGGGAAAACATAGCGCAGCTGTACAATACGTCAATGAATTAACCTAAAAGAACGGTATAAGAAGATGGGAAACCCCGCTACAGACAACTAAGCCCCATACCTCAAGACTTGGACTAACAACGGCGCCCCAGTAAATTACAAATGATAACCTGCATGGAAAATGAAGGGTAAATCACGCAAGAGCTCGCCGCTAAAGGAATTCCAGAACACTTCCAATCGCTCCCAAAACGTCAACCCTCACCCCAGAGCCCCACTACAGAACTATCTGACAATTCAGACATGGAGGGAGGACAGAAGAGTACTCGACAAGAGCCAGAGATGATAGACAAGATTATGGCAAGATTTGAAACCTTGCTAAAGACCCAACTTTCCCAGGCCGTGCAGGACTTTAAGAAAGAAATCCAAGAGCTGGGACAGAGAACCCATATTTTAGAGATCCTTACGGACCAATTGGTCTCAACTCAAGGGCATGACAGGAAAGATATCTCGGCTAATTCTGCCAGAATCACCCTCCTGGAAAACAAACTGGAGGATATTGAAAATCGTTCCGGCAGAAATAACATTCGCTTTAGAGGGATCGACAAACGGGTAACTAACCTGGTACCCTACATCAAAGAGGTGGTTCGGTCCTTGCTGCCGGAAAAAGAAGATGAAGAGATTGAAATTGAAAGGGCACATAGGGCCTTGGGAGCGTCCGTCAACCAGAGTCTACCTAGAGACACTATAGTCCGATTCATCCGACAAAGAACAAGGGACAATATCCTTTCTGCCGCCAGAAACACGCCACATGTGGTTGGCCCAGATGGATCCCAACTACAGATTTTTGCAGATATTGCCCCATCCACTCTGCTCAAACGCAGGGAAATGAAACCAGCTTTAAATGTTCTTATAAAGAACAAGATCCCGTACAAATGGGGTTTTCCATTCCGCTTACTGTTCCAAGCCGGAGGGTCCACTTATTCTGCTTTCTCTTTGGACGACTGTCAAAAACATTTGATCCAGCTCAAACTGGCCACCATCGAAGAGTTTCGTGTACAACGAGCAGAGAAGCCAAAAGACAGACCATCAAGGCAGTGGACAGATATACCGGTTCACAAAAAGCAAAGAAACCAAAGAGAGACTGCACACTCGCTACAATCCGAGCCTGGGACTTCCGGCAGGTCCACCCCAAACATTCCCCCCTTACCGGTGGACGAAGGATGAACTTTAGCAATATTTAGAAATTTGAGAAATATTAAATCAATGTACAAAAGGTTTAACATTAGTTAGTAAGGTTAACAGTATATACAAATATCATTGTGTATTGTGAATTGTAACTTATACTCTTAGATATTACTTTAGAAAAGAGTGAGCTCATGACAAAAAAGTTTATAGATCTAGATAAAAAAAAAAAAAATTCTTACATTGTTTATGTTCTCCCAGGTACAGGCCTAGTCCAGGGTTAATGTTCGGTAGTGTAAAGTTACTACTTGCCTAGTAAGGAACTACTCGAAGGTATACTTTTTCCTCATACTAGGGACAGGGAGAGGACTGCTTATCCTCTCCACCCTACGCACTTAGGTGCAATCGGTAAAGTTTAATGAGGATCATTGTCTTTGAAATGTTTTCAGGTTATCTTCATCTGTTTTTCTGTTATGTTTTATTATTTACTTACTGTTTTACTAGCTTGCTGGCTGTTCTTTACTCTCCATTCCTGAACGTAAAACAACCCAAAGGTAATTCCATCAGGTTAGAAGGCAGCCGTCTCTCAGACGATAGACTCCCGGGAGGTATATCCGCCGGGTCAGGGTGCAACCCACTCTCCCAGCATATCTCAACAGGCCACAGGGCTATATGGACTCCTCCTCTGGATTGGGGTAAGTCAAGACATCGCTGCACTACTCCACACACATGGCAGAAAATCTGAATAATTTAGATATAATATTCCTAACACACAATGTCAAGGGTTTTAACTCACCATTTAAACGTTGCAAGGCCTTTCTATCCTATAAGGATAGTAACCCCTCTGTCATATTCATGCAGGAAACCCACTTTGTCCACAATAACCACCCAAATTTTCTCCACAAGAACTACCCAACGGTTTTCCTAGCCAACCAAAGAACTAAAAAAGGAGGGGCGGCCATACTCCTTCACAGGAACTTCCCTTTTATTCTAGAGCATAGACAGACAGATCCGGCAGGTAGTTTTGTAATAATAACTGGACTAATACAGGGCATTAAGACAACCCTTGTCTCTATCTATGCCCCCACATCCAACCCACATCAGACGGTAATAAACATGCTAAAATGCTAGACAAGCCAGGGCTCGGAAAAATAATTATAGGGGGGAACCTGAACTTGGTGATGGACCCGACACAAGATAGGACGGGGAAGGGGGGTCAAGAGAGGTTCTCTAGGAAAAGAAAGATAATTAAACGCTTACTCCTTAAGTTAAACTTAACAGACGTTTGGAGGGAAGCACACCCTACGGCTAAGGAATACTCCTTTTTCTCCCAAGTACATAATACCTATTCCAGGATAGACTACATATTTGCAGATTCCTCCATATTAGACCAGGTAAAGAGATCAGAACATACTCCCTGTACATGGTCCGACCATGCCGCCGTAAAGTTGGCATTGAGCTGGGCTACAGGGGGGAGGCCCATATTCTCTTGGAGACTGAACGAACGAATTTTAACTAACCCAGAGGTCAAAAAACAAATTTCCCAAGATCTGGATCTTTTTTTCCAGATTAATCTCACCCCAGAAGTTAGGACAAGCATTGTATGGGCCACACACAAGGCCTATATCAGGGGATCCCTTATTAAAATCGCCTCTCACCATAAAAAACAAAGAAAAGCTAAAGAAATTGAACTACAAGCAGAACTGACAAAACTGGAAAAACTAAACCAAGCCAAGCCGGACTCCAAAAATAGACAGGCAATTGAAAAGGTTAGGACGGACCTAGACGCTCTCCTTTCAGATCAAACTGAGAAAGCCCTAAGGTGGACTCAGCAAAAAAAATTTGACAAAGCTAATAAACCGGGCCCACTCCTAGCCAGAAAGTTACAATCAAAAAATACACAGAATAAAATCCACCAAATAAAAACACGGGAGGGCGAGCTCACAGCAAACCCAAGTAAAATTAAGTCTACCTTCACCAATTACTTTAATTCTCTATATGAAGAATCCCCATCTTTCAACCGTAAGGAGATGAAATCATTTCTCAATTCAATTGATCTCCCCACCATAATGGGGGAAGAACTGGAAGCCCTTAACGCCCCAATATCGCTAGACGAGGTGCCCAAAACTGTTCACAAACTTAAAGCGGGTAAATCTCCGGGACCAGACGGTTTTACCAATAACTATTATAAAACATTTATAGAAACGTTGGGACCACACCTAGTTACACTCTTTAACAACATATTAGCAGGAGAAAAAATACCTGCAGAGCTTAACACTGCTGAAATTGTTCTATTCCCCAAGGAAGGGAGGGATCCTCTAGAAGTGAAAAACTGCAGGCCAATCTCACTCCTAAATTGTGACATGAAAATTCTATCCAAAATTATGGCAGACAGACTAGCTTCTTTCTTGCCAAGACTGATTCATAATGACCAGGTAGGCTTTGTAGCCCACAGACAAGCGGGAGACAATATTAGAAAAGTCCTGCATGCCTTATGGCCTTTGATATAGAAAAGGCTTTCGATTCTCTAGAATGGCCTTATCTATTCGCGACCCTAAATAAATTTGGTATCAGTGGACAATTCATTAACCTGCTGAAATCTTTCTATAGCTCCCCTTCGGCGAAACTGAAACTCCTGGGTCCGGTGACTCCGAATATAACAATAGGAAGGGGACCCAGGCAAGGATGCCCACTCTCACCGTTACTTTTCGCAATGGCTATGGAACCCCTAGCTAGGGAAATCAGGGCAAACTCGGAGATCGCAGGGATTAAGGTGGGACATCACCACTTCAAGATTTGCCTGTTCGCAGACGATCTACTATGCGTAGTAATCAACCCAACTAACTCAGTTCCGGAACTCATTAAAACACTAGAAAAGTTTGGCCAACTCTCGGGCCTAAAACTAAATATAGAGAAAACAGAGACCCTGGCCATAGATGTTCCGGCAACGGAAAAAAATAGTCTACATGATAAGTATAAATTTAATTGGGACATAAAATACATAAACTACCTAGGGATAAGGTTAACGGCAAACCTGGGGGATCTTTACAATGAGAACTATTCTAAGCTACTAAAAACCTTGATTTCAGATTTAGGTCGATGGACGAAATTTCGCCTCTCCTGGGTGGGGAGAATTAACACAATAAAAATGAACATTTTACCCAGACTCCTTTTCTTGTTTAGAACCCTCCCGATCCCGGTGAGAAATAAAGAGTTATCTAATTTCCAAAGGCATATCTTTGGATTCATTTGGAGCCAGGGCCCATCAAGAATCGCGAAAAGAATCATGTACATGCACAAACTAGATGGAGGATTATCCTGCCCTAACATTAAACTTTATTACAAGGCCGCTCAATTATCCTTTTTACCAATCGCCCACTCCGTATCACATCAACCAGCGTGGGTTTATATAGAAAACCAGTCAATGAGACCGTTGACCTGGGACACAATTATGTGGCTACCAGATATTCCCCCCAAATTGAGAAATACTTCCAATCCTATTATAAAACACACGCTCACATGTTGGAAATGGGCCCACATGCACACGAAATTATTTCCCAAACCTTCCTACATGATCTCACTCCTTAATCACCCTCAGATGTCAGTTAGCCTAAACTCTGCTTCCCAACACTGGTGGAGGAGCAAAAAACTAGATAGGCTGGGAGAGTGGATTGAGAAGGGGCAAATTATCTCGTTCAAAAAAATAAGGGACAAACACGACCTACCCTTGACAGAACACTACAATTTCTGCAAGCTGAAACATCTCGTATTAACATTGTTAGAGAACCATACAATACCGGAAATTACCTGGCTGTCAAAAATGTGCCAAGTGGCACCTCTAACGAAAGGCACCCTAGGGATGTTTTACAAAACTTTCAATGCCAGACCGGTAGGTCTCAAATTTAAACACATGGTAGACTGGGAATCTGACATGAATACGAATTGGGAGTTAGGTAAATGGAGGATAGCTTGGTCCAACATCTATAGGGGCTCCCTGAACTATAGTATCATAGAAACTGCCATCAAGGTGCTACACAGAGTATACATAACCCCGGAAAAGCTTGCTAAATGGAAAAAGTCAGAAAATAATTTGTGCTTTAGGGGATGCCAAGCAGTTGGGACATTTCCCCATATATGGTGGTCCTGTCCCAAAGTAGCAAAGATATGGGACCTAGTTTCGGAACTAGCCTCGGACTTATTCCGTACCCAAGTGGACAAGTCTATAGACAACATGCTGCTGGGGATCCCCATTAACACCCTTACAACTCCCCAAAACAGGCTGTTGCAATACATAACCCTGGCAACCAAGAGCCATATTGCTAAATCCTGGAAATCCAGTAACCTAAACTTCCAGATGATCAAACATAAGATAAATTATATTGCCATCAACGAAAGAATCACCCACCTACTGGATGACTCTATGGACAATTTTAGGAAAATATGGGACCCATGGATAGTATACATAGGCCTAGCCTTAGGATGTTAGGACTAATGTCTAACTAAAAAGTAGAATCTTTCCCTCAAATAGATCGGATTGAAGGCCTAGGGAGGGAGTATAGGAAAGGAAGTGGGGGACATCCTCATTATAAATTGCCTGTATTAGGGGATGCCATAAGGGACAGGACATGCCAGCAAGCAGATTAAGGTTGTAGTTTTGGTACATGTTTTTAAAAAGGTTGATGTTCAAAAAAAAAAGAGATAGTCACTTTATATGTACCATAGCATTATAGCTCGATCTACAACAGGCGAACCCTCATCTTGAATGTACATGTAACGGTGTTACAGAGTTTTCTTTATGTTGATGTATACAAGTACATGTATGTTGGGACTCATGGATATACGAAAACCAGAAAGGCCTGCGAGCCACGGTCCATTGTGTAAATTGATTTATTACATGTGGTGACAATAAAACTCATTGTTATAAAGAAAAAGAACCTTTCCTAAAGGAGGCCTAGCTACAGCGAAAATTATACAGTACTCAAATGCTATTAATCTGGTCCATCTTTTAAAATTTACAGTAAAAGAAAATAAACCTAAATTTTTACTTATAGAAAATGAGTTAGTTAAAAATATTAACCTACAATATATATTTTGGGATAAGAAGATAGATAATAAGATACTTAATAAATTAGCACTTATTCCTAGAACTTTAATAAAATGGTGGTTTAAATACAATAAAAAAAATGAATTGGTAAAATTTCCTGCCCCAAATCCTCCAATACATAAATTGTCATTGGAACTAACTCCTTTCCTAAATATAACATGGGAAAATGGGGCCTAAAAACTCTAAATGATTTATTTCAGGGACAAAAATTGAAATCTTTTGAATTAATATCTAATGAATACCAAATACCATCTACTAAATGGTAATTCTTTGACATTTTTTACTCATCGATAATAAATACAGATTATGAAAAATTGGTAAATAGAGATTTTACACAATTTGAAAAAACCTTAAATGACACTAAGAAGAAATGTACAATATCAAGATATCATAAAATTATAAGATCACGATTAGAAATAGAAAAAACTGAAAGGATGCAAAAATGGAAAGAACATTTTGGGGCACCATGGCTTATAGACCAGTGGTATAAAGCTTTTTTAATAACAGAGAAAAGCATAATGATCTCATCTTTAAGAGAAATATATTTTAAACTAGTGCAACGTTGGTATATGACCCCAATTAAATTTAAAAAAAATAGCGCCACAAAAAAATCAAGGTTATTGTTGGAGATGTAAAAACCAAATAGGAACTCAATAACACAGGTGGTGGAACTGTGCTGACATTACAAATTTTGGTCATTATGTTTAATACAAATATCAAAATGTATAACATTTCAATTGGAATTAACCCCTGAGATCGTACTATTTCATATTTTCCCAAGTAAAATTAATTATAAACAAAGTAATGTGATTCGAAATATTTTAATGGTGGCTAAGTGGTTTATAGTCAGAGGATGGAATAGACAATCTTTGATAAAATTATAAGATCACGATTAGAAATAGAAAAAACTGAAAGGATGCAAAAATGGGAAGAAAATGTTGGGGCACCATGGCTTATAGACCAGTGGTATAAAGCATTTTTAATAACAGAGAAAAGCATAAAGAACTCATCTTTAAGAGAGATATATTTTAAACTAGTGCAGCGTTGGTATATGACCCCAATACATTTTAAAAAATGGCGCCACAGAAAATTCAAGGTTATTGTTGGAGATGCAAAAAAAAAAAATAGGAACTCAAGAACACATGTGGTGGAACTGTGCTGACATTAAAACATTTTGGTAATTATGTTTAATACAAATATCAAAGATCATAAAATTTCAATTGGAATTAACCCCTGAGATCGTACTAGTTCATATTTTCCCATGTAAAATTAATTATAAACAAAGTAATGTGATTATAAATATTTTAATAGCGGCTAAGTGGTTTATAGCCAGAGGATGGAAAAAACTATCTTTACCACTGAATGTGTAACCATTGTAGATAGAAATAAACAAATAGAATTAGAGTATTTAACATTGTCAGACTGTCGTCAAAAAAAATTAACTCAAAATGGTCTCTTTGGAAGACATAGCAATTTGCCTTAAGCAATGATGTTTAAAACAAAGTTAATAAAGGAAGGATTGGAAGTGACAAGGGGCAAAAAGTCAACAAAGAAAAGAAAGAAAGAAGGGAACAATCCCATAAATACTTTGACTCCTCTCTTCCACTTACCATTATGAAAAATGTTATTTCAAATGACTTAATTTGATTCAACTAAATTGTTTTCAAAATTCTACAGGATGATGCTGTAGAAGTGCTACTTGCCTTATGCTAACACGTTTGAAAAACTCAACAATGGACAACAGACCGGTAAAGGTCTGTCTACATCCCAATCCCAAAAAAAGGCAGTGCCAAAGATCGCTCCAATTATCAAACAATTGCACTTATTTCACAAGCCAGCAAGGTAACGCTTAAGATTCTACAAGCCCAACTCCAGCAATATATGGACCATGAAGTACCAGATGTGATAACCTGGTTCCGATAGACGAAGGGGCACAAGAGATCAAATTGCTAATATCCGCTGAATAAAAGAGAAAGCAAGAGAGTTAAAAAAAACATTTACTTCTGTTTCAAAAACTATTCTAAAGCCTTTGACTTTGTGGATCACAACAAAATGTGGCATGTCCTTAAAGAGATGGGAGTACCAAATCATCTCATCCTCATTCTAAAAAATCTGTATGTCAACCAAGAAGCCACAGTCAGAACCAAACATTGGACAACAGAATGGTTCAAGATCGGAAAAGGAGTGCGAAAAGGTTGTATATTGTCACCTTATTTATTCAACTTACATGCGTAAGGCTGGACTGGACGAATACAAACCTGGAATCAATATTGCTGGAATAAATATCAATAACCTCAGATACGCTGATGATACTAATCTGATGGCTGAAAGTGAGGAGGAACTAAAGGACTTATTGATGAGGGTAAAAGAAGAGAGTGCAAAAGTTGGCCTGCTGCTCAACGTTAAAAAGACGAAGATCATGGTAAACGGCAATCTCACTTCCTGGCAAACAGATGGGAAGGAAGTGGAGGCAGTGAACGATTTTATTTTCCTTGGATCCAAGATCTCTGCAGATGGTGACTGTAGTCATGAAATTAAAAGACGTTTACTTTTTACAAGCTTGTACAAGCTTACCATAGCTTTCCTTCCAAGAAGCAAAGATATTAAACTATCAACAAAGGTCTGCATAGTTCGAACTATGGTTTTCCCAGTAGTAACATACGGATGTGATAGCTGGATCATAAAGAAATCTGAGCGCCGTAGAATTGACGCCTTTGAATTGTGGTGTTGGAGAAGACTGCTTAGAGTCCCTTGGACTGCAAGAAGATCCAATAAATCAAAACTTCAGGAAATCAAGTCAAACTGTTCACTAGAAGGTATGATTATGAGGCTGAAGCTCAAATATTTTGGCCATTATATGAGACGACAGGATATGAGAAATCAAGCCTATCTGACACTGATAAGATGTTTTGTCTCTAATGGCGTTGATTTGACACTTGTTCGCTTCTCAAGGGCAATTTTTATGCCTCTACAGGTGGTTGAGAGTACACATAGGATTTTTTGACAATCTGATAACTTACCTTAGAAGGGAGGATATGATAGGCTTGGGAACCTTTTTAAGGGGACAGCTACATGTGAGTTGTGATTTTTGGACTTTTTATACCATTCTCTCAGCGCTTGGTTTCTGTGTTTTGGAAAAGGTTGGTAGTGATTTATGAGTCTACTTAACTTGTAAATCAGATTATTGGAAGCATGGAATAGAGCCCTAAATGCTTTAAAAGAACTTCCCAGGAATATGCAGAACAGTTTGGGTCATTATATTACTTTAGTACTATAAATGTTTGAATGAAGTGCAGCAAAATGAGCATGAGTCAGAGAAAATCTTACAACATGTTAATAGACATTTACAGTGCCTTGCAAAAGTATTCACCCACTTGGCATTTTTCGTGTTCGGTTGCCTCCCAACCTGGAATTAACATGGATTGTTTGAGGATTTGCATAATTTAATTTACAGTACATGCCCACAACATTGAATATGTTTTTTTTTTATTGTGAAGCAAACAACAAATAGGACAAAATAACAGAAAAAGTCAATGTGCATAACTATTCACCCCCTAAAATCAACACTTTGTAGAGCCACCTTTATGGCAATCACAGCTCCAAGTCGCTTTGGATAAGTCTCTATGAGCTTGCCACATCTTACCACTGGGATTTTTGCCTATTCCTCCTTGCAAAACTACTCCAGCTCCTTCAAGTTGGATGGTTTGTGCTTGTGAACAGCAATCTTTAAGTCTGACCACAGATTTTCTATTGCATTGAGGTCTGAGCTTAGGCCATTCCAACAAATGTACGTTTCCCCTGAAACCACTCAAGTGTTGCTAAAATTCTAATTCACTCTCTCATCATCTCTCGACTCGACTACTGCAATTCCCTCCTTGCTGGCCTCCCCATCTCTCGTCTGTCTCCCCTCAAATCCATAATGAACGCCTCTGCTAGACTCATCTTCAATACCAAACAATTGGTGTCTGCAGCTCCTCTCTGTCAATCACTCCACTGGCTTCCCATAGCTTCCCGAATCAAATTCAAAATCATGACCCTAACACATAAAGCCCTCAACAACAGTGCACCCCCTTATATCTCTGCTCTTGTTTCAAAATACTCTCCCAACCGGCCCCTTCGTTCTGCTAACGACCTTCTTCTTTCCTCCTCTCTCATCACCTCCTCTCACTCCCGTCTTCAAGACTTTTCTTGTGCTTCCCCATCCATTTGGAACTCCTTGCCCCGCTCCATTAGATTATCTTCCTGCCTCAAAACCTTTAAGAAATTATTAAAAACACACCTGTTTAAAAAATCTTATCACCTTCAGCCTTAACATGTACAACTGAACACTCCACAGCTTAATAACACTCACACCCACAATCTACAGTACAACACACAGACCCCTCCACTTTACTGAACCAATTGCTTTTAATTGTATTTGTCACCCTCTTGTATCACACCTAAACCCTTAGATTGTAAGTTTGTGAGTTTTCAATCTTGTGTCAGGCCTTGGAAACAAGCTCTATGTACATTTGATTTTATGCTCAAAAACAGGGCCCTCCATTCTTTACAAGGTGTTTAATTTGTTTTCTGCTATGTACTCAACCCCTGTACAGCGCTACGGAATATGTTGGCGCGATATAAATAAAGATAATAATAATAATAATAATAGCAGTGTGTTTGGGGTCATTGTCCTGCTGGAAGGTGAACCTCCATGCTAGCCTCAAATCACACACAGAGTGTTACAGGTTTTGCTCAAGAATATCCCTTTATTTAGCACCATCTTTCCTTCAACTCTGACCAGTTTCCTAGTCCTGGCAGCATGATGCTGCCACCACATTTCACTGTGGGGATGGTGTTCTTTGGGTGATGTGATGTGTTGGGTTTGAGCTAGACATAGCGTTTGCTTTGATGGCTGAAATATTAAATGTTATTCTCATCAGACCAGAGCACCTTCCTCCATTGATTTTAGGAGTTTCCCACATGCCTTTTCGCAAACTTAAAACGTGCCATTTTGTTTTTTGCTGAAAGTAATGGCTTTCTTCTGGCCATTCTACCATAAAGCCCAACTCTATGGACGTTGCTTAATCGACTACTATGCACTGTGAATATGTCAAGTGAGAAATTAAATGTTTGTTTTTATTGCGGCTTTGCTTATATATATTGATTCTAAACAGCTTGAAAGAAAATGCTAAAATTGCTGTTCATTTATAAGACCACTGTGATGCCTTAACAAAAGGAGTTAATTGTTTATTTATGCTCTAATCATTATTAAAATTATTATGCAATTATTAATAAAACTAGATAAGAGATATACTGAGAGAAAGAGATGTGAACAGATACAGAGAATTAGAAAAATCAAATGGATTAAAGGGCAGTTTTTCCATTGTATATGCATTTGTTTGAGTTAATTCACTATGATGGCTGTCTAAGAACATTAACATGACTGGCTTTACCCATGACCCATCCTCTCATGCAAGTCCCTGTAAATGCCCTTGATACAGCATGCTTCCACAGAACGATCAGTGAGCAAAAATCATGGTGTTACAAACTCTACCGGTGTTGGGTGATGCAAGGGTTAACTAAAAACAGCTTATCCAAGCAATCAAACACCCTAAATGGCTGTAAAAAAATATTTCAAAGTAAATAATATAACACTGCAAGCACAAAGGCAATTTAAATGAACACTTTAATGCATTTAAATGTAGAGATCGTATGTTTATTTGTTGGGCATAGAAGTATTCTTTTTAAAATAGATAAAAGTTACTATTTTTTCTTACTTTTGACTGTCAGTTTCCCCTAAAGCAGGGGGCATGGCCAGCTCTGCTGGGAAAATGGACCAAAAAAAACATTATGACCAGTCAGATTCTGGTTCAGACTTTGAATGCTCAGTAAAGTAAAGCATATGTTAATTGCATAATTCTATTCATTCTGATTAATTTCTCTGAGCTCTTGAGAGATCTTGAAATCACAAGCCTGATGCTTGCCTTTGTAAGACCAAGGCCCCTATTCAATTGAGCAATTGTTGGCTACTGGAGCCTGTAAAATAATTTGCTATTGAATTGGCGTCTTTTAGCGAGCCACAAACAATCTTCTGGTTACAGGCTGAAAATCACTGTGGTTGCCAAATTTCATATTCCCACCCATCAATGTCTTTGATATTTTAAGCCCGCAAATCTTAAAATCACTAAGCAATTGCTACAATTCCCCAAGCCTGCAATTCTTTTCACACCCATAAATGGCAAATGTAGAAGAATATCCTACGGTTACCAGATAGGACTCGCAAGGGAGTTAAATACCGGATCAGAGCACTGTAAATGCAAATAACAAACCAATACTACACTCTAAAAGATGGGGAAAGTGATGAAAGACATTAGAATTAATTGCACAACATTCTCAAGCTTGCAAATCTGCATTAAAAATGTATTGTTTAGAAGGTTTAATTTCCGTGTTATATTAATCTCGGGAATCAATGAGTTAATACATATCAAGCCACCCACATGGACTTAAACAGTATCGCCATTCATTTTTATTATTTTGTACATTGTCAGATTGCGAGTCTGATCTCATATCGGCCCTCTAAACGCTAATTGATTGACGTTTAACCTCCATGTTTTACTAACGTAATGATGAAGGTCTCATTTACTATTGGCTGTTTCTAAATCAGTGGTTATAGCTTGCTTAATTGATCATGATCACGCTCTGAAATGCTACTTATGATTGCATGGTTTGTGGTTTCGGACCGTAAATTGCCCGCAGACGTACGACCTGTATAACGTATAAGGCCCCAAGTTGTCTACTACACTACTAGGTATTCAATTAGGGTGTTGTCACATTACCACAGTGTGTGAAAACTGCACATTTATTCTTATATTAGTCAGAGATGGACAGTAGTCATCAGTTTATGTGAATTCTTATGCCTGCAGACTATGGAAGGCCACCGAAGTGGTCTAAGACGTTTTCTCTGTGGATAAAAGGTGTGTCCTTTTGCCACAGCATGCAATACATTTGTTCTCTAGCAAAACAGATAAGTCATTTACTATATCCCATAAACACACACTTAATGAGCCACATGCTATGTATGCTCTTTTAAAAAACTTATCTTGATAAAGGGCAACATTTTTTTACAAAGCAGAAAAAGTGTGTGTTCTTAACACAAACAGAAACCGAAATGGAAAGAACCAGAGTTTGAAAAAAAAAAAAAAAAGATCTCTATTTGGTTTTGTAGAAAGGTTGCCACTTAACACTGCTAAGTAAAAAGATGAGTAAAGCTCCATTGGGCTAGCTCCCTCTAGCTACAGCCAGACTAGAAGTTCATGATGGAAGCCCCGAACACAAGCAGATTCAAGTGAATTATTTTCATAGCACCCATATAGCAAACTAATGTTACATACTTCACAAGCAAGTTATTTTAAATTGCGATTCGGCCAATTGAACAGGGCTCTATATAAGCACAGAGCTTATTTTTTTACAGAAGTTTTTAGTTAGTGAACTTATATCCAAAAGCAAGGTCTTCACTAACTAAAAACTACTGTAAAAAAATATGCGCTGTGCTTATATAGAGCCTTATTCAATTGGCGGAATTGCAGTTTAATAAGGCTGTTAGATCTTAATTCTTCCGTAAAGGGGCAGTGTAAGCACATTTCATATTAAATGTATATTTAGTTCACCATTAACAGGGAGCTAGGTTCCATAATAGTCAAATTATTATATCTAATTTTTCAAGACTCACTCACCACAAGGTCCCTACTAGATGACTGGTGAAAAGGAGATGTGATACTGATAATTTAAGAAGGGAGCAAAACCAAATCAAAGGAATTATAGACTTAGTGGGAAAGCTTGTAGAAGGTTTAATAACGGATAGTATATATGAATATGTCTATTTGAACAAGGTTATAAGTACCTAATTAGTTTCTATGAGGAGGTTTGCAGGAGTTTAGATCAAGACAACTCAGTATTTAATCTTTCTGGATTTTGCAAAGGCTTTTGATACAGTGCCACATGGGAGACTATTGTACAAACCAAGGGATACACAAATTGCAGTGGATATCTGCTCAGATTGAGAAGCAAAGGGTTGTTCTAAATGGAACATACTCAGATTGGACTAATGTGGTAAGTGTGGTTCCTAAGGGCTCAGTATTAGGTCCTCTCCTTTTTAACATATTTATTAACGCATTGGAAGTAGGATTGGAAAGTATTGTCTCCATTTTTGCTGATGACACTAAGTTGTGCAAGGTAATTAAATCACAAAATGATGTAATTCCTCCCTAAAAAGGGATTTGTATAAATGAGAGAAATGGGCAACTAAATGGCAGATGAGATTTAATATGAATAAATGTAAAGTTCTTCGTTTTGGAAGGAAAATAGTCATGCAATTTATAATCTTAATGAAGCAAGGACCCCCAAGGCATCTAATAATTAACCTAATTAGCATGGAGGTCATTAAAGGCATACACAGGGGTACTTACAGGAGATCCTGGAAGGCATATGGCATATATTGTTGGGATAGGTGACATTGAGGTACATTTCATGTTACTATCCTTCACTTTTGCCATGTCCCTTAAAATGTGATGTATGGTTGGAGCACATTGGTGATTGATAATTAAAAGATTTTGTAACATATGAATCTATTTCCCATAGCAATACATTTAGGCAGGCAGTTGTAGAACAGGTTTCCCACTGCTTATCACAGGGGTCACCAAACTCGGTCCTGGAGGGCCGCACCCAGGCCTGGATTTGTGGATATCCTTGCTGCAAGCAGGTGAGACTATTGCTTCTTCAGTCATCCTGATTGACTCACCTGTGCACAGAAAGGAAATCATCAAATCCAGGCCTGGGTACGGCCCTCCAGGACCGAGTTTGGTTACCCCTGGCTTATCATAACATGCTTAGCTGCAAGTTGATCTTGGATAAGATGAGGTTATTAAACTTTTTCTGTTTGTGTTGCTCAGTCATGCTTGACACGCTGTGACCACATGGACCACAACACACTATGCAAATCCACTTGGTATTCATGGCAGAGACACTGGAGTGGGTTGCCAGTTCCTTCTCCAGTGGGCCACAGATGCAGCTCCTGGTATTCCTAGGTGATCTCCCATCCAAGTACTGACCAGGCCAAACCCTGCATGGCTTCAGGGTGGTGTGACCTCTTGGTTCCCTGAGAGGAAACAAACCCAGGTTGCAGCAGCTGAAAGCACCCAATCCTAACCAATGGACCACCACTGATACCTTAATGAACATTAAGCACAATCAAATAGTTTTATTGCTATACTAATTTACAAATTGAATTTTAACCACTTTGCAGCAAATAGATTATTAGCCAACTCACTCTACAGGGTAGAAAAGTACATATTGTTCGGTAAACACTAGAAAGGAAATACTGTATGTTTGGCACCTTTTCCAGATGTAAATGTGCAATGGTTGTTATGTAATTTAAATTATCATATTAAGATGTACAATTAATTTGGGAAATTCCTGGGTCTCTGGTGCGTGAAATGCTAAATGTTCAATGAACCGGCCATGTAGATCCTGTTTCATTTATCTTGGAAGTCAAATATTTAAAGTGATAATATGTTCTAACATTGGGTTTGTGTCCAGTTAATGTGACACAGAAAAAGGTCCCAGTTACTGAAGAAATTAAATGCATATATACAATATACATAATTGCAATTGGGTTTTAATTAAGACTTCAAAGTAGAAGTGTCTTAAAATTGATACAGTTGTTTTTTTTTTTATAAAGATCCAGCCTCTGAGGAAATGGCCTTATCAACAGGAATTAGTTAAGATTAGCAATGAAGGGTAATAATGAAGATAAGCATGTCCAGTTAAGAAAAACAGTAACAGCAACAGATATTTGATACATTCTTTAGGTTATCCGTTATGATTAAAAATGTTCAGCTGGGCATGCTTTTGTATTATTATTACTGCTGCAAATCTATTTTTGTTCATTAACCATTACCTCAGTGGGTGGAAATTATACAAAAATAACGTCTATATCAAATTTGAATGTACTTTGGATCAGAATTTCCTACAGGTACCAGACAGGACTTCCAAGGGGGTTAAACACCTGTTCGTAGCACTGTAAATGCAAATAAAAAATCAATACTGCACTTTAAAAGATGGAGATAGCAACAAATGACATTAGAATTGCACAACAGTCTCAAGCTTGCAAATCTCCAAACAAAAATTAGTGTTTTTTAAGTATAATTTTGTGTCATATCAATCTCAGGAATCAATGAGTGAATACATATCAGGCCACCCACACGAACTAGAACTGTATCGCCATTAATTTTTATTATTTTGTACATTGCCAGATTGCGAGTCTGATCGCATATCGGGCCTATAAATGCTAATTGATTGGCGTTTAACCTCCATGTTTTACTGACGTCATGATGACAGTCTCATTTATTATAGGGCTCAATAAAAGCACATAGCATATTTTTTTTCAGAAGTTTTTAGTTAGTGAATACTTTGCTTTTGGATAGAAGTTCACTAACTAAAAACTTCTGTAAAAAATATGCTCTGTGCTTATATAGAGCCCTTTTCAATTGGGCAAATCGCATTTGAATGAGCTCCTTGTGCTCTCCATATCAAATAGGTGGAGAGCCACTAATTTAAACTACACTTCTTTATTCATATTGCTTTTCCACAGTAGATCATATCTGTTATTATAAACTATCCCAATACAGCAAAACAAGTACGGTATATATATTTGTTTTGGAGGGAAAATACATTTTATGCCACTGCGAGCCCGGAGAACCCTCACATGTTTTGGCAGATATTAGACTCTCTGCAAAGCGACTCTCAGAAGCACTTCAAAGGTTGATGCGAATACATTTATAATATAGCTCCCGCTTTCCTCCTAGTTTTAATTTCGGCAATAAGTGGGACTTTTTCTCTGATCCTTTAACTTAATCTTGCCCCCTGATTAACTTTTCCCTCTTTTTGATCATATTCTTCCCATTTTCCTTTTCTCTCCTCCAATTCTACACATCACCTCACTTTCCCTTGCAATAACTATCCCATCTATCACTGCCTGTGGGGATTATGCAAAAGTTGCACGCAAACTTGTAAAAGTACAGTAACAAACTGTCTAAGATATTCCTGCTACATCCCAATGGCAGGTAGTGTAGAATCCTCATGTTACACACCTGTTAGTGCACGTGGGGAGACAGCACACGGAAAACATGCAAACATTTTAATACTAATTATGTATTCATATATTTTATTTGTACATTTCCCAAAAGGTTTCGGGATAGCTTACTAAAGAGGTGAACGTCAAAAAACCACAGTGCCCAGACAAATAAAGTTTAATTTATCTATCATCAGCTATTTCCTCAGCTCTAATTGGTCTCACATTCTAAAACACTTAAAGGATCACTGTAATGTACTAATAAGAGCAGCAGTTTTTATTGTTATGCATGTATCCTTAATAAATAATACATGAATTATAATAGCAACATTGAGTATATAATTAACTTTCAAAGACTAGAGAAGCAGCCTCGAGTTGAGCTATTGGTCTACATAATAAGGTAACCAAAGGGGAAAATGGGGGTGACTTGCTGAGAGATGTGTCTAAATGATTTTAAGAACAATCCAATAAGATAAAAGGGCCAAATAATCATTCATAAGCTGCCATAGTAGAGAAAAGCTTGTTTCTAGGGGAAACTAATTTAACATAGCAAGTGACCAGCCAGTGAAGAGCACTGTGCCTGAAAACTTAGCAATGCCTGATGCTAGGCAGTTATCTCCCCCAACTGAACATATAGGGCCTAATTCAAATGCGATTTGGCCAATTAAATAGGGCTCTTTATAAGCACAGAGCATATTTTTTTTAAATTAAGACCTTGATTTTGGATAGAAGTTCACTAAAAACTAAAAACATCTGTAAATAAAATATGCTGTGTGCTTATATTGAGACCTATTCAATTGTCCAAATCTCATTTGAATGAGGCCCATTGTGTGAGAAGACTAGCAGTAACTGAGGGCCTCATTCAATTGCAATTTGGCCAATTAAATAGGGGTCTATATAAGCAAATAGCATATTTTTTTACAGAAGTTTTTAGTGAACTTCTATCCAAAAGCAAGGTCTTCACTAACTAAAAACTTCTGTAAAAAAATATATGCTAAGGGCCTCATTCTATTTGCGGCCGCAGCCGTTGCGGGGCCGCAAGGACCGGCCGCAAGCTATTCTGCTATTCTATTCCCCTTCAGGCTTGCGGCCGGTGCCTTGCTATCTCTTGCGGCCGCTCGCGCCGGAGGAAATCCTTTGATCTAAAACGGCCGCAAGGAAATCGGCCGTAAGAAAATCCTATTTGCAATTCAATTGCTCCGGGAACCCTCTCTGCCAGGCTAAAACAGAGCCGCAGCTTACTTGCAGGAAAGAGGTCCCGCTAGCACCAATTAAGCACATAAAATAGCTCAAATAAAGCCATCCTGCACTTTGAGAAGACTATAAAGTGATTTTAGGTGTTAGAAAAAATAGCACAACATTCCCCTATACTCAAATCCGTAAAATATATATTTTTTAATATACGTCAAATATCCATGTAAAAAGTCCAGAGTGCTTGGAGCACCTCAGACCCGGCCACGCCGCAGCCGGAAAATAAACAGTTAATTTGAACTCGGGTTTGGGCTGATGTGCAAGCTTGAGAGTGGGTTACTTTTAGTCCTCATGTCCCCCAATATGATCCCTAGCATTTACAGAGCTGTACAGTGCAGGCTTGAATTTATTTTTGACTTTTTAGATTTCAGAGCTTACGGCCGGTTGCAAGATTTCCGGCCGGCCGTAAGAGGAGATCCTTGCGGGGCCGTTTAATTGAATTGCGAGGTAACGGGACCCCCGCAAGGAATCGCAGCCTTACGGCCGATTTACGGCCGATAATAGAATGAGGCCCTATGTGCTTATATAGAGCCCTATTCAATTGGCCAAATAGAATTTAAAAGAGGCCCTGAGTCTGATGTTTGCGAGTGAGGTTAACAGGATATGGAAGGTTTCTGGATTGCACTAGGTATGAAATATGCCTATGCATTCATTTGTGTGTTCTTTCCTTTATTATTAAGAAATAAAAGCTCTGTTCAAAGGGAATATTTGCATGATTTTAGACTGTATAACAGAGCTTGTAACTGACAATACATGTATAATATAGCTCCCTCTGCACCCTTAATTACAGCCAAACTGCAAAACCCCATGAGAGAGTCCACTGAAAAGCAAACTACAAATTAAAAAATATGCACAAATATGCACCGTAGCAACTCATATTCATCATAGCTATGGCTTTTTTTCCTGATTTATAGGAAAACTTGTCCAGTATCCTGTACCTGGAATAAATGAGTATATGAAACTGTGTACGTTGAAACCATGTAAGTTGGGGACTTACTGTATACTTATATGTATATTTTGATGTCTGTAATAAATGGTGAATTGCTCTGACACTTTAGATATATCTTGCCCATTTTTATATTTTGCCTCTTTTGATCATATTCTCTCAGTTTTTCTTTTCTTTCCTCCAATTCCACACATCTTCTCACTTTTCCTTGCAATAATTATCCCATCTCTCGCTGATTGTGGGGATTATGCAAAAGTTGCATGCAAAAGTACAGTAACAAACTGAACAAGATGTTCCTGCTACATCCCGAGGGCAGGTAGTGTATAATCCTCGTGTTACACACCTGTTAGTGCACGTGGGAAGACAGTACAAGGAAAACATGCAAACAGATAATTTTAATACTCATTATGTATTTACCTATTTTACTTGTACATTTCCCATATGGTTTTGCGATAACTCACTAAAGAGGTGAGTGTCAGATAACCACAGTGCAGAGACAAATAAAGTCTCATTCATTTTCATGATTCCCTCAGCTCTAATTGGTATGACCTTCCCCAACACTTAAAGGATCACTGTAATGCCCCATAAGAGCAGCTAGTTATTTTTGTTATGCACTTATCATCAATAAAATGAATAGTAAATTAATTATACAGTAAAACCCCTGTTATCCAGCACCCACGAGGACTCCCTATTGCCGGATAACTGTAGTTGCCGTTTAATCGGGAGTCCCCGATTTTAACGGTCTAAACAACCCTTAAAGCCCCCCAAAATGCCTTTAAAAAGGTATTAGCACCTAACCTGGGCCCAGAATAACAATTAGGAAAAAAGTTTGCTTTTTTTTTTTTTGCAGTCTCGAACTGCCGAATAGTGCAGGATAGTGCCGGTTTAACAGGAGCTTTTTGAATTTGGAGAATTGATGCCAGTGCCGGTTGCTTGAGAGTCCTGGTTAGTAGGGTGCCGGATAACCGGGATTCTACTGTAATAGCAATAGTAGCAAAAACAGCCTCCTGTTGAACTACTGGTCTCCACAATAAGTCAACCAAAGGGGAAATTGGGGGTGAATGGGTCTAAATGCTTTTTTTTTCCCACTTTCAATTTTATTACAAGAGAATAAATATTTCAAATTACAATTTTTACATTCATTAAATATGTTAGAAAAAAGAATATGTATTTGTAAAGAAAGATTTTTGATAAGAGATTACTCAATTTAAGGCATTGTTGTCTTTATAGTGATCCCTTAGATTGTAAGTTTGCGAGTTTTCAATCTTGTGTCAGGCCTTGGAAACAAGCTCTATGTACATTTGATTTTATGCTCAAAAACAGGGCCCTCCATTCTTTACAAGGTGTTTAATTTGTTTTCTGCTATGTACTCAACCCCTGTACAGCGCTACGGAATATGTTGGCGCGATATAAATAAAGATAATAATAATAGGTACATATCTCTTCTACTTGTTTTTCTTGGATTGTTTTCTTATTAAATTATTTCAAGTAATAGTTTATAAATTCACTTTAACTAGGACAAATAATCATTCATATGCTGTCATATTAGCAAAACCTGTTGCTAGGGGAAGCTACTTTAACTCAACAAGCCACCAGCCAGTGAAGAGCACTGTGTTATAAATTGTGCCTGAAAATTTAACACTGGCTTCAAAGTTGTCTTGCCCTATTGAACTTATAGTGGGAGAAGACCAGCAGCAGCTGAGTCTGACATTTGCAAGTGAGGTCAAAGGGATATTACGTTTATTGGATTGTACTAGGTATGTAATATACCTACGGATTTTTTTATTTGTTTGCTTTGTTAAGAAGCAATTAAAAGCTCAGTTTTTATTGTTTAAAATCATACAAATAGCCCCTGCAAACAGAGCTTTTAATTGCTTCTTAATAAAACAACGTACATACAAGTAAATACATAAGTATATTACATAGCTAGTAACATCCAGGAATCTTCCATACCCGTTTAATATTGAATACTGCTTTTTAACTAATTGAATTACTTCTATTTTTAAATTAATAGCTCATTACAGTTATCAAGCCCTTAAGGCATCATTAAAATATTATTTTTTCATCTACATTTTTTAAATAATTACAGGCATCAGGTAAACAGCACATGTATTTTTTAATATATATATTAAAAATAATGTTATTTTAGTCCAAAGAATGTGAGAGAGAAGCATCTCACAGAATAGGAACGAAGAAATAAATATTTTGTTATCTCTTTTTCAAGGAAACTTCAGCAAACACAATTTTCCCAATGTATTGGTCTTATTTATGTCCTTGTTTTTTATGCCTGTTTATAATCCAAGTGGAATATTTCAAATAACCCACAATAGTATTAAGCTGCTTTTTAAACGACTTAATAAAACAATTTTTAAGGTTTATAAATCTGTTTACTTTTACTGGCCCATTAACATTAACACTACAACAACTCATCCTTAACCTCAGATCATTAAGGTCCCAATATTATTTGGCAATTGTTGCTTACTGGAGCCCGTAATGTAGCCATTAAACTAATTTGCTATTCAATTGGCGTCTTTTAGCGAGCCTCAAACGATTTTCGGGTTACAGGCTGTTAAAATCGTTACTCCGACCAATCTAAGCCTTTGCTCTTTCAAGCCTGTAAATGTTACAATCTCAAATTGCTGTTCAATTGCTACAATTCCTCAAGCCTGCAAATATTTTCACACCCGTAAATGGCAAATATAGAAGAAAATCCTACGGGTACCAGATAGGACTCACAAATGGGGTTAAACACCTGATCACTGTAAATGCAAATAAAAAATCAGTACTGCACTTTAAAAGATGGGGGAAGCGATGAAAAACATAAGAATTAATTGCACAACAGTCTCACGCTCGCAAATCTGCAATCAAAAATATTGTTTTTACTTTCATATTATATTTATCCCAGGAATCAAGGAATTAATACATATTAGGGCACCCACGTAGTCTAGATCATTTCCTCCATTCTTTTTATTATTTTGTACATTGCCAGATTGCAAGTCTAATCGCATATCAGACTTCTAAATGCTAATGGATTGACGTTAAACCTCCATGTCTCATTTACTATTGTCTGTTTCTAAATCGGTAGTTACAGCCTTGTTTAATTGATCATGATTACGCCCCGAAATTCTACTTACGATTGCATGGTTTACCGTCACGGCTTTCGGCCCGTAAATTGCATCGCTCTGTAATTGTAGCAAATTTCAATTTGAATAGGGTCCTAAGTCTGTAGTCTTCTCAGTAGTTAGAATTTTAACATTAAAGGTCACAGAAGAGGTAATTACTTATATACAGTATTGTTAGCTATTAAGTGTTGTCCTTTAACTTAATGTCCCAACATGTCCAAGTTTTGCTTCTGTTCAACTAGAGGAAGCCAACAAAAACATCTAGTGAAACATTTATCAATGTAGTGTTCTGCAAAGAAAAATAAAACACTTTATTAATAAAATCACATTTTAAAATATAATTAAATCCAAGAAATACAGATGATAAAGCCTAGCTGATACTATATTGTCTAACCAACAATTATACAATGCATATAACAGAACTGAGCTTAGAAGTTTATTTTATTACATAGTAACTACTGTTTCAAATTACTTTTAGGTCATTAGTGCCATTAGTTTTAGCTAATCTTCGCAATTACAGGGTACAAATATCCTATAGCATTTCACTACACCCAGAGAAAAGGCCAAATAAAAGTCAGGCAAATCTCCCTTGGACAAGAGAAACCAAGATCCCAAGTGTACATTGGTTATGCTTTGGGATTTCTTTAATGAGGCATCACCTAAGCACATTTTTAACTAATGTTTTTATTGGTTTTAGCTGGATTATGTATATTCCAGTTGTCTTTATCACTATGTAGTGGTTGCTTCCCTTTTTTCTGTGCTATAGGATAGTAAGCTCTGCAAGCAAGGTCTTAACACATTGCTCGTACATGCCTCATAGTAACACATAATATATGTCATGATTTGTATTGATATGTCTGCATTATCTATTATTTCACTGTTTAACTATCTGTTCATTCACTTCTTATTAGTAAAAAAAAATGAAAGATTAAGCGTTTCATTAACTGGAGAGAGAAAATTGTTAATATATTTTACAAACACTCCTTGAAGCGTCTTTAGTAATGAGTCTGTGTATTTTGGACCAATTCCATCCAGAACAGGAACATGCACTGCACGTTGTCAAGCACAAAATGTCCTTTTCCAAATATTTCTAGATAACATTTTCACACACGACTGTTGAAATGATAGGTGACCCAATGTACTATTTACCATTTAATCACTAGATTATATGGTTTATGCCCCAATACTAGGGAAGAGTGGTACCGTGAATCAGACTCAAGAGAAGTTTGGATAAACCTAAAATTCAAGATACCATGGCCCAAGCAGAGTTAGTAATTATATTTTATCCTAAGTGCTTTTATGTTTACAGCTTACATAGCTTCTAATGTTATTTTGTTACATAGTTCAAAAGCACACTATAGAAATATTTAATTTCCAGATATAGAGGCCCAAGCGCTTGCTTACCAAATGATGTTACAATAAATACCCAGCTGAAAAAAACTGCTAATCCAGAAATCACAGACCTACCAATAACACTAGTACATTGTAACTAGTAGAATATGGGGAGTGAAGTCTCAATTACCACATTCGACCAGTAGTATTTGGCCTGAATGTGAAGATGGAGTGAATAATTTAATAGTAACTTGAAAGTATCTCAATCTGGAATGTAGAGCTCTTGAAGACATGGTTGAGATCTTCGGCGGGGGCGACGGATACAGGATCTGCTGGCGGCGATCTGCTGCTTCTCACGAATACACTGGTCGCTTGAGTGTATGACAATTGTAGATCTGGAAAATCGAGGGGTGGGAGAGAAAGCGCAAGGAACTCCTGGTGCAGATTACTCCTATGATTTCAAGTATTGGTGAAATTCAGCTGCGGTTGCGGTTATTGAATCTCTGCAGTATTAGACTGACGATAATTGCACTTAATAACTGTTTTTTAGTTTACTTTTATAAGACACAAACACATTTATGATAAAAGCTACTTGTATTACTCCTTGCTTGTTAGAGCTAATTTGAGAGTGGTATTTAATGTATGTTCTTTCTTTCTTTTTTCTTTATCCTACTGTCTTGCTGGCACTGTAAACAAACCACAAGTGCAAACTGCTTCAAGCTTGATTTACCATAAGACATAATGTTCCTATTGTGGTTATCCACCTGTGTACCCAAAGACATGTTTTACTTATCACACATTCATTGTAGTATCTTGTACTCCGTGATGTTGGATATGTTGGTATTTTATATAACAAAATCAGTAATAATAATTGCTATTTATATTTTGCTGCAAACATATATTAACATCTGTCTATTCAAACAATGTATGGAAAAATGTTTAGTAAAATAACAATATATATATATATATATATATATATATATATATTTAGTAATATGGTAAAAATTATATTTATAAATTAAGCAAAAACAGGATAACTGAATTGCACATCACAGACAAAAATAATAAGGCTTTATCCAGAATGCAAACCCATATCCAAGCTTCCTTGAATTCAATAACTATATTAGTACATCAAATTGCTAACTCACTAACGTGATTCTAGTGACAAGTTGCTCACAAATCCCTCTCTGAAATAACACTTGTTCCAAAGTGTGACTGAAACATGCTTACACCAACTGTGATATTAATACTTCCCGAATCCAGTATGTTTGAAAACTTTTTGGCATCTATTTAACATTTCACTTCAACATAAGCTGTCAAAAGTTATTAAGCAACATTACACAATGGATGTAATTGTTAATAGATATAGATAATGATATACTACTTTGACTCCATGAGGAAAATACAATAGCTCAACTTAATCCTCAAGAAGACAAAATAATTACATTAAATGAAACACTGTACATTGGAATATCTTCATGTTTGTGAAGTTAGTAACAAACTAATGACTTTGGCAGCTATGTTAATCATGAGCATAACTATTTTGTAGTGAACATCTTAATTTTAGCAGTCTGCTTGAGTCTGAGGGCTTCCTCACTAGACCTCTAGGACTTAATAGAGATGTTTTCTACATCCAAGATCCCTCCCTGATAATTAAGCAAATGTATTCATCCAGTAAAGCAATACTGAATACATAAAATACTTTAAAACTAATATGTATTGATTGAACATTCAAAATTATGTTGCTCATTATCAGTCTGAAAAAAGTTTCTAACATTGTGTGATATCTTTTTAATTAAAAATATTGTTTTCATAAAATCAGCAATCAGAATAGCACTCACAAAAATGGTGTATGGCAAATAAGTAATACGATAATATAATTAGGCCACATAACACATGGAGAATTTCAATAGATAGCAAACTAGTGGTGTAGGAAGGATGCACAAAGTTAACAGTTAAAGAGTATGGCATAAATGAAAAAAGAAAGTCTCCATGATTTTCTGGTTTTACATTTAAACATCTAAAATGAGTCGTCAATATATTAAAAAAAAAATCATTACAATGAGACAGCTGTTAGGATTGTTTATCCCTAATTTGAGGTGCAGGGAGCTGAAACAATTTTGTGCTTTTATCTCCCATTTTTTTAATGTAAATTGGTAACCAGGATACAAAGCTCTCCATAATTTACTGTTCACATTTTGTCAATGTGGCTTTAGTGATAATCTCCTCTGACCCCCAAGCATGTGTTTACTACATTCAACACTGTTCTCTGCCCACCCCCACCTCTTACCCCTTCCTTTCTCACAGCTGAAACCTTTGACAGACACTTTAAAAAAAAAATTGACATCTGAAACTATGTTCTCAACGAGGCTCTAACACATCCTTTCAACAAACCGACAAGACTCAGTCTTTGCCCTTCCCCAATCCCACATCTGCTATAGACCATTATGACCCTCTAACTAAGGATGAAGTTTCTGTTCTCCTCCCTCTCACCTTACAACTTGTCCACTAATCATAATCCACCATTGCTAATCCCTACTCTCTCTACCACTTAATCCAGCTCTCACACATCTATTCACCCTCTGGCAAGTTTCCATCATCTTTAAAAAATGCCATAATTACACCCATTCTTAAAAAACCCACATCTAACTTAGCTTCTGCATCTTATGAGCAGCCTCTCTAATTCCCTTGGCTTTAAACCGCTTCAGCAACTTGTCTACACCCACCTAACCCAATTATTTTCCTCATACTCCCTTTTCCACCGCTTTCAATATAACTTCCAGCCCCAAAAGTCCAGAGACCAGCTCTCAAAAGTCACTAATGACATGCTCACCTTTAAGTCAAAGGGTCACTTATCTATTTAATCTAATTATCCCTGATCACTTGCTGCCTTTTGCTACATTTGACCACCATTTTCTTAGACAAATTCTCAATTCCCTTGGCATCTGTAACACAGCTCTCTCGTGATTCAGATTTTATCTAGAAAATAGAATATTTAGTGTCTCCTCCTTCAGCCTTAATATGCACAACTTTAGAGGCAACATTTTATATGTTTAGTTGTACCCAAGCATTGTAGCAGAACAGTGTTTAATAAGTCCTGGTTTAAATGTATTGCTGAAAAGTAAATGCTGCTGTGAAGATTTCTAAGCTGGAAAAAAAAACATCTTCTGTGCATTGATAAATGAAATCAGACATTTTGCTTCATATTTATGCAGAAAACTCAAGACTTTTTCTTGCTCTAGGCTAATATGACATAACACTGCAGTTATGAATGAGGGAGGGCAAATGCATCTGTTAGTTAGGGGAGCCACAAAATAAATAGATTTTGATTAACTTTTATGTGCTGGAATGTCAACAGCTCAAAGTTCATTACTTAATTCTACTGCTGCACATATGTTGTTCTTAATGCAAGAATGTACAGAAGATGTGTGGGCTTAGGGAATTTACTGAACCAATTTGACATTCATTTGAGAAGCACCACAGCTATGTTCTTACTACAACACAGGGCCCATCGGTCCAAACCAATATGGATAAACAGAAAGGTGCCTTTAGCTGTCTTGCTCGTCACAAGAGGGAAGAGCAGAGTTCAGGTCCTAAGAGTGAAGTCTGGTTTGGGGTTAGCGAGTGGAGATCAGAGTGATCAATTCTTGTTGGTGGATATTATCTCTTGATTGCACCTCATGGAAAATATTATAAGGCTCTGTCCCGAGTCAGTGGCAGGGAGGGGGTGCAAGGAAAAGTGAATTGGGAAGGAGCTGGGAAATGTTTTAAGAGGGACCCAGCATCCTTCCTCAATTCCTGTCACATAGCTGTTCCACCTTCTGAGAAAAAAACAAAACAAGGATTAGGCCTAATCTAATCTTATGGATTCCCCTTCCCATACTAATGCCCTTGAGGATGTAATGGACCTTTTAGGGCCCCAAGCACATGAGATGGGTCCAGAGTGGGTTTGAAAGCAGCTTTGGGGTGTTCCCCCTGCTAATCCACCCCACAGACTCGCCCACCTACCTGCCTGAAACCCTGCAGTAGACCTCCTCTCTTCAGGCCTGAAGATTAGCTTCCACTTCGGTGGCGACCCGTCATTCTCCACTCACCCGCTTTTACTTGGCTCTTTATAAGAGTTTCCTACCACCTCCTCCGGTACTGCATGGCAGTCTCATTTTCCTCAGCCTCTCTCTTCCTTGAACTGCTCTTCTTGTTGCTGGTAACATACTAGTCAGAGGTCAAAGAGGATCCCCCAGTAGGCAATATAAAAAAGGTAGATGATGAGCATGTAAAAAAGTACAGGAAGATTCTCAAAACATTTGAGAATTGGTTACAAGCCTTCTGCTCAGGTTTCTTAACTTATATTTATAAAATAGATGAAGCTCATAAAACATTCAGCAGTCTAACATGGTGGCAGTATGACGAGGAGATCAGACAAAGCTTACATGTGACTCCTGATATATCATGGGCCAATAGATGTGTGGCTAGATATAGCAACACCTATGAGATCTTTCTTGCAGTTATTTTAAAAAGGGGGGCGGCGGATGAGGTATGTTGCCAGCCATTAAGAGGTATTGCTTTTCTTTTAAGAAACCATTACAAGTCAAGAAAAAAAAATGCATTTGTTTGTGCAGTATAGACCAGCTGTGTAAACCATGGACATAAACATTTTTTTTGTGAAATCTGAATTTTTGAAAACTCTATTTGTAAGTACAGGAATACATTTTGTGTTTGTTACATCAGTTCATCAGAGCTGAATCATGAGAGTGTTTGTTTTGGCTATTGGTGGACAGAGGGTTGGGGAATGAGGGAACCATTGTAAAGATAACTCCCTCTCACTGACGCCATTAATCATTCACAGCAAAATTATCTCTCCAGGGTTCTGCAGAGGCATCAAGATTTATTTGTTTCTAATTTAAATCTAGATGTATGACTTTTCCTCTGAGTAAAACTTAAAGTTTTTAAACAAATATTTTTTTTCCCCCATTGTGCGGTGGTCCTTTAACAAAAGCTAATATAAGTGGAAAGGTAGCGGAAAGTTTAAGCATGTGTGCTACTTCTGTTCCGCACCCCACCCAGTCTCTAAGTGTTTCAAGACAAAAAATGAAGTCTCAGGTTCTGAGGTGACCTCGTCCAAGGACCCCGGAACGAGCAGACTTTAGCCTTGGCTAAGAAAGTACTTTGAGTTGTTGAGTGGTTTTGAAAAAGGTTTTCGCATTCCTGCTGTGGGAGTGTTTTCTCGAGCTACCCTGCACCACAAATTGTTATCAGAATGGCTGTGTCCTCAAGTAAAACAAGGAAATAGTTTTGAGCCATACGGTGGATCCATATCCATATCCTAATCCACTTCTTCTCAATTTAGTTTTGTCCCCATTGGACACAAAAGAACCAGTGCAATTTCGACTTCTTCAGCACTTTTCCTACCTAAAAAGTTTCTCCATCAACAATGCCATAGATAAAAAAAATCTTACAGCTGTCTTGTACGCTTCCTTTCATCAAACTGTCTCTTTCGGAAAACATGCAGGTAGAGAAGCCAAGGAGGATAATGAATCTGCCTTCCATCTATTTCCTCTTCATATAGAAAGTCAACCGTTGGGCTGTTGCTGAGATGTGCTTCCCTATGGAGTGTTCCATCTCATGTTGTTACTTTAAAGCATTCATCTCAGTTTTGAAATTGGTAGTTTCTGAAGTTTTAGGTAGGTCAGACAGGGCTGCTCTGTTTGTGCAAGGCTTCAACAGGCCTTCAGAGTTGTTGCGGCTCCTTTAGCCTCAGATAAATCAGAGGGTCCTGGCTCTTGTCTGCCTGGGGATCAATATTGATTCTAATTCTCATTGAGTGCCTGAAAACAAGGTGCACAACTTATGATATGAGCTTTTGGCTGGGTCCAGGGGCCTCATTCAATTGAGCAATTGCAGGTTACTGGAGCCCGTAATGGAGGCTGTAAACTAATTTGCTATTCAATTGGCGTCTTTTTGCGAGTCGCAAACGATCTACAGGTTACAGGCTTGAAATCCCTGCGTATTTACAACCGTAACTTACACTCCATCTAAGCCTTTGATCTTTCACGTCTGCAAGAGTTACGATCGCTAAAAATCGCAAATCACTATTCAACTGCTACAATTCCACAAGGCTGCAGACTCAACCTTAATATTTGTCTTAGGGCTAAGCATGTCCTGGGTTTGACAACAGTATTGCTCAATCATTTTCTTGCGTGCAGCTTGAGAAGTTCTGGGCGTTAGCACTGGGAGCAATGGAGAACGGCCTTACCATTCCCTTTCATTTCTGGGAGATCGCTTTCCGGAAATAACCAGGTTGATTCTTAACTCGCTGTGCCATTGAAATAGGCAGATTACCAGTGGGAATAATTCTACTAAAAATAACTGTCATGTGAACACGCTGAACAAACTTGAAGAATAAGGACTACAAATAATTTTGCAAAAGAGGGATCCAAAATTATCACCTTATTTAAAGATTTTTCACAAGGAAACATTTAGAAATGATTCACAATGTGCTGTTATTAACATATGTGGAAGTGACAATTGGCTTCTCTTAGCTGTTAATGTGTATTATAAATAGATTTCCAGGCAGCTCAAAATAACAATACCACATCAACCAGCAACACGACTTTCTAATTAAAATGTAAATTAAAGTGATGCTTACTGGCTCCTTACTTAGAAGTCTGTCAGCCCTATTAAATTCCCTCAACATGTAAAACCGTAGCCCGTAAAGTAGCACGTAAGACTTGCGGCTATTAAATTGGCCCTGTAAAGTAAGGGCAAAAAATTCCAATCACGGCTATTAAATTGCAACTAATTCACTGGCGTTCGAGACCATAACCCACAAATGGATCCAAAAAGCCAACTAGAGAGGGTTCTAGAGAGGACCCGATAGGAAGTTAAAGTCCTATCCGTAGCACTGTAAATGCAAATATACACACACTACTGTACTTAGAATTAATGGGAAAGTGATGTTAGGTATTAAAATGAATAGCACAACATTCTCAAGCTCGCACATCTGCAATATAACATTTTTATTTTTTTAATGTTTAATTTCCGTGCAATATCGATCCCAGCAATCAATGTGTTAATACATCTCATGGAACTTGCATGGGCTTGAATATCATATTTACTGATTTATTAATATTGCATTATTTCTGGAATGCGGCCCGTAAGGCTTTGAAATCTAACCTCCATTTTTCAGCAATGTAATGATAACGATCTCATTTGCCATTGACTCCGTCTAAACTTTGACTAATTGATCATGTTCATGGCCGCACATCCAACGTGCGAAAAATGGTTTACGGGCTTGCGTCTCAAGACCGTAACTCGCAGCATGGTGGAATTGAATAGCTCTGTAACGCAGCCGAATTTCAAGCCAGCAGTCTTTGCGGGCTTGCCGAAGCAGCTATGGGCTTCAAATTTAATAGGGCTGTGTGTGTGTTTTAGTGCAGCTAACCTCTGCTTTGCTGTGCATTCCCACTCCCTCTGGATCACTTGTCCAACTATCAACATTAGAATGTAAGCTTTAAGGAGCCTTTAATTTGTTTGCATCAAGATGTGTACAATTATGTATTTTCCCATTGTAAATGCTGTGTAAATTGCTGACAAATAATAATAATAGTGCAAAACTGTGTCCATTTTGCACAGACAAGTTTTGATGTATTTTTGCCAATTGTTCAAGCTGATTAAATGATAGGTTAAAAAAAAAAAATGTCTGACAAAATAATTTAGGTGCGGTTTATATATACCTTATTAATCGGCGTATAACACACACCGGCGTATATCACGCAACTCATTTTAAGAAGGAAATTTCAGGGAAAAAAAATAAATTTCATATAAAGAACTTTTAAGCAAAATCCTCAACCTCCCTCCTCATCCTCAACCCCCTCCTCCACCCCCCCATCCTCATCCTCCTTCCTCAACCCCCCTATCCTCAACCCCCTCCTTAACCTCACCCCCCCTCCTCATCCTCAACCCCCCTCCTCATCCTCAACCTCCGTCCTCATCCTCAACCTCCGTCCTCATCCTCAACCTCCGTCCTCATCCTCAACCCCCTCTACAACCCCCCATCCTCAACCTCCTTCCTCAAACCCCCTCCTCAACCCCCTATCCTCAAACCCCCCTCCTCATCCTCCTTCCTCAACCCCCTCCTCAACCTCAACCCCCCTCCCCAACTTCCCTCCTCATCCTCAACCCCCCTCCTCATCCTCAACCCACCTCCTCATCCTCAACCCACCTCCTCATCCTCAACCCACCATCCTCAAACCCCCTCAACCCCCCCATCCTCAACCCCCCTATCCTCAACCGGCACCCGGTATATGCTAATGACGTGGCGCACATGTGATGTCACATGCGCGACGGGTCAAGGAGCGGAGGCCGGAGCAGAAGCAGGTAAGTGAGGGGGAGGTATTTAGGCGGGTTTAGGTTGAGGGGGGGGGGGTTAGAATGCAGAGGGGGGTTTAGAATGAGGAGGGAGGTTGAGGATGAGGAGGGGGGGAGGGAATATCGGCGTATAACACGCACCTATCATTTGCCCCCTATTTTCAGGGAGAAAAAGTGTGTGTTATACGCCGATAAATACGGTGTATATATATAGTAAATAGTACATCTGTGATCACAATTGAATGTCTAAAAAAAAGGTAAAAAAAACTGCTTCCAGCTCAGAATTCAGAGAAAAACAGTTATTACACTGCATTCTGGGAAGCTGAGCTGGGTCATGCAAATGTGCTCACAAATGCCTTGCTCTTCAATCCATAGCCTTTTTTCAAACATGGGTTCCTTTAAGCGTATGCCTGCTGTATTACACAACTTGAATGCAAAGCCAAGGTTGGATTAAACACAAGCCGAGAATCCTATCCATGTACAGCTGTTTCAAGCTTACTGGCTATCATCGGCATGGAGCAGGATCTCAGCTTGTGTTGTGGATCTTATGAGGAGGTAGCTTACCACAACAATTATTTATAATATGGTGGACAAAAGAGCGATAGAAGCTCTTCACCATACAGAAAATAAATAGTACATATGTGTTCACATTTGAATGTCTAAAGCAAGTTAAAAAACCTGCTTCCAGCTCAGAATTCCGAGAAAAACAGTTATTACACTGCATTCTGGGAAGATGAATTAAGACATGCAAATGTGCCCACAGATGCCTTGCTCTTCAATCCATAGCCATTTATATATATATATATATATATATATATATATATATATATATATATACATACACACACACACACACACATACTTGAAAAATTTGAGTCTCATAAAGCAGATTTTTTTTTTCATGCATCTGGTACTACAGGCAGATGCATGTATCAGAGGAGTGCTTACATTTCTACAGGAGCAGTGCTTGCAGTTGCTACAGATGAGCTGTCTAAATCTTCTGTGGCAAGGGGGTAAATGCTTAAAGAATTTGAGACTCATAAAGCTCATTTTATTTTTGTGCATCTGCTAGTCCTGAAGACATCTATGATACTATGATTAGATAGCAGAGGCAGTTTAAATGCCAGCTAGATTTATTTTTTTACCTATTGTGACCCTGTAATGTTTTGTTTCCTTGTAGAAAATGCTAATGCATCTAAAAAATAGAAAACAGAATATAAAAACATCTACAAAGGCTTTGAATACTCACCCTAAAACTGCAAGGAAGTCATTTAGATATGTCTCCTCTTTCCTCAGACAATGCTACATGAAAAAGTAAAGATTGAGGATGTTTTTCCATGAACTTGTGTGATTGGCAAAGAGGTCTACATCAGATTCTACCCATGAAGAATAATTTGCAAACAAACATGCAGAATGATTTCCCTATGGACCACTTTAATATATATTTTAAAAAATGATTTATTCTTCGGTACACTGGTCTATCTTTACATAGATACTTTTGCTGATTATCAGCCTTTTTAAATTGCAATTCGGCCAATTGAATAGGGCTCTATATAAGCACAGAGCATATTTATTTTTTACAGAAGTTTTTAGTTAGTGAAGGCCTTGCATTTTGATAGAAGGTCACCAACTAAAAACTTCTGTAAAATAAATATGCTCTGTGCTTATATAGAGCCCTCTTCAATTGGCCAAATCACTACTGAATAAGGCTATATATGTGCAAAGCATTACTCAAAGGTTCTGCTGTGTACCATCATGTCAAGCAGTCCAAATCAAGTGGGAATAATGTAAGATGTTTTCACTTGATGCTAATCTCACTGTTTTACAAGGATTTTAAATGCTGCAGTGTTAGCTTTGAAATCACCAAAAAATAATTTACTTACCATTATCTGCAGCTCAACTTTCTTCACTGTAATGATAAATGTCATCTTGTTTCCCTTTTCTTTGAGTATCTAAGGAATCCAAAGGAAAAACTGCCATTTTTGGAGCAAATAAGAGTGTACTTAAATTGTGGTCATTTGAGAATCTATGGAATCTAAGAAGACCTAGGCCCTCATTCAATTGCAATTTGGCCAATTGAATAGGGCTCTAAATAAGCATATAACATAATTTTTTAAATAAGTTTTTAGTTAGGAAACATCTATCCAAAAGCAAGGTTTTCACTACCTAAAAACGTCTTTAAAAAAAATATGCTATGTGCTTATTTAGAGCCCTATTCAGTTGACCAGATCGCAATTGAATGAGGCCCCAAGAGAGCAGCTGGAAAGAAAATTAAAGAACTAACATGGTTTATCTAAAATCTTTTATATAACTGTTAAATACCGCCATTTTAAAATCCCAAATGTTTTTTTTCACTTGATTTTCAGTGCTCTGTTTGATGATATGGTGAATCATTGATAAATTCAATATCCTTTTAACAAGACATTTTTTAGCCCAAGAGGTTTTCAAATATTGGAAGCTAAAGTACTTCCAATCATAGGTCCTCATTCAATTTGAAATTAGTCAATTGAATAGGGCTCTATATAAGCACATAACATTTTTTTGACAGAAGTTTTTAGTTAGTGAAAACCTTGGTTTTGGATAGAGTTTCAGTAACTAAAAAGTTTGTTGAAATTTTTGTCTATGTGCTTATATAGAGCCCTATTCAATTGGGCAACTCGGAATTGAATGAGGCTCATATTGTGTAATGTTATCAATTGATGTTAGATCTGATGGAATAGAGGTAGATACCAAGGCCCTCATTCAATTGCAGTTTGGCCAATTGAATAGGGCTCTAAATAAGCACATAACATATTTTTTTAAAGAAGTTTTTAGTTAGCAAGCATCTATCCAAAAGCAAGGTTTTTACTAACTAAAAACTTCTTTAAAAAAAATATGCTTTGTTCCTTTTTAGAGCCATATTCAATTGGCCAAATCGCAATTGAATGAGGCCCCAAGACATGTTCAATAAAATCAGTGTCTAGTGACCTGCGTCCACTAAATATGAACACCAATAGCAGTTCTGCATTTATACCTTTAGCCTATTCATTGCCCCATTTAAAAGTGATATGCCTTTTAGAAAAATGATTATCAGCCTTATTAAATTGCAATTCGGCCAATTGAATAGGGCTCTATATAATCACATAGCATATTTTTTTTACAGAAGTTTTTAGTTAGTGAAGACTTTGCTTTTGGATAGAAGTTCACTAACTAAAAACCTCTGTCAAAAAAATATGCTATGTGCTTAAATAGATTCAACTGCCCAAATCGCAATTTAATAAGGCTGTAAATCAGGAACAAATGTACAAGTGCATCTTTTATATTTTTTTCTAATCACATAACTTACCGTATATACTCGAGTATAAGCCGACCCGAGTATAAGCCGAGGCACCTATTTTACCACAAAATGCTGGGAAAAATTAGTGACTCGAGCATAAGCCGAGGGTGGGAAATGTGCTGCCCCCTGTGTCCTCCTCTTGTGTGCCCTTTTCTTGTGTCCCCCCTCTCTCTTCCCTGTGTCTCTTCACCCCTCTCTCTTCCCTGTGTCTCTTCCCCCCCTCCCTTGTCACCCTCCTCAATCCCCCTCCTCATTCTCAACCCCCTCCTCATCCTCAACCCCCTCCTCAAACTCAACCTCCCTCCTCAAACTCAACCTCCCTCCTCAAACTCAACCTCCCTCCTCAACCTCAACCCCCCCCTCAACCTCAACCCCCCCATCCTCAACCCTTCTCATCCTCCACCCCTCCTCATCCTCAACCCTCTTCTCAACCTCAACCCCCCTCTAAATACCTCCCCCTCTCCCTTTCCCCTCACTTACCTCCATGAGCAGCTTCTGCTCCGGCCTCCGCTCCTTCCGGCGTCTTGACCCGGCCAATGCTTATGACGTTGCGCGCATGTTACGTCACGTCATTAGCATATACCGGGTGCCGACGCCTGCTTCAACCGTTAAAGTCGTATTTTTGCGAGGTCGTTTTTTTGGCCCGAGATTCCGAGGTCTACATCTTTTTTCTAAGTCCTGTGTTCCTCAAATGCTTACAGCCTAAGGCCCTCATTCAATTGCGATTTGGCCAATTGAATAGGGCCCTAAATAAGCACATATTATTATTAAAGAAGTTTTTAGTTAGTGAAAACCTTGCATTTGGATAGATGCTTGCTAACTAAAAACTTATTTAAAAAATATATGTTATGTGCTTATTTAGGGCCCTATTCAATTGGCCAAATTGCAATTAAATGAGGCCATAAGTAAGTCCCGCTTTTCTTAACTGCTTGCAGGCTAAGTCCTGCATGTTTCAATGCCTCAAACTGTTCACGTTTTCTAAACATTTAGATGTATTCAGTTGTCTCTCACTTGCAACTGCCCTCTCACAGCCTCAGGGGGCATGATCATATGATCTGGCAATATGGCCCTCATTCAATTGCAATTTGGCCAATTGAATAGGGCTCTAAATAAGCACATAACATATATTTTTTAAAGAAGTTTTAGTTAGTAAACATCTATCCAAAAGCAAGGTTTTCAGTAACTAAAAATGTATTTAAAAAATATATGCTATGTGCTTATATAGAGCCTTATTCAATTGGCCAAAACGCAATTGAATGAGGCCCTATGTAAGCAAGCCTGTAATTTACTTCTTAAACACTTGGGCCCTCATTCAATTGCAATTTCGCCAATTGAATAGGAGTCTAAATAAGCACATAACATATTTTTTTAAAGAAGTTTTTAGTTAGTAAAAATCTATCCAAAAGCAAGGTTTTTACTAACTAAAAACTTATTTAAAAAAAATGTTATGTGCTTATTTAGAGCACTATTGAATTGGCCAAATCGCAATTGAATGAGGGCCTTGCAATACTTCTTAAGCACAGCCAATAGTAAATGAGACCGTCATCATGACGTTCGTAAAACAAGGATTTTATACTTTCACTTCACTCAAGAGACTATGAATTAATTAGTGTCCAGAAGTAAATTAGCGATTGGACTCGCAATCCAGCAATGTAAAAATATTTAACTGTTCTGTTAAATATTCTAGTCTATGCGGGTTCCATGATATGTATTAACCCCTTAAGTCTCGGGATCCATTTCACACACAAAAAAATATTTGTAATTACATATTTGTAGGTTTGAGACTGTTCTGCAGTTAAATCTAATGGGCCTCATTCAATTGCAATTTTGCCAATTTAATAGGGCTCTAAATAAGCACATAACATATTTTTTTAAAGAAGTTTTTAAGCATCTATCCTCAAGCAAGGTTTTCACTAACTAAAAACTTCTTTAAAAAATATATGTTATGTGCTTATTAAGGACCCTATTCAATTGACCACATCGCAATTGAATGAGGCCCAATGTATTTATATGCCTTTCAATGTTTTTAAAGTACATTAGTGTGTTTTAAATTGCTACTGGAGCTGTGATGTATTTGAAAAAGCCCTTTTGCAAGTCCTATTAAGTACTTGTAACATTTTTGACAGAAACTTGATACATTTTATCAGTCTTAATTTGTGATTGAGAGCTATGGGTCTAACAGAATATTGATTTCGTGTAACTTTAATTGTTTAGCACTAAATCTTGAGCTTTGCTAAAACCAATGGAGTTCTAAGGCCGATTTTGTGTCTTTGGCTGGCCCGTAGTAATTGTGGGCGGGGAACTTGCACTTGAAATGGGAGTGGCTAAATGTAGCCAATTGAATATCTGTAACTTTTATAGCTGCTTTACAAGTTCAAGTAATTGCAATTTGGCAAATTGAATGGGGCACGTTGAAGATATGGCAAGTATACTACTCTGAACTGAACCGTATTTTACTCTACAGCCCTTGGTTACTGATGATATAATTGAGGCTGTAATGTTTTTTGAGTAGTATTTTGTTACACTTTACTATTCATGTAAAGGCAGGCATAGCTCAAGAGGGAATGATAGATCTCTGGCAGCTCCTCAATACCTGACCAGCTCCTCAATACCTGGCAAAATAATCCCATGACTCACCCTATGAAGAACATGCAATTTGGGCCTCATTCAATTACGATTTGTCCAATTAAATAGGGCTCTATATTAGCACATAGTATATTTTTTTAGAGAAGTTTTTAGTTAGTGAACTTCTATCCAAAAGCAAGGTCTTCACTAACTAAAATCTTCTGTAAAAAAGATATGCTCTGTACTTATATCGAGCACTATTCAATTGGCCATTGAATGAGGCCCTAGTGGGTATAAACCACTATGTTGCATCTTCTACTGCAAATATCTTGGGCCCTCATTCAATTGCAATTTGGCCAATTGAATAGTGCTCTAAATAAGCACATAACATTTTTTTTTAAATACATTTTTAGTTAGTGAAAACCTTGCTTTTGGATAGATGTTTACTAACTAAAAACTTCTTTAAAAAAATATGTTATATGCTTATTTAGAGCCCTATTCAATTGGCCAAATTGCAATTGAATGGGGCTATAGTATGCAGGATTATACTTAGTTTGTATATACATTAAAAAATAATATTATAAGGGGGTGAAACCCAATACAAGGAACTGTGATAAATGGCACAGTATAGTGTGTAAGAGGACAATGACAACAGTGGGATGGGCAGTGACAATGGTTTGTGCAGAGAGACGTGCTTTCTAATGGCCGTTAAGCAGTGTGCAGGTATGTATAGGTAATGATGGCTCAGATGCACTATCCCAGGGCAGAATTATACCACACAGATTTTTTACCTCACACTCTATTTCGTGACGTCACTATATAATATTTGCAGCTGTAACATCTTGCTCTAAACACAACCCGAGTGATGTCACGTTTCCTCACACCTCTCCATTGTTGTTCAGTCGCCAATACCATTCTGAGGCCTCGGACATGATATGACAAGGCCTTACGTGCTGTACATCATTTGTGCTCAATAACTAGTACAACGTGCAAGAATGTTTGTCACTAGCTGTAATCTCGCCATGAGCTGGCGGGAATGCGGTGACGCAGTACGGTTTTCTGCGCGCGTTAATAAGTGTGCAAGGTCTGGAACTCACGGCACGTGGCGCAATTAAGGTATGTCCGGATGGCAATTCTGTGGTAGTAGATTAGAACCACTGCCAGACTTGACTGTAAACGCGGGTTGGCGGGAATACTGCGCGCGAGGCAGCAGATCTCGTTTAGCGCGGGGTGTTGGGAATAATGTGCGCGAGGCAGCAGATTTGAATTAGCGGGAATACTGCGCGCGAGGCAGTAGATCTCGTTTAGCGCGGGGTGTTGGGAATAATGTGCGCGAGGCAGCAGATCTAATTTAGCGCGGGGTGGCGGGAATAATGTGCGCGAGGACAGAAAATAATTTTGAACGTCAGATGGTGCGAATGCTGTGTACCAAGGAGTAGCAATTATGAGTTGTTGGAGTGTATTGCTGCCCTTGTAGATTGTATTTACCCTGCGCACTAATTTATGCCAACAGGAAAGAGTTGATATTTGACATTGGTGACACATTGTAGGTTCAAAATACCGTGTGGTTTAATTTGAAACTAAAGGTAATAAGTCATTTATCAACTGAATGTTATTAAAAATATTAAGTTTGCCAATTGAGCTATCATTCAGGCATTTTGATCCTACCACATACCTTTTGTTAATGATAGATTATAGACATTACTGTTCAGCACATGTGGTATTGGGACCATCTTAAGTGCAAGTCATCTGTAGAAAAAAAAGACTAGGCATGCTTAAAAACTGGAAACATTCAACCTTTTTATTTTCTCCAGTTGGTGCACAAACCCAGTGCCTCTGTCAAATACTAACTCCACACACTGATCTTTATCGTGTTCATAGAATAAGTATTCCACATGTACTTCTAAGCAAATACTGAGTATACATTTTGAGTAATATTTCTTACTTTGGTTCATGAGACTCCCACCAACCTATAATGATTGTGAAACTTCAAACGTTTACAGTTTAATTTGGGGGAGGTGAGAAATATGAATCTATCCTGTTAGTTACTGCACAGTGTTTCTTCCCCCCTCCCCTTTGTCTCTTTTTACCACCCGCCCCTGTGTCTCTTTTCATCCCTCTCCCTCCCATGTGTCTCTTTCCCCCCTATCCCTTCCCCTGTGACTCTCCCCCTCCCTTGCTTGTGTCTTTCCCCCCTCCCTCCCCTGTGTCTCTTTTCAGCCCTCTTCCTCCCCTCATCCTACCCCGTGTCTCTTCCCCCTCTCCCTACCCTGTGTCTCTCTCCTCCATCCCTCCCGTGTCTCTTTCCTCCTCCCCCTTCTCCTCCTCCCTTTGCCCCTTAGCCTCAACCTCCTTTTTCCCCTTATCCTCCTCCCTTTCCCCTCCCTCCTTCTCCTCCATCCTTCTCTCTTACCCTCCTCCTTTCTCCCTTATCCTCCTCCATTTTCCCCCCTTCCCCTCCTCCTTCCTCCTTACACTCCTCCTCTCTCCTTCCCCCCTTATCTTCTTCCGCCTCCCTTTTCCATTATCCTCCTCCTTTTCCCCCCTTATCCTCCTCCCTTTCCCTAACCCCTTCTCTTTCCTTTCCCCATATACAATTACCTCCCTACCCTCTTTCCACTCTCTCCTTACTATCATGTGATCAGCTCCTGCTGCTGCTCTCTCCCCTGCAGCGCCGGCTTCTTGCTGTGTCCGAACCGGCATAGGCCAATGACTTCACATCACATGCGCGTCACGTCATTAGCATATGCCGGTTGGGACACAGCCACTGTGGGGATGGTGTTCTTTGGGTGATGGCCGAAAAATTAAATTTTTGTCTCATCAGACCAGAGCACCTTCCTCCATACATTTTGGGAGTCTCTTACATGCTTTTTCGCAAACTCAAAATGTGCCATTTTGTTTTTTGCTGAAAGTAATGGCTTTCTTCTGGCCACTCTGCCATAAAGCCCAACTCTATGGAGCGTACGGCCTATTGTCGTCCTACGTACAGATACTCCAGTCTCTGCTGTGCAGCTCCTAAAGGGTTACCTTAGGTCTCTGTGCTGCCTCTCTGATTAATGCCCTCCTTGCCTGGTCCATGAGTTTTGTTGGGCGGCCGTCTCTTGGCAGGTTTGCTGTTGGGCCATGTTCTTTCCATTTGGTTATGATAGATTTGATGGTGCTCCTGGGGATCATCAAAGATTTGGATATTTTTTTATAACCTAACCCTGACTTGTACTTCTCAACATCATAGTCCCTTACTTGTTTGGAGAGTTCCTTGGTCTTCATGGCAGTGTTTGGTTAGTGGTGCTTCTTGCTTATGTGTTGCAGCCTCTGGGGCTTTTCAAAAAAGGTGTGTATATGTAATGACAGATCATGTGACCCTTATATTGCACATAGGTGGACATCATTTCACTACTTATGTGACTTCTGAAGGTAATTGGTTGCGGCAGAGCTTTTTATGGGCTTCATAACAAAGGGGGTGAATACATACCAACATGCCAATTTTCTGTTTTCTATTTCTAAAAAATAGTTTTATGTATATATTTTTCTCATTTCACTTCACCAACTTAGACTATTGTGCTCTGATCTATCACATACAATTTAGATTAACAAAACATTGAATTTATGGCTGTAATGTAACAAAATAGGTAAAAAGTCAAGGGGGTGAATACTTTTGCAAGGCACTGTATAAGATACAATTTATTTAAGTAAATCACATGGACATGATGTATGAGCATATACTGTCTAAGTTTCCAGTTAAGGCTTATCACTGCAATATATTACCATCTACATGCCCCCTTCCTTATGTATAAGCCAAGGAAGGAGTTTTTCAACCCACATATCTGAATTTTCACCACATTCGTCATGAAAATCTTCTGGATTAGAAATATTTTTTTCCCAAAGCACAATACCTTTTAAACACATCTGCAATTTTTAAAATTTTCTGCAGTCTTGTGATTTGTAGGCATCCCTTAAGAACTTTATTTGAACATCGTTATTTGAGAACATTGGTTGATTAGACATCTTAAAAAATATATAAATACTAGTAACTTGCCCGTCAAAAATGACGGCAATAAAATTTGAATGCTGGCAATGCTGCTTGCCACCCAATGTGAGCACCTTCGGCGCTCATCACGAGCCTCTCCGTCTACTTCCTCTCTTGTATCTCCTTTCCCCCCTCCTCTACCTCCATTGTGTCTCCTTCCACCCCTCCTCTCCCTCCCTTGTGTCTCCTTCCACCCCTCCTCTCCCTCCCTTGGGTCTCCTTTCCTCTCCCTCACTTGTGTCTCCTTTCCCCCCCTCCTCTCCCTCACTTGTGTCTCATTTCCCCTTACCATCCTCCCCCTCCTCATTCCTTCCTCCCTTATCAGCCTCCCCCTCCTCATCCCTTCCCCCCTTATCATCCTCCTCCTCTTCCCCCATCCTCCTCCTCCCTTTCCCCCCTCTCCCCTCACTTACCTTGATCCGGTGAGCTCCTGCTGTTGTCTGCTCTCCATCGCAGTTTGACAAATATAATAGGTGACTAGCGACTTGCCCGTCAAAAATGACGGCAATAAAAAGTGAAGCCTGGCAATTCTGTTTGCCACACAATGGGAACCTCTCCCCCTCTACTTTACTGACCTCGAGATGGGCGCCTTTGGCTCTCCCCCTGTCTACTTCCTCCCTTGTGTCTCCTTTCCCCCTCCTCTCCCTCTCTTGTATCTCCCCCCCCCCCCTGTGTTTTTACCTCCCTCTCCCTCCTGTGTCTCTAGCACCCTCCCCTGTGTCTCTTTCCCACCTCTCCCTCCCCTGTGTCTGCTCCCCCCTGTCCTCCCTCACCCCGTGTCTGTTCCCCACTTCCTCGTGTCTAATACTTTCTAATAGCAAATATATTTCAAAACTGCTCTTAATGAAATAGAAGATAGACAAAAATATGTATCCAAAATAGTCAAAAATAGCTTTTGTAGATTATGAGTCAGAGAATATGTGGGTAGTGATGTAGACAGTGGGTGAAGTGTAAAATACGATGATTCAAGTCACGGATCTTCTTCTGATGGTTAAACTTTGTGCATAAATTATATGAATGCTCTAGTTTGTAAAACATATTGCATCCGGTCAATCGCTAATTTCCTTTATAATAAGTCTGATTGCCCTACAGGCAATAAGGTTTTAGTTTATAGTAATTAAAAAATACCCTATCCACAATGGGCATCGAAAAGTGGGAGATGGAAGGGGGTGACATAACAGGGGATGATAGAATGGTAGAGAAAGATAGGGGTCAGGGACAGAGAAGGATAAAAAAAGTGGAGGGAGCAGGGAGAGAGAGGAAATAAAGAGAGAAGACGAAAAAGGGAATAGTAGGGAGAGAGGGGGTTGGGCAAGGAGAGAGAGGAAACGATATTTGAGAGGGGAACAGATTTGGGAAAGAGTAGGAAGGAAGGGAGAAAGAGAAGGGTACGGGAGAGAGATAAGAGGGGATAGGGCAAGAAAGACTGAGATAGAGGAAAAAGAAAAAAGGCAGAGGCAGATTGAAGAAGAGGAGTGGGTTGACAGTGCAAGGAGGAGGGAAAGGGGTACAGGATATAAAAGGGAATGGAGGATGAGAGATAGATGGGGAGAGAGAAGGGAAGACAGGCATGCAGGACGAGAGGAGTGAGAGGGAGAAGGAAATTGCTGGAAATATTTCTATATATATAACTCATATATTAGTTTTTGGTAAATTTATAAAAATGTTCCCATTTAATAAAGACTAGAGATTGAACGTTTTTAGGAAATAAAACATACTGGATATTTTTTAATTCTCTGGAGCCTTTACTTTTAGACAATAAATACCTTTATAAGTTTATTTTGAGGTACAGTGACAGACTAATCTTTTTTAGGTAGAAAATGTGTATAATGTACTTACCAAGGCAAGAAAAACCTTATTGCTTTTGTGATTTAATGAACTGTCTTGATTGGAAAATTAACAGCCTTATTAAATTGCAATTCGGCAAATTCTAAAGGGCTCTATATAAGCACAGAGCATTTTTGTTTTACAGAAATTTTTCGTTAGTGAAGACCTTGCTTTTGCATAGAAGTTCACTAACTAAAAACTTCTGCAAAAAAGATATGCTCTGTGCTTATATAGAGCCCTTTAGAATTAGCTGAATTGCAATTTAATAAGGCTGTCGTTTAAATGCACAGCAAAAGTTTAATAAAAGTTTTACTCTAAAGTGAACCTGATATATGTCAGCCCTTAAGCAAATATGTTTTTCTACAGGAATTATTATCTATATTATTTCTGATACATGACAATGCAAAAGTAAACGTCAGGTAGTACTGAAACGAATACTAATTAATTACGTCCTAACATCACAAGACAGCATAGTAGACATAGGCCCTCATTCAATTGCAGGACGTAATTCAATCGCAAATCACCAATTTCCTGCGATCGAGTTACGTCCTCTCGTAGCTCTACAATTCAATTGGCCGTCACAGCAAATCAGTCCCCCTTTGCGCTAAACGCAAACCATGCTATCGGCAGTAAGCATTTGCATGCTTGAATAGGATCGCCGCTGCAAGGCCGTAACTCGTGTTTCAAGCCGGCAAACTCGGAGCACTGTAAATGCAAATATAAATTCAAGACAGCACTGTAAAGCACTGTAAATGATGGGAACACAATGGGTGACATGAGGATTAAAGGCACAACATTCTCAAGCAGGCACATCGCCACAATTCAATACTTTATTTCACATTTAATTTCTGTCCAAAGTCCTACGGGCTTGAATGACCTCCTTTACCTCATTATTCAAGCCCTTAGGACTTCAATGAAATATGGAGGTTGGATATCAAAGTCCTATGGGCTTGGAGGTTGAAGCTTGTAGGACTTTAGGACGAAAATTGAACATGAAATAAACTATTTATTTTTGCCGATTTGAGAGTTTGGAAATGTTGTGCTATTAATTCTAATACCTAAAATTACTTTTATCTTTAATAAAAGTACAGGATTGCTTTTTTATTTGATTAATAAGTGCAACGATTTTTAAGTAAGCCCTTTGCGACACCTCCTTGGTACAAGTAAGCTATGGTTTGCGTTTAGCCGTTTACGGGCTTGACGGAATGGTGGATCAGAGCAATTGAATAGCGATTAGAGATTTGTTGCGTCTTCAACTCTTGCGGCACGGAACCATCAAAGGCTTTGAGGGAAGTATTTTGCGATTAGCAGAATCGCAATGGAAAGTAGCACGCAGCACCTAACCCGATCGGAGCATGCAAACAGAATGCAATTAAATAGCAACGTAGCTTGGGATCAGCATTTGCGAGCCCGTATCTCTAAAACGTAGCAATAGAATGAGGCTCATAGACAATACAATTTGCCACTACAACAGCATATAACATCAACCTTGCAGATGAAGATGATATGAACTGAAGGAAGGCATACAATGCAATATGTAAAATAATATTGGACATCCCACATCTCATAATCATATGGAAGAGATATTTTGAGTAACATTGGCTAAGAGCAAAATACATAACGTTTACGATCATATTTCACAATCTGAAGTAGGTCATGGCATAAGCTGACGCAAAAGCCAATAAATAGTATCTAAGATAACAGCAAATTTAAGATCTTATAGAGTTGAACAGTACATACTGCAGATGAGTGACCAGCTTGAAATTTCTGACTCATTAACAGCAAATAAAACATTAATTACCCTTTTTTTTGCAGAACCGCATCAAAGAATGACTAAACCCTTCAAGCTTGTGCCTCATAGTTCACAGGTAAGATATTTAATTTATACAATAGTATTGTAACAGAAAATGACTCAATAATACCTTCATGTGAAACTCTAGAAAATTATTTGAACCACAAATTTAAAACAAATCTGGCAACTACTTTCGCTGTAAATATATATTATGTCAAACTAGCGACTTGCCCGTCAAAAATGACGGGGCAATAACATTTGAAGCCATAACAATGCTGTTTGCCACACAATGTAAAGGTTTTTCGACTCTGAGGACCTTTGCTGCGAGACTCTCCTCTTGTGTACTTTTGCTCCTCTGAGCACCTTCGACGCTCATCACAAAGACAGACAGATATATATCTATCTATATTTTGTTAACTAATAATTAATCAATTAGTTACTTAATAAATTAATATACTTTACCTATTTCTAATTAATATATCCAGCCATCAAAAGCCTGAAGAGCTAACAATCTGTTTTTATTTTCCTGCAGCATACAATATACAGTTGGAGTGTTGCTGCCCTGAGGAGAAAGTGTAATGAGTGTCCCAACTGTGCATTAGAAATAGGCTGCGTTCGCGAGGGCAAACCGTTGGTTTAGTTGTGTAAAGTGCCATTTTAGATTCGTAATGTTATTAGTTGCAAGTCAGTATTGTAAATTGTCGTTGTTTGTCTATGTGTTACCCCGCTCGCAAGCATTTTCCATCATTTGTAATAGTGTATTTTGTACCTCGTACGTTCCTGTGTGAAAGTGCTACGCGGTTGGCGGTGCTTTGTATGGGCCGGAGTCGTATACTGACTTGCAACTAATAACATTACGAATCTAAAGGGAGCAAGAGCAAATCCGGGGAATTATAGACCAGTAAGCCTCACTTCTGTAGTGGGGAAGCTTTTAGAAGGGTTAATAAGGGATAATATACAAGAATATGTCTATTTGAACAGGATTATAAGTAGGAGTCAACATGGGTTTATGAGGGATAGGTCATGTCAAACAAATCTAATTAGTTTCTATGAGGAGGTTAGTAGGAACCTGGATCAAGGCAACTCAGTGGATGTAGTCTTTTTGGATTTTGCAAAGGCTTTTGATACAGTGCCACATGGGAGACTATTGGGCAAAATAAGGGATACAGGAATTGCAGTAAATATCTGCTCATGGATTGAGAGCTGGCTAAAAGACAGGAAGCAAAGGGTTGTTGTAAATGGAACATACTCCGATTGGACTAATGTGGTAAGTGGGGTTCCTCAGGGTTCAGTATTAGGTCCTCTCCTTTTTAACATATTTATTAATGAATTAGAGGTAGGATTTGAGTGTGGGGTCTCCATTTTCGCTGATGACACAAAGTTGTGCAAGGTAATTAAATCAGAAAATGATGTGCTTTCCCTCCAAGGGGATTTACATAAAATTGAGGAATGGGCATCTAAATGGCAGATGAGATTTAATACGAATAAATGTAAGGTTATGCATCTGGGAAGGAAAAATAGCCATGCAATTTATAATAATGGAGCAAATCTAGGTGGGCTGCGGGCAAGGGCCTCAGTTGCTGGGGAGGAGGTGGCTGCAGGGTCTCAGCGTGGAGCAACGGGCCGTACGCTGCGAGCAAGGGCCTTAGTTGCTGGGATGCCCAGCAACTGAGGCCCTTGCTCGCAGCGTACGGCCCGTTGCTCCACGCTGAGACCCTGCAGCCACCTCCTCCCCACAATACCCTGCCGCTGGAGAGAGGGAGCAGAACTCCATGCCCCATTACACCCATCAGACTACTTACATTCATCGAAGCGAGGGCCACGAGCCGCGGACCTCGCGTAGCGAGGGCTGCGGGCAAGGGCCTCAGTTGCTGGGATGGAGTGCCTTCGGCGCTCCATCCCAACAACTGAGGCCCTTGCCCGCAGCGTACGGCCCATTGCTCCACGCTGAGACCCTGCAGCCACCTCCTCCCCACAATACCCCGCCGCTGGAGAGAGGGAGCAGACCTCCATGCCCTTTCCCGCAGCGTACGGCCCGTTCCAACCCAAATAACACAGCACACACATTACGACACTCGCAAACAACATACCACACACATTACGGACTCGCAACACTCGGACGCAACTCGCGAACATTACAAAATTAAAACACAATACATACACACAGCACATACATAAAAGACTTACCTACAGCAACAGGGAGCATCCAGGACCTCAAAAAGGCAACTTACACCTTCGTTTAAATAAAAATAAAAGAGTTTGGACAATAAAAAATTTGATATGCGAGAGAAAAAATGGCCGCCAAACAAAACTAAAACGAGGCTACACACGCAAACACCATACGAGACACGTTACCAGACATTACGACCTCGCAAGCATTAGCTACCTTACGATTTCATTGCCGTCATTTTTTGACGGGCAATTCGCTAGTATATTATAAAAATGATAAGACTTAAATTCTGAAAATGGTTTTTTTTTTTTTAACCAACTGGGCATGCTCTTGTGCCTTACCCCCTCATAGTGAGAGATAATCTCTAAAATGGCTAATATTAGCGCAATATCAACCATTATTATTTTAAATATATTTGAAAAAAATCGTAATCATACACGATTGAGGTGTTATGTATTGTTGCTACAATTAAGCTTAATATAATGTAACTATCATTTTCTACCTAATATTGACATCTTGGTTAAATTTAAATTGATATATTCTATGTTGGCTTGTTGTGGATCCCTAATCACTTGATTAGAGCACAGCTGGAATAATAATAATATCTGGAAAACCGAACATCCACGTCGTAGTTCACTGTTAATCAGAATTAATAACTTTTTAGGAATTTAAGTGATTACTGTAAATGCCCTAAAAACATGATCTAGATTTTCTAAATTACATATTAACCATTAATAAAAAACATATTTAGTTGTGTAAAAAAAGCAATCAATATTAAAATTATTTTCAGATCAGACTGACCTACGGCTGGTGGCTTTGTCTTGCGGGGGGGGGGCGTCTAAAATTTCAGGAACAAAGTTATACCAACACAATGATCTCAATCAGCTGCAACAATGGCATAACTGCTGCTAGTACAGCAGTTCAAAAACATTGGGGTCCACTACAAACGTAGGCACCCTCTGCTTCTGGCAGCTGTTTATAGTAAAGGGGGACTATTCATTTATTAGAGAAGAGGGGCAGATGTATAGCTGAGTTTTAAGGGAGTCCCCACATTATTTTGCATTTATTGTGTAAAAGTATTGTTCTTAGCTTGTGGGGCAAAGTATTGTTTGGCTTCTTATTTAATCAGATTGTTCTTTAAACCTTACAGGGCTATATCTCAATCAAAATACCATGCCCAGGGTAAAGACAAACAGTCAACTGGAGGCTGATAAACAACTCATTGAAAATCAATTTATTATTAAATGTTACTATTATTAAACATTCAACATACATTTTATTAATAATCACTGCATAATTAAAAGAGATATGAAAGTTCATGGATTAATAAATCTCTGCGCTCTATAGGCAAAAAGCAGCCTATACGTATGCAGCACAGCTCATAAAACATTTTATTTTTTTAATATCTAAAAATCCCTCTAATGATTATGTTGACACCTCTATAGGGTGTCTACACAGGCATCTAATCCCCCCCCCAATCAGCATGCAGCATCCGGGGAGCAATATTAACTAACTTTTTCCCTGCTGTTGCAGCCAATCTCATTGCAGCTTCCTGTCTCTATATTAGCAGTAATACATAGCAAATATCAGTGATACACTACATATCCCAGGCTGCATTGCACCCAGAGTTAATTCAAAAGTTTCAGCTAACCTGATTGGCAAAAACAAATCATTTTAAATTTGATGCTAATTTAGCCTCGGTTTGGAGGGTGTTAACCCTGATTTCCAACTGTCTGAAATTACAAGAGATTTTGCTTCAATTCAAGTGTTTAAATGTTTATTTGGGGATTTTTTTTCATGCAACAAATGTTTGCATACACTACGAATTCTCATCTATCAGATGCATTCATAATCCAGCAAATTTACATATCCCTTTAAAATAACTATTTCCTCTTCTCAGTGTAATAAAGTTGTCCTTTTAGGTTCATATTTTTATATTATTTCAATCACTCCAGTAAATGTAATGAAGACATTTACACGCCAGATCATTTTGGCCTCTTGTTTCCAATCTGTCTTCAGTCCAGCTGGATGTGGAAATCTAGACTTGTAATGATCCAGTCACATAACAAAGGCATATTGTTTCCACAAGATTGCAAGATGTCTTATACAATGATGATTTTATCACTTTATTGTGATTTATGAATCATTAACGGTGTATATTTTTATGTTCAGTACAATAGCTCCTTGTGCTTATTTTAGCACATGCTGTTCATGCAATATATCAGTTTTACTGTATACTGTCTCAAAGCGTTTTCTTTTTTCAACATTTAGTATATTTTGGCATTTGCCTTTCCCCCCTTGACCAGCACTATTAATAGTAAGTGATTCTGGAAAATGGCTAGACATGTTTTCTAGTTGGTAAGATTGACTTTTTGTAAAGAGATGGTTACGTGGGATATTTTGCCACAAGGGTAAATACTATGAGGTAATTAAATCACATTGTTGATGCTGCGTGCAAACATAAAAAAACGAAATAAAAATGGCGATTAAAAAGAATACTGGTTGAGCTTTGTAGGATGTACTGTAATTAGTAGAATTTTGTAATTATACCACTAATGAGAAAATTACTTGAAAAACGATGTTATTTTATAGAGTTCATATATCAAACTGTCTAATGAATTCACTGCTCCATAAATCACATTCTAAAAAAAAGGGCAATAAAGGAATATTTGAAGATAGCATGTTAAGAAAAATGTAAAATATATATTATACTATATCCAATGTCTGTGACAGAGGATGATCGATATTATATAGAAGAAAGAAAAAGCCTCCTCACATGGTATGATGTCTTAATGTGCTTTGAGAAGTATAGACTCATTAGTTCAATAATAGCCTTGTGGTGTATGCATATACATAGACAGTAATTTAAAATCAAAATTCTTTATTGTTATATGTTATTAAAACCAGTGAAATAACAATTGGTTAAAATAATAAAATTGACAGTAGGGTAAGGAATTCACTGGTGGTCCAGTGGTTAGGATTCAGCGCTTTCACAGCTTCCAGTCAGGGATCCAAGAGGTCACACCAGCCCAAAGCCATGCAGAGTTGGGTTAGGTCAGTACTTGGATGGGAGACCACCTAGGAATATCAGGAGCTGTGGTCTGTGACCCATGGAGAAGGAACTGGCAACCCACTCCAGTATCTCTGCTATGAATACTAAGTGGATGAGCATGGTGTGTTGCAGTCCATGGTCTCATCGAGAGTCAAACGCAACTGAATGATGTAAAGCAAACAAAAATGCTATAGCTATCTTATAAGCATCTACACTCTTGTTATAGATTCTCTGAGGGAACCTCTTACAATGTTGGTTTTTGGTTACTCTTTATGAGTGGTTATAGTATGAAAAAAAACTTGTAATTCAGTTAGACTCTCTGCGAGGTGCAAAAGATATCAACTTTAATAATTCTGGCAAGTGTGTAACGCTCCATGGGAGCGTACACACTTACCACTTCCTAAGGGCCTCATTCTATTATCGGCCGCAGCCGTTGCGGGGCCACAAGGACCGGCCGCAAGCTATTCTGCTATTCTATTCCCCTCCGCCTGGGGATTCCGGCAGGCTTGCGGCCGGCGCCTTGCTATCTCTTGCGCCCACTCGCGCCGGAGGAAAGCCTTTGATCTAAAACGGCCGCAAGGAAATCGGCCGTAAGAAAATCCTATTTGCTATTCAATTGCTCCGGGAACCCTCTCTGCAAGGCTAAAAGCGAGCCGCAGCTTACTTGCAGGAAAGAGGTCCCGCTAGCACCAATTAAGCACGAAATATAGCCCAAATAAAGCCATCCTGCACTTTGAGAAGACTATAAAGTGATTTTAGGTGTTAGCAAAAATAGCACAACATTCCCCTACACTCAAATCCGTAAAATATATATTTTTTAATATATGTCAAATATACATGTAAAAAGTCCAGAGTGCTTGGAGCACCTCAGACCCGGCCACGCTGCGGCCGGAAAATAAACAGTTAATGTAAACTCGTATTTGGGCTGATGTGCAAGCTTGAGAGGGGGTTACTATTAATCCTCATGTCCCCCAATATGATCCCTCAAGACTAGTATACAAAAATTGACATAATTCCATACTCCAGGGCCTCTTCAATTGAGTAATTGTAGTTTCTGGAGCCCGTAGTGTAGCCCGTAAAATAATTTGCTATTCAATTGGTGTCTTTTAGCTACCCTCAAATAATTTGCGGGCTACAAATCGCTGCGGTTGTCAAAATCGTAGCTGTTAACCCATCAAAGCTTTTGATCTTTCAAGCCTGTAAATGTTTACAATCGCAAAACACTATTCAATTGCTACCTCAAGCCCGCAATTGTTTTCACACCCATAAATGGCAAATGTAGAAGAAAATCCTATGAGTCCCAGATAGGACTCGCAAGGGGGTTAAACACCTGTTCGTAGCACTGTAAATGCAAATAAAAAATCAATACTGCACTTTAAAATACGAGGAATGAAAGGCATTATAATAAATTTTATAATTAATTGCACAACAGTCTCAAGCTCACATATCTGCAATAAAAAATATTTTGGTATAAACGTTTAACTTCCGTGTTATATCAATCTCGCTAATCAAGGAGTTAATACATGTCAGGCCACCCACATGGACTAGAACAGTGTCATCATTCATTTTTAGTATTTTATACATTTCCCGATTGCGAGTCTGATCGCATATCGGAGCTTCTAAATGCTAATTGATTGACTATTAACCATGTTTTACTAACCTGATGATGACGGTCTCAATTACTATTGTCTGTTTCTAAATCTGTAGTTACTGCCTTGCTTAATTGATCATGATCATGCTCTGAAATGCTACTTGCGGGTGCATGGTTTACGGTTTTGGCTTTCAGCCAAGTAGCTGCGGGCTTCTTCAAGTGAATCGCTCTGTAACTGTTGCAGACTTCAAGCACACAGACTTATACGGTATGAAGGCAACGACAGGCTTGCAATTGAATGGAGGCCTAGGTATATCATCCAATGATGCACATGTAAGGTTGTTGCGAAAATAACCATTTTAATCTACCCAGTAGTAATAACTCCTTTCCTGGGCAATTGGTAGACATCAAAATTAGTTCAGAATGTAATAACATCACCCTTCTATATCACTGACAAAGGATGGAGAACCTATTTCTATGAAAAGTGATGATGATCTTCTTTTGGCTCACCTTGATGTAGCTGGGATAGTAGGGCATCTCTAGCAAAAGAATGGAGAATCTCCTTGCTCACAATGTGGTACCTTCGTTTTCAGGATCTCCTTCTGTCTCCCCTCTTGGTATATCTGGGACACAGTGTGTGTATGAAACAGCTGAGTTGTGTAACATTGGAATACAAACAGTGCTGAATATGTAGGGAATTAGTTACTTTAGAAAATATAGCTTGTACTGTGAATAGACAATTTTTCATACTACTATTAAAAATTAAAAATGAAAACAAATGTAACGGTATATGGAAGTTTCCCTGTTTCAACTTTTTTCTAATCAAACACATTATATCAGAAACGCACATTACATGGAGTCATTCTATACACATACAGATTTGTTTTAATTTTTTTTAGAGCTGCCTGTGATTGGTCAAAACAACTTACGCTAATTTAGCTTGGATTTTCAGGGAGTATTCTTCCTCAAAATCAACTGCCAGACATTTTCAAATGTCCAGGTAAGTTTAATAATGTTCATTTTGGGATTTTGTTTCATGCAAAAATGTTTGCATATATATGCAAAAAGAGTAGAGGTGCTCATCTGAGAACGAAAAATACCTCAGTGGGTTTTCTCTATAGGTCTGGTTACCTACTCTGAGAGAAACCTCTTTTAGCTCACCTGTGCCCTTCACAGGGAGAAATATCCTGTAGTTTATCTCAAAAGAGTGATCCAGCCCCGAAATACCAGGCAATTCTACCCAGAACAGGAGAAACAGCAAACCCCAGACGCATTTCGTCCTCTGTGGGACTCGTCAGTGAGGTGCAGCTGAACTCCCTAAGGCCCAGTGAGCAAGGAGTCCCCGTCTGGTTCCCCCTATCACTTATAAGGTGAGGAAAAAGTAAAAAGAGCAGAGGTGCTCATCCGAGAACATACAATACCTCAGTGGGATTTTTCTATAGGTCTGGTTACCTACTCAGAGAGCAGCCTCTTTTAGCACACTTGTGCCCTTCACAAGAAGAATTATCCTGTTGTATATCAGTCTGGTCTCACTCAAAAAATGTTTGCATACACTAATTTTTCTCTCCTTTCAGATGCATTTATAATCCATGAAACTTCTATATAAAGTGGTACCTTGGTACTCGTCGTTAATTGGTTCCAGAAGGCATGACGAGTGCTGAAAACGACAAATACCAAGATCCCCATAAGGAGTAATGTAAATTGACTCATATAGGTCTTAGCATGCGCAACGAGCATCAAGCAAACCTTGGTACTTGTACTTGTCAAAATGCGTTGAATACCAAATTCGACGAGTTTTGAGGTAGACGAATGCTGAGGTACCACTGTACCTTTAAGTTTGGGGTGACAGTCATCCCAAGTCTTATTTTGAAGGGAAAAAAAACATACTGTCAAATTGAGGCTGCAATATCCTTTTAAAGCTAACATACAACTGCCTCTGTATTGTATTTCCCAGTATTTTACTCTAATTTACCTAATAAATCTTAGCTCAGAAGCTCAGATGACAAGTGTTTCTGCACCTTATTGAGTGCAGTGCCCAGGAGACTTTCTCAATTTGCTAATAATCGTGTTCTACACTTGAGAACTCATTGTAAGTCTTCTAGCGGTTCCGCTGGGATATTTATAGCTTTTTGGCGTCAAGCTGAGATCAATTTGTCATTAAAAGGCTGCAGGCATGAACAGCGCAAAGGAAAGGTGATGCTAAAAATGAACTACACACAAATAGGAGCAAAATATAAATGATTGGGCAGCCTGCTGAGCTTAGAGAAGGAACATCTCATGGGATTACTGAAGAGAATGTGGTCGGCTCTAATAATAACTGGCTGTGACTCACTGCCCACAAGGGTTTAAGACGACTGGTGAATAAGAAGGAAAGGCAATTGATTGCTGACGTCATGTGAAGGAAAAATAGATGGCCTTTGTATTTCTGGTTAAATGTGAATTATTACTAATATCTATGCAATGTTCACCATTCACAAAGCAGTACAAAGCTTTCTTGTGATACTATTAAAAAACACTTTGACCACATAAACAGGATATAAGCAATGCAACATACACAACACTGTAGTCATAAGTGACTCCGTAGTAATAAAGTTCATGGTTTTAGAGAAAGTTGGATGATGCAGGTGCTTAAAGGTATATGGAATGTTCCTGGATATTACTGGGTATATAATATACCTGTATATCTATTTAGTTGTATGTACTTTGTATTGTTATGAAGTGCTTATAAGCTCTGTTTTTACTGCATAAAATCAAACAAATATTCACTGTATAGGTCTGCTTACTGCAGGATAGGGCTGGATGGGCAGTGTAGTGTCCTAGCCTATCAGGTACCACATCTCACCAGCATGTTGCAGAATGTTGCTGAGAGGTGGTCATTCATTGGTTAGTATGAGACCGCACAGCAAGTACAGCAGTCTGTGCCTTTGTGAGCTGCAGAGGGCAGAACTAAGCATGTAATATTTGTGTGGTTTTAGCCAGCAAAAGCAGAGCTTATGAGTACATTTTAATAAAATGAAGTGCAAAAAAGTAAATAGATCTGTATATAAATCTGTGACAGTGAGAGTTAAAGACTACTGTATTATATATATATATATATATATATATATATATATATATATATATATATATATATATATATATATAAACAGTATATACTAGCGAATTGCCCTTCAAAAAATGACGGTCATAAAATTGTAAGTCAGGTAATGCTGTTTACAATGTAAGGCTTTTGGTCCTCTGAGTACCTTTGGCGCTTATTGCGAACCTCTCCCCTGGTGTAGTTTTAGTTGTGTGAGCACCTTCAACGCTCATTGCGAGCCTCTCCCCTCGTGTAGTTTTTGTTCTCTGACCACGCTGTACGTTCATTGTGAGCCTCGGTGCTCATTGCGTGGCTCCAAATGAGCGCCTTTGGCGCTCATTGCGAGCCTCTACTCTGCTATTTTTATATTTCATATGTATCTTTTTTTATTTATAATGAATGAATTACCTAATTAATTAAATATTAAATTAATATATTTTACCTATTTGTAATTCATATATCCAGCAATCAATATCCTGAAGAGCTAACTATTGCTTTTGATTTTCTTGCAGCATACAAATGTACATTTTGACTGTTGCTGAGCTGAGAAGAAAGTGTCAGCAATGTGGCAAGTGTGCAGTGTAAATAGGCTGCGTGCGCGAGGGCAAACAGTTATTTTCGTTGTGTAAAGCATCATTTTAGAATGGTAATTATTATTAGTTGTAAGTTAGTGTTGTAAAATGGCGGCGATTGTGCATGTATTTGAGTACTTTGTAATATTGTATTTTATATCTTGTACGTTCCTGTGTAAAAGTCTTATGTGCCTGGCGGTGTTGTGCGAGGTTAGGGGTCGTGTAGCCTCCAGTTTTTTTGTCCGCCATTTTTTTTTTACGCTTAGCCGATTTTTCGAGTGTTTAAACTCGGCAAATAGTGTTTAAATTGTCGTGCAACCTCACTCCCAGATGTCCTGGCTGTCCCCCTGTGCTGTGTGTGATGTTTTTTTTGTATTTTTGTTTGTTTTGTTGTGTTATTGTTTTTGTATGTGCGCGGTTCGACCGTTGACTTTGTATTTTTTGGTGTTGCGGGTCATATTTTTTTTTTCTAAGTGCTGCTTTCCTTTTTGCAAGAGTTTCGGGCCGTATTTTTTCCTGGCAATTTTTTTCAAACTACTACTGGTCTTGCAATGTGAATGGTGTAATTGAGATATGTGTTGAACTGTAGTCCCGTGGGTTGTAGGGATGAGCGTCTACAGCATAATTTAATTTACAGAACATGCCCACAACTTTGAAGATGTTTCTTTTTTTATTTATTGTGAAGCACACAACAAATAGGACAAAATACCGTAAAAAGTCAATGTGCACCTAAAGTCAATACTTTGTAGAGCCACCTTTTGCGGCAATCACAGCTCCAAGTCGCTTTGGATAAGTCTCTATGAGCTTGCCACATCTTACCACTGGGATTTTTGCCCATTCCTTCTTGCAAAACTGCTCCAGCTCCTTCAAGTTGGATGGCTTGCACTTGTGAACAGCAATCTTTAAGTCTGACCACAGATTTTCTATTGAATTGAGGTCTGGGCTTTGACTAGGCCATTCCAACACATTTACATGTTTCCCCTTAAACCACTCAAGTGTTGCTTTAGCAGTGTGTTTGGGGTCATTGTCCTGCTGGAAGGTGAACCTCCATCCTAGACTCAAATCACGCACAGATGGTACTGATTTTGCACCATTCATCTTTCCCTCAACTCTGACCAGTTTCCCAGTCCCGGCTGCTGAAAAACATCCCCACAGCAGGATGCTGCCACCACCATGTTGCACTGTGGTGTTCTTTGGGTGATGTGATGTTTTGGGTTTGCGCCAGACATATCGTTTTCTTTGATGGTCGAAAAGTTAAATTTTAGTCTCATCAGACCAGAGCACCTTCCTCCATACATTTTGGGAGTCTCCCACATGCCTTTTTGCAAACTCAAAATGTGCCCTTTTGTTTTTTGCTGAAAGTAATACGCTTTCTTCTGGGCACTCTGCCATAAAGCCCAACTCTATGGAGTGTACGCCTTATTGTCATCCTATGTACAGATACTCCAGTCTCTGCTGTGGAACTCTGCAGCTCCTCCAGGGTTACCTTAGGTCTCTGTGCTGCCTCTCTGATTAATGCCCTCCTTGCCTGGTCTGTGAGTTTTGGTGGGCGGCCGTCTCTTGGCAGGCTTGCTGTTGTGCCATGCTCTTTACATTTGGTTATGTTAGATTTGATGGTGCTCCTGGGGATCAGCAAAGATTTGGATATTTTTTTATAACCTAACCCTGACTTGTACTTCTCAAGAACAGTTCCTTGGTCTTCATGGCAGTGTTTGGTTAGTGGTGCCACTTGCTTAGGTGTTGCAGCCTCTGGGGCCTTTCAAAAAAGGTGTGTATATGTAAAGACAGATCATGTGACACTTGGATTGCACACAGGTGGACATCATTTCACTAATTATGTGACTTTTTATGAGCTTCATAAACCCCCTTTCCCTCCCCTGTGTCTCTTTCCACCCTCTCTCCCTCTTGCTCCTCAGTGCTCCTGCTTGCATTTCCAGGTGTGAAACCATTTGCAGGCTTGGAAAATTGATTATTTTCCCCAAGCCCAAAATGGGTTTTCCGATTTATGGCCTCCATTTTTGTCTCTTGCTTATCCGTTCTGAGACCGTCAGAAAACACCAATTAAATAGCAACCTCACTTACAGGCTCACTTGCAACCTCACTTACAGGCTCCCTGCCTCTTCCCCTGTGCCATGTGGGAGGTTGTAAGCTAATTTTCAAATCAAATGGCTTTTTTTGGCGGCCCCCAACAGGCTTTCAAGTTATGGGCTTGAAAAAAATGGCAGCCTTTAAACCAGTAATTTTTTTGAAGCCTGTAACTCGTAAGCTGTTCGGAGCCTCCATACCCTCTCCATTGTGGGCATCGCGATGAGCGCCTTCGGTGCTCATTGCAGCCCCATCAAGTACCGTCAAGTCAGTCACGTACAGGCCTTGCGATATTCGCCTTCGGCGGTCATTGCAGCCCCATCAAACCAGTCGCGTATGGGTCTCGCATTGACCGCCTTTGGCACTCATCGCGAGCCCCAGAATGAGTGCCTTTGGCGCTCAGTGCAGCCCCATCAAGCCAGTCATGTACAAGCCTCATTGCACATGCCCAAGCCCGTAAATTTTAACATTGCGTGATGACAACTCACAATTACCACAACTATTATATGTGATACAGATTTGTCAGCTGGACCCTGCCCGCATTCATGATACTTTTAGAAAGGCTGTGTGTGAGAGGAGCACATACATTTCTGGAGACCAGAGCTTGCAGTTATTGAGGCATGCTGCCTGTTCCAGGGCATATGGGGCAAAAGGGAATAGTGTCAAATTTAATTAGATCCCGTTGTGTAACAAATAACTTCCACTTCTCCATTTTCACTCTTTCCACTATTAAAAAAAGATACACCGTTCAAATTCCAGCTATCAGGAAGTGATGAAACAAAGATAAGATGGACACTTTTATACATAAATAGGGTGCTAAAAAAAGACACAATTTCTGTAAAAAGAAATTAACTGTATGTGGGAAGTTCTTAAACTGGAGCAGAGAAGGCATTTATTGAAGATCAAGTAGGAAATATCTTTCAGAAAAAACAGAAAGACAAGAGGTCAGGATTTCAAGTTAGAGGACAGAAAATTTTCTAGCAATGTGTCTGTTTACATAAAGATTCAAACAGTGTTCCATTGGAAGTTAAAGAATTAATGAACATCTATTATATGTACAGCACTGTCATAGGATGTAATAGTTTTATGTAGATGATTTTGTTTGGGCTTAAATAAAATCTATGTTTGATTATAAATTCTAAACTGTCTATACTTGAAATAAACCTGACAGCATCAGATAATATTACATTGGAGACTAGTCATATCATTTGGATATTTCAGGTGCATATACATCTATACCTGTAAATGTAAAATGATTTAATTAATACATTTGCATGTCACTACCCAGAATCCTTAGTACCAGATAAACAGGTCTTCAGATCTGCTTGACACAAGTAGGTATACTAAAAATAGTCTTTTCTTTCCTTCCTGAACAGTGGAGGGTTTTTCAATCACCTTTGTACTCACCATAATGTCTGGTCTGAGTACCCTCTTGAAACTCCTTTCATAGTTGCCAGAACCATTCTCACACTGATGAGACCCAATTAAGACCTAAATGTGTGTGATTGTGTTCTAGCAGTGTACCCTAATCCAAGCCTATGTTCTGAAGGCTGTCTATTGTAAGATCGGTACATACTTGACATTTTCTAGTTTCTCAAAATACAAAAATAGAAACATAATAAGAAAATATATTTATAATCATAAAACTAGTAATAAAATAAATTACACACTTCTCTTGCTGAAGTCCAGTATGCCTAGGCAGAATACGGGTATAGTGACTTTAACATGGCACGGTAGCAATTGCTATACAGATCATGCAACATGTGTTTTTTTCAGCATCCCCGACTAAAGGGAAAGTATGGATATCTGAGGATGGAGGAATACAATATTTATAGAGAACAGTTGTTGTTCAGTGCTTCAGTCGTGCCCGACTCTCGGTGATCACATGGACGCAGCATACTAGGCACATCTGTCTGTGTTTCTGGTTGTTCTTATCCATATGGTTTTCTTGGCAAAGATAGTGGAGTGACAGTTTTTTTTTCTCCAGTGGACTGCAATTTGTCTGACCTCTCTGGTATGACCTGCCTATCTTGGGTGACCCTACATGGTTTAGCTCACAGCTTCATTGAGGCACACAATCCCCTTCACTACGACAAGGTAGTGATCCAGAAGGGGATAGAGAACAGTAGCAGCCTTTTATCATTGTGTTTCACTGCTGCTCTAGAACCATAGTTTCAACCTATGTGCACTCACATTTTACAACATGCATGACCACTATATCAAATGTAAAATCCATACTGTAGTTGCCTTTTTTTGTTTTTACAAATTTTGTTATCCAAATCTCGAATTTTGCAAAATAATTGCACATAAATGTACCAAATATGGAAATGAGAAAAACTGTATAATGAAAGGGGATTGGAGGTAGATTACAACGGTTATCAAAACACCAAGGGCACATGAAGCATTTCACCCTGAGGCAGTGCTATAATAAGTACAAAATGCATAGTGTCCTGATAGGGCTTTTTCCTAGTATATATATCGGTCCTATCCTGTCATGGTTACAGCATCAGTCCGCCTCTGCAGTGCGGCGACCAACTGCTAGATGGCGCTGCCAATATTCCAGTGCCATATTATACAGTCAAGGCTTAACTCAACTGTTAGGGTTAGTTTAAGGGTTAGGCTAACATTCTAAGGTTAGAACTTCTCTCACATATCGGCAGCGGCGGCACTGCAGCAGCAGACTAGTGCCGTAACTATAACCGGACAGACCCTATATCTCGATGATCTATTGTGTCTGGTAATGCTTATTTATTAATACATTAATGTATAAAGTTGAATTCACAAACACTGAGATAACATTGTTTTAGACAAATTACATCTTTCAGCAACAATTTACTTTTTCACAATGCAGCACGGCCCACTTGTCTTTTTTTGCTACCATGTAGCCTCTCTGCAAAGTACATCAAGCATCAACTGATGCAGCAGAGACCCAGCAGCTGCATCTGATTGGATGGCTGCATTCTAAAAGAATTTGTAATTATCAAAGTGTCCAGCCAGTACTGATTTAATTAATAGTATTTAAAATGTAAGTTATTGTAAACTTTTCTTTGTTAAACTCCTATTTACCTAATATTTTGTGTATGTATTTTATAGGGTTGAAGACAACAATTTTAACAAAAAACACAATATTTAGAGGTATCGATAACAGAAAACTATAGCTAATGAAATATAATAAAATATTTATTAGCACATTATTAATACAGTTCATAGTCATAAATGAAACAAGATTATTTCCAAAGTAGAGCAAAACATATGTATATGAATGGCAATATTATATGTTAATTTAGAAGTTGTACAGGAATACCCCGTTTAGTGCTGTACATGCGTTCCGGCATGCAGGAGCACTATGTGAATCAGCGCTAAACGGGGCATTTTAATGCCATAGCGCTGAAAAGCGCTAAGTGGGGATTTAAAAAAATGTAAACGCGATTTGGCGCCAAAACCGCACTATCGCAAGATTTAGCATTAAGTGGGAAATTTGAAATGGAAACCACGCTTTAGCGAATCAGCGCTATGCGGGGAAATGCAAAGCCGGGTATACCTGTACATACATGTCAGGACTATCACATATAATAGTTGTGGTAATTGTGAGTTGTCGTCACGCAATGTTAAAATTTCATGTTAAAATTTACAAAGTCGCTCATTGTGAGCTGGCTTCACGGCGTTGCAATGAGCGCCAAAGGCTCCTTGTGAGGCCCATACGTGAATGGCTTCATGGGGCAGTAATGAGTGTCAAAGGCGCTCATTGCGCAGCTCACAATGAGCGCCAAAGGTGCTCATCACGAGGCCCATACGTGACTGGCTTGAGGGGGGAGAGTTACAGGCTTCAAAAAAATGACGACTTTAACAGCTACCATTTTTTCTATCCCATAACTTGCAATCCATTGCTATTTAATTGCCATTTTGGGGAGCTCTCAAAGCGGCTAAGCAAGTAAAAAAATGGCGGCCATAAAGCCGTAAATTTTCTACAAGTCCCTAATCGGAAACACATTTCGGGCTTGGGGAAAATTATCAATTCAAACAGGAGCCCAGAGGAGGGAGAGGTGTAGAAAGACACAGTGGAGGTAGAGGGGGGAGAAGGTGGAAAGACACACAGGGGAGGGAGTGGGGCGGGGGAAGAGACAAGGGAAGGGAGATAAGGGGAGGGGGACTGGGGAGGGAGAGGGGGCAAAGAGACACGGGTGAGAGGTTCGCGATGAGCTTCGAATGGGGGTGGAAGGAGCTTTGTTATATCACTGGAGACAGCCACAAGGTAGACTGCAAGCCTTGCTCCTGCAGAAATGTAAACACCTCTTTCATTCCCACATCCTTTATCTTGGATGCCCCTGGAGATCTACAGTAGCATCAATGTTTTTTTCTGAATAAAAAATAGGTTATTACATTTTCCCTACCAAATTATGCTCTTACATTCAAAATGTTCAATTATATATTTTTTACCATACAGTGGTCCTAACTTAGCCAAGCTTATACATATGAATGTAAACATGGAAGTGTTTGTTACATATTAACCAAATGAGAAAATTAGAAGAGAAATAATTTTCACAAAGAAGTATAAGATTGTCTAGACACAAAAATAAGAAAGAGAGTCCTCTATTAGAATTAATACACATAAAATATTTACAATAATTACCTTATTTAATAAATAATTGTGTTAAGGCTCCAGGAAGACTGCTACAGTCTGCACCACCATATTCATGCAGAACTACAGATGATTATGACAGTGCCATTATAACTATTATTTTGTGGCTTAAGAGAAACAAATTGGTTTACACAAAGTAATTACATTCAGCTAAACTGAAAGGATTGCATGTAGCAATAGGTTTTTATAGGTCCCCTGGAATTGGAAAAAAAATCCCCAGGGGTCTCTATGGGCCCCAAGGTCCTATTTGAGATCCCCAACATGTTTTAGCAAGTGTGAATGACTGAATGACACCAATGCAAAAAAATACACTGGACAGAGCAGGATAAACCCCAGAGAAGTACCCTGGTGCATTGCAACATCTGCACTGGTGTTAGCTTCGCCCATGTACAGAAATATCACTGCAGTGAAAAGAGCATGGGTAGGTTTCTGCCTAGGCCCATAAGCCCAGGGCCTTATGGGCCTAGGCAGATGCTAATCCCTGCTATTTTCACAGTTTTTAAATTGTTTTAAAGTGCTGCTATGATAGCACTCAAACTGTTTATTTAACCTGCTTCTAAGTAGGAATCTGTACACCACACGATACATTGCGCTTATAGGCACATTCCTTCAGGTTCTGAAATGATCATAAATTACAAGCAACCTCTAATTGCTCATATGTATATTTACTGTAATAATAAATTCCACAATTTTTCCTTTGAGGTAAGAATGCCTAAAGTACCAAAATAAATAAGAGATTTAAGTGTAAGAAGTTATCTGCAGCCATTAAGCTAGAAATGTTTTAAAATTAACATGGTTATGAAAAAAAAAAAAATCTTCTAAAACTGTGAACTATGCATTACCTTGAAAATGCATTTTTTCACTTGTTTCCAGTGGTCTGTTTGATGACGAAGAGCTATATTGATGACTTCTATGTCCTTTTAATACAGAAAAACTCACGTCTCCACAGAAAACAGGCATTGTAACCTACCGGGACAGGGCCCAATTAGACCTTGCATAAATGTGAGACCCTTGACAGTTGTTGGGAGGTGTTGAGGTGGGTGATATCTTAGTGGTACGCTCAGAAGTATTAGGACTTTGTGTGCTAAATGTGCACAGGAATTTCCTAAAACTTCATAGCACGGATTGATCTTGACATTTAGCTTCATTATTTTTTCCTGTTTTGCTGCATTATTTTGTTTTGTTCTACCAACATACCTGAAATAACTATTTTTCTAAGGAAACAAAGCTGTGAGTGTGCTTCCAGAACATGGCCCTTCTGAGGTCTAACACGGATATTGTCCTCCAATTAATCTAGGAAGCATACAGGATGTTCTGATAAAGTCTCAGCTCATTTGGAAGGAAGAATTTGGCAAAAGAAATCCACAGAGCAAATGTTCTCATTGCATAAATACAATGTTGCTATTGGCCAGTCAGCAAGATCTGTCTGAATTGTATTCAGTGAACTGGAATATTGCAATTAAGTCTTTTGTTCCTTTTCTTCGAGACTGAACAGTGTTCATAGTTTTGTACTCAGGAACCTCGGGTGGTGTATTTACTTATGTGTGACCTGACCAACTAAACTGGATCTCTGTCGTTTTGAAAAACTTTACATGTTTGCAAAGTATGTAACAAACTAACAACATCAGCATCTGTGCAAGCCAAGAGCATAAAATCATTTTAAGAGAAAATATTAATTCTTGTAATGTTTGGTGGCTGACATGTTTCTGAAACGTCCTTTTTAGTGTATGTGTGAGGTGGTTACATAGCAAGGAAAACAAGACTTTAACTTCAGAATGCAACTGCCTGCTTCAGAGCACGTGCAGGTGAGTGGGGATGTATCAAATGCTAATAATTGGACTCACTTTACAAAAAAAATTGGCAAAATATATTCCCCTAGCTCAAGTGGAACTGAAGTGGAACACAAAAGTTGATATGTTATTCCCATGGCTTAAATAATGGCTAAAGTTTTTAGTCAGGTACATGCTTCACAAACATGAGAATTTATCGCAAACCGCAATTATCTTTCATTTCTAGAAGTAATTTAACATACAAATAAAATAAACATTAATGATATTTGTATATATTATAAAAGTGTGAATGAAAACATTAGATTTTAATAGGAACTTGTATGTAGAAATTTTGGGCCCTATTAAATTCCAGCCTCGTAAATAAGAGGCTTCTACTTAAGCCCTACGTACTGCAAAGTTTCTCTAACTTACAATGCTATTAAATTAGCCCTGCTGCGAGCAACGTATGAGCTACGCAGCAGGGCCGTACGTATCTACACTGCGTAAATGTACATGAGGAGTGACAGCCTGCGAGATGATATCGCAGGCTCCCACTCCTCATCAATTGCTGCGGGGGTCCTAAAAGGGACCTCCGCGGCAGTCCCCCACATAAGCCCTGCCATGGGGGTACTCCGAATACCCCCCCCGGCACCTAAAATTAACCCCCCCTCAATGCGGGGGTCCCCGTCGGGACCCCCGAAGTGTCCTCACATGAACACCTTGCTGCAGGGGTCCATAGGAACCCCCGCAGCCCCCACACATTAACCCCTTGCAGCGGGGGTCCCCGATCTGCATAGATCAGGCCCTCCGCTGCATTTAAAACTTTTAAATTCCCCGCCGCGGCTCCTTAAAGGGACCGCGGCACACTATTACCCAATCCCGGCCGCGGCACTTAAAATTAACCCCCCTCTATGCTGGGGGTCCCCATCGGGACCCCCGAAGTGTCCCCATATAAACCCCCTGCAGCGGGGGGCCCCGATCGGCACCGATCGTGACCCTGCTGCAATTCAATTTTAAATTTCCCGCCTCGCGGGTCCTCAAAGGACCGTAAAGGTCCTGAAAGGACTCGCACTAAAAATAATAACCCCAGGCAACTATAATTACCCCATTAACTCATGATGGTCAATCCAGACCACCATAAGACCTGAATTACCCCATTAACTCATGATGGTCAATCCAGACCACCATAAGGCCTAAATTAACCCATTAACTCATGATGGTCAATCCAGACCACCATAAGGCCTAAATTAACCCATTAACTCATGATGGTCAATACAGACCACCATAAGGCCTAAATTAACCTATTAACTCATGATGGTCAATACAGACCACCATAAGGCCTAAATTAACCCATTAACTCATGATGGTCAATACAGACCACCATAAGGCTCTATTTAACCCATTAACTCATGGTGGTCAATACAGACCACCATAAGGCTCTATTTAACCCATTAACTCATGATGGTCAATACAGACCAGCATAAGGCTCTATTTAACCCATTAACTCATGGTGGTCAATACAGACCACCATAAGGCTCTATTTAACCCATTAACTCATGGTGGTCAATACAGACCACCATAAGGCTCTATTTAATCCATTAACTCATGGTGGTCAATACAGACCACCATAAGGCCTAAATTAACCCATTAACTCATGATGGTCAATACAGACCACCATAAGGCCTAAATTAACCCATTAACTCATGATGGTCAATACAGACCAGCATAAGGCTCTATTTAACCCCATCAGTCCCATAAGGGTATATTATTACCATTATGGGCCTGTTACAACCCAACATTAACCACATAAGTGCCATGATGGTCCTCAAGGACCATCATGACACTAACTACAAACACTACACTATAACCCCCAATAAACCATTTAATCTAAACTAACCCCCCTCTACACTAATCTATTAACACTTACACTACCTACCTACACTACCTACCCCCTAATAAACCTCCCCAACACTCTAATTACAAAAAACAAAAAACCTACAGCACAGAAAAGAAAAAACCTACAGTACAAAAAACAAAAAAACCTACAGTACAGAAAAAAAAAAAAAATTACAACCCCCCCCGTCACTACAGAAAACAAAAAAATACATTACAACCCCACCCCCCACTACAGAAAATAAAAAAATTACACACCTGAAAAGGAAAGACAGATAAACACAATACAATACATACATATAATACATTAAATACATTACATACAATACATGACATTACATATAATATATTACATATAATATATTACATATAATATATTACATATAGTCCTAATCAAATACCCCCTATCTATCTAACATACAATCTATTTAATTTAAAATAAATCCTAACTATATCAAATACATCCCCCTATCTATCTAATATACAAAAAATCCTAACTACATACACAGACCCTTATTCTAAACTAAAATAAAATAATTACAGTCCTAACTACATACACAGACCCTAATTCTAAGCTAAAATCAATAAATTAAGACCACTTACCTTTAAGATGTTGCTTCAGATCACTAACCTATGGGTCAAACAAAAAATAAAAATTAGTACAAAACATTAAAATCAAATAAATAAACATTCTATACATTCTAAATATTCAACTCACCTTTACAGCATGTCCAGTCACTGTTTATCTCTTCCGGCGCGGCCCTGTTAAAAAAAAAACACAATACATGAATACATGAATACAATATATAAACAATAAATAAAATACACAAATAAACATCTAAATATACATTTAACTTACCTCCCCGCGATGTCCCCGGCCTTCTCTCCTTCAGCCCCGGCTGGGCCGCGGAACCATCCGCGCTCTAAAAAAAAAAAAAAAAAAAAAACAAACGGAGGTCTGCACTGGCAGACCTCCCCGACGCTACTGAACCTCCCGGAGTCGTTTCCGGGAGGAAATTGGCATTGTCGGCTTGTGATTGGCTGAAAAAGCTGTCAGCCAATCAAAAGTCGTCAATGTAGGAGCCAATCAGGATGCGCAGATGTCTTCTACCAATCACTCCGTGGGGGTGTATCCCATAGTGATTGGCTGAAGGCATCTGAGCGTTGTGATTGGTTCCCATAAAGATAGACAAGTGTTTTAGCCAATCAGGGTGGGATATTGGGGTGTATCCCATCCTGATTGGCTCACACATTGACGACTTTTGATTGGCTGAAATTGATAGACAGCTTTTTCAGCCAATCAAAAGTCGTCAATGCCAATTTCCTCCCGGAAACGACTCCGGGAGGTTCAGTAGCGTCGGGGAGGTCTGCCAGTGCAGACCTCCGTTAGTTTTTTTTGTTGTTTTTTTTTAGAGCGCGGATGGTTCCGCGGCCCAGCCGGGGCTGAAGGAGAGAAGGCCGGGGACATCGCGGGGAGGTAAGTTAAATGTATATTTAGATGTTTATTTGTGTATTTTATTTATTGTTTATATATTGTATTCATGTATTGTGTTTTTTTTTTAACAGGGCCGCGCCGGAAGAGATAAACAGTGACTGGACATGCTGTAAAGGTGAGTTGAATATTTAGAATGTATAGAATGTTTATTTATTTGATTTTAATGTTTTGTACTAATTTTTATTTTTTGTTTGACCCATAGGTTAGTGATCTGAAGCAACATCTTAAAGGTAAGTGGTCTTAATTTATTGATTTTAGCTTAGAATTAGGGTCTGTGTATGTAGTTAGGACTGTAATTATTTTATTTTAGTTTAGAATAAGGGTCTGTGTATGTAGTTAGGATTTTTTGTATATTAGATAGATAGGGGGATGTATTTGATATAGTTAGGATTTATTTTAAATTAAATAGATTGTATGTTAGATAGATAGGGGGTATTTGATTAGGACTATATGTAATATATTATATGTAATATATTATATGTATTATATTATATTTAATATATTATATGTAATGTCATGTATTGTATGTAATGTATGTAATGTATTATATGTAATAGATTATATGTAATATATTATATGTAATATATTATATGTAATGTCATGTATTTATGTAATGTATGTAATGTATTATATGTAATAGATTATATGTAATATATTATATGTAATATATTATATGTAATGTCATGTATTGTATGTAATGTATTTAATGTATTATATGTATGTATTGTATTGTGTTTATCTGTCTTTCCTTTTCAGGTGTGTAATTTTTTTATTTTCTGTAGTGGGGGGTGGGGTTGTAATGTATTTTTTTGTTTTCTGTAGTGGGGGGTGGGGTTGTAATTGTTTTTTTTTTTCTGTACTGTAGGTTTTTTTGTTTTTTGTACTGTAGGTTTTTTCTTTTCTGTGCTGTAGGTTTTTTGTAATTAGAGTGTTGGGGAGGTTTATTAGGGGGTAGGTAGTGTAGGTAGGTAGTGTAAGTGTTAATAGATTAGTGTAGAGGGGGGTTAGTTTAGATTAAATGGTTTATTGGGGGTTATAGTGTAGTGTTTGTAGTTAGTGTCATGATGGTCCTTGAGGACCATCATGGCACTTATGTGGTTAATGTTGGGTTGTAACAGGCCCATAATGGTAATAATATACCCTTATGGGACTGATGGGGTTAAATAGAGCCTTATGGTGGTCTGTATTGACCACCATGAGTTAATGGGTTAAATAGAGCCTTATGGTGGTCTGGATTGACCACCATGAGTTAATGGGTTAATTAGAGCCTTATGGTGGTCTGTATTGACCACCATGAGTTAATGGGTTAATTAGAGCCTTATGGTGGTCTGTATTGACCACTATGAGTTAATGGGTTAATTAGAGCCTTATGGTGGTCTGTATTGACCACCATGAGTTAATGGGTTAAATAGAGCCTTATGGTGGTCTGTATTGACCACCATGAGTTAATGGGTTAATTAGAGCCTTATGGTGGTCTGTATTGACCACTATGAGTTAATGGGTTAATTAGAGCCTTATGGTGGTCTGTATTGACCACCATGAGTTAATGGGTTAAATAGAGCCTTATGGTGGTCTGTATTGACCACCATGAGTTAATGGGTTAATTTAGGCCTTATGGTGGTCTGGATTGACCATCATGGGTTAATGGGGTAATTATAGTTGCCTGGGGTTAATATTTTTAGTGCGAGTCCTTTCAGGACCTTTACGGTCCTTTGAGGACCCGCGAGGCGGGAAATTTAAAATTGAATTGCAGCAGGGTCACGATCGGTGCCGATCGGGGCCCCCCGCTGCAGGGGGTTTATATGGGGACACTTCGGGGGTCCGGATGGGGACCCCCAGCATGGAGGGGGGTTAATTTTAAGTGCCGCGGCCGGGATTGGGTAATAGTGTGCCGCGGTCCCTTTAAGGAGCCGCGGCGGGGAATTTAAAAGTTTTAAATGCAGCGGGGGGCCTGATCTATGCAGATCGGGGCCCCCCCCCTGCAATGGGTTTATGTGGGGACACTTCGGGGGTCCCGATGGGGACCCCCAGCATAGAGGGGGGTTAATTTTAAGTGCCGCGGCCGGGATTGGGTAATAGTGTGCCGCGGTCCCTTTAAGGAGCCGCGGCGGGGAATTTAAAAGTTTTAAATGCAGCGGGGGGCCTGATCTATGCAGATCGGGGACCCCCGCTGCAAGGGGTTAATGTGGGGGTGCTGCAGGGGTCCCGATAGAGACTCCTGCAGCATGGGGATGTGTATAGGGTGCAGGGGGGAGCCTCACACTGCTGTCTCGGGCTGTTCCGAGGCAGCACGTAGAGGCTTTCGGATCCCTTGCGTGGACTTTTTGTCCACGTAGGGATTCTTACGATATGCGAGACTCGTGCATAGATTTAAGGCTACGTAGCTCTCTCGGAGCCTATTCTCGGCCATTTTCTCGCAGTCATATCGTAAAGCAGGCTGCGAGAGATTCGGTTCTCGCAAACAGCAGGAAAACTGCCTTTTGCGAGCACCGAGAGAACTACGAGGGAGAATTTAATAGGGCCCTTTATTTTCTGTTCAGTCCTTTGGCTGGAAAATACTCAAGAACCTCTTGTATCTTTATCAGTACCCTAATATTGCTTACATGACTATATTATATAAAATATAAGAGGTGCCTGATGCACCTTTCTGTTACTGGGTTGTGGGTAAAGGAATTGGAACACTTATAAATTGCTGTACATGCAAGTTCAAATGTTTTTATACTAATGCATTGGTCCTGTGAGGCAAAATATCTGCTGCCTACATATTACAAGTGCCTCATACTAGTGAAAATATGACAATTTATTAATGCTTCACTGATGCTTTGGGCTGCTAATCTGTGTGTACCTTGAATAGGAACAGTATGGGGCCTTACTCTGCCATCAATTAGCTATGTGAAGAAGGTATTTTAACAGAAGCCAATACAGATCATATATGAATCAACAGTTCTTCCTGTTGCTCTCAGGTGTCTCATCATTTTACAAAGACAAAAAATCCTTTGACATTAAAGCAAAATTGATTACAATAGATAAAACTGAAAGGATGTAGTTAGTTTATTCTTCAAGTTCTTCAAAATAGCTTTATATATATATGACACATGAGTTGTCCAGATAATTACTAAATAACAATTTATACAACATGTTAAATAATACAATATTCTTGTTGTGGGTATGCGAGTGTTAATCATTACTTTTTTTTATTATAAATGACTCATAAGCTTATTGAAAAAGAAACTTTAAAGAAGCCATTTAGTATAATATAATGCGACAAGAAAATAGCTTACTGTCAAGGAGAACAGTAAAAACAATGTGGGAATAATTAAATGTTAAGTGCTGTCTACAGATGTCAATGTTTTCTTTACAGAATGAGTGAATAGAGTCAAAAGACCCCCTGCTTATAACATTGCATAACTAACCGGTGAGCTCATTTCTATAATAGGGAATGAGAAAACAGCAGATGGGCCCGGATACAGAAACCTTCATTAGTGTTTATTACATATAGGAACTTGCATAAAAGTTACAGTTTCTTAACATATATATTATATAGCTTTAAATACTCTGTGGACAGAACTGTCTCTACACTATAGATGTAGTGGGTCGATAGCACTATCTTATGATGTGCTATCATGGGTGTACAATTTTGCGCAGAACCTGCGTTTCAGATTAAAATTGAGTCTCCTGGCTTGTAGCAACCGTGCATGCATTGAAATTGGATCCATTTTTATTGACTAGTAACTCAAAATTGACGGGATAATATTTGACGTGCCCCCCACACCCTTCCTCACCTGTGTGTCTTCCCCCCTCTCCCTCGCCTGTGTCTCTACCCCCCCGTATCGCTTCCCCTCCTCTCCCTCCCCTGTGACCCTTCCTCCCCTCTCTCCCCTGTGTCTCTTCCATCCCCTATGTCTCTTCCCTCCTTCCCCCTCCCTCCCCTGTGTCTCTTCCCCCCTCTCCCTCTCCTGTGTCTCTTTCCTCACTCTCCTTTCCCTGTGTCTCCTTCCCCCCTCTCTCCCCTTCCCCTGTGTCTCTCCCCTCCCCTGTGTCTCTTCCGCCCTCTCCCTCCTGTGTCTCTTTGCCCTCTTCCTCCCCTGTGTCTCTTCCCCCATCTCCCTCCCCTGTGTCTCTTCCCCATCTCCCTCCCCTTTGTCTCTTCCACCCATCTCCCTCCCCTGTGTTTCTTCCCCTCTCCTGTGTCTCTTTCCCCCCTCTCCCTCCCCGTGTCTCTTCCCCCATCTCCCTCCCCTGTGTCTCTTCCACCCATCTTCCTCCCCTGTGTTTCTCCCCCCCCCCCCCCCTCCTGGTTTATTTTTCCTCTCTCCCCTGTCTCTCTCCCACCCTCACTCTTCTCTCTCCCTTTCTCCCCCCTGTCTCTCTCCCCCTCTGTCTCTCTCTCCTGTGTTTCCCCCATTGCGGGCCACTATGCGCGTGCGGGGCTTACGCCGCGCATTGCGCATACACTGTGTTTGAAGTGTGTAGCCTCCCGCACCAATGCACATGTGCGCCGGGAGCGTTACACACTTTGACAACTATTATAGGGGATGATTGTATAATTTCCTTTTTTTTCTGATTTGTAGAAATAAAACTTGGCGTTTACTTTAAAACAATAAAATTATATGTAATTTTCCAAGCAACCCAAGCAGGTGCTCTATTTTACAGTACTTGCAATGTACAGTAAATGGAGTGCTATAACTAAAACAGTACCCAGGGATACAAATTGAATTGAATTTAAGCCAGCCATTAATGAGGTTTTTTTTTAGTCGGACACCATTATGTAAATATTTTATTTTCATGTATGATGGGTGAGGGACTAATTATTTTAGCTTCCTACCACTCAAGAGTTAATGGAATGGTAAATAAAACAAACGTCTTAAAAAGTATATCTTTTGGAAGGACAGTCCTCCTGTCACTCATAGCCCCCAAAGGCTATTTTGAAGGAAAGACCCACATTTTAGGTCAAAATCCTGTTTATGAGCCATAACCATGTCCCACTTCCTCTGGTTCATCCTGCTGTTTTCTCTCAACATCCAGAGTAAAGACAGAGGCCTAGAGTGTGGGGTCTATGGAATTTATGCGTGTACAGAGTATTGCACATATTGTACATCACTAATACATAGTTTACACATCATCCAGAATGGTAAAAAAACTACCTAATAATGTATAATTTTTCAATAGTATAGTAGTAATTAATTGAAATTAATGTTAATTGTTTAAAATGTACAGTTGACGTTTAATAAAGGTGGTTCTATCATTTATTTATTGTTCTTTATAGAGCTCCTTACAAGACCACTAAAGTGGTCCTTTAGGTCATTCACTAATATTTTTCATTTAAATTAGTACTAGAAGCCTAAAAAAAATAGGACAAAAAACATGTAAAGTATTTTGTTTTTTGTTTATGACTTTATTACAAGTTTCTGAATATAGACTTCAAAAAATGTACTTAATCGTATTCTTGATTTTTGAGACAAATATACTTACATTGTAATTTGAAAATAAATATTAACTATGATGTAAATGTCCTTAATAAAAAAAAAATATTGATATAAAAAAGTACTAGAAGCCTCACATATGTTGGATTTAACTACCGCATACTAACATCCTGATTGGCTGGCACTGCTTGAGAGCCATCCAATGAGTTTATTTTATGTTTGTGGCCTGGCATAGGACACCAAAGGCAAAGAGAGATGGCAACACTATTGGCTTCTTCTAAGTTGTTTTTAAAGGTAGTATACAACTTTTTTTCTGTACTTTCCTTCATAATGAGCTAAATGCTTTTAGACAGAAATATATATATATATATATATATATATATATATATATATATATATATATACACAGTGGATATAAAAAGTCTACACATCCCTGTTAAAATGTCAGGTTTCTGTGCTTAGACAAAGATAAAGATAAATAATTTCAGAACTTTTTCCACCTTTAATGTGACCTATAAACTGTACAACTCATTTGAAAAACAAACTGAAATCTTTTAGGTGGAGGGAAGAAAAAAAAAATAATGTGGTTGCATAAGTATGCACACCCTCTTATAACTGGGGATGTAGCTGTGTTCAGAATTAAGCAATCACATTCCAAATTGTTTTAAATAGGAGCATACACCTGCCATCATTTAAAGTGCCTCTGATTAACCCCAAATAAAGTTCAGCTGCTCTAGTTGGTCTTTCGTGAGATTGTCTTAGTCGCATCCCACAGCAAAAGCCATGGTCCACAGAGAGCTTCCAAAGCATCAGAGGGATCTCATTGTTAAAAGGTATCAGTCAGGAGAAAGGTACAAAATAATTTCCAAGGCATTATATATACCATGGAACACAGTGAAGACAGTCATCATCAAGTGGAGAAAATATGGCACAACAGTGACATTACCAAGAACTGGAGCTCCCTCCAAAATTGATGAAAAGACAAGAAGAAAACTGGTATGGGAGGCTACCAAGAGGCCTACAGCAACATTAAAGGAGCTGCAGGAATATCTGGCAAGTACTGGCTGTGTGGTACATGTGACAACAATCTCCTGTATTCTTCATATGTCTGGGCTATGGGGTAGAGTGGCAAGACGAAAGCCTTTTCTTACGAAGAAAAACATCCAAGAGAGGCTACATTTTGCAAAAACACATCTGAAGTCCCAAAAGCATGTGGGAAAAGGTGTTATGGTCTGATGAAACCAAGGTTGAACTTTTTGGCCATAATTCCAAAAGATATGTTTGGTGCAAAAACAACACTGCACATCACCAAAAGAACACCATACCCACAGTGAAGCATGGTGGTGGCAGCATTGGGGCTGTTTTTCTTCAGCTGGAACAGGGGCCTTAGTTAAGATAGAGGGAATTATGAACAGTTCCAAATACCAGTCAATATTGGCACAAAACCTTCAGGCTTCTGCTAGAAAGCTGAACATGAAGAGGAACTTTATCTTTCAGCATGACAACTACCCAAAGCATACATCCAAATCAACAAAGTAATGACTTCACCAGAAGAAGAATAAAGTTTTGGAATGGCCCAGCCAGAGCCCAGACCTGAATCCCATTGAAAATCTGTGGGGTGATCTGAAGAGGGCTGTGCACAGGAGATGCCCTCGCAATCTGACAGTTGGAGTGTTTTTGCAAAGAAGAGTGGGCAAATCTTGCCAAGTCAAAATGTGCCATGCAGATAGACTCATACCCAAAGTATTAGTTTAAGGGTGTGCATACTTATGCAACCATATATTTTTTTTTTTTTTCTTCCCTCTACCTAAAAGATTTCAGTTTGTTTTTCAATTGAGTTGTACAGTTTATAGGTCACATTAAAGGTGGAGAAAGTTCTGAAATGATTTATCTTTGTCTCATTTTTTTACAGCACAGAAACCTTTTAACAGGGGTGTGTAGACTTTTTATATCCACTGTATATATATATATATATATACACATAACCTCTACATTTAAATTTTTACCCCCCAGCTATTCATTATTGCTGGGATCCCTTTATTTTATCAGCTTATACTGTTGTCCTGCCTCTTACTACCTCAGGAGGGTATGTCCTTGTAAACTAATAAATTATATTAGACCTAATGAATGCATTGGCATATATAGATGCCACATTTCCATTTCCTATGTTTTTAAAATAATATATTAAAGGCTTATTTCTTTTAATTTCTAAAACCAATACTCCTGTTTACAAGTTCTCTAAAACAGTGGGTTTAAATATATAACCACGGTGGTCCTTTAACTTAACATGTACAGTTTTCACAAAACTGGCACCTTTTCTGCTTCCCTTTCATTACCTAAAAGAAAAAGAAAGAAAAAAACGGTTAAACAATAAAATGTTTGTGCTCTGCTTGTTTGCTAAATCCTAAAATCAGATTCACTAGCGCAAAGATATTTTATCATGCGTGTCTTCTCAGAGCCAGCACCTGTACTAGACGTCGAAAATTTAAACAATTCTTAGAAAAAGATATGTTTAATGTAACAGTATGACGCTAGTCTTCAAGATTAGATCCTTCGTAGATCTCAAATCATTAATAAAAGCATGATCATGATCACACAAACCAATGAATGGCCAAGGACATGATTTTACAAGGAACTTTGTGAGTTGTTAATAATGTGAACCTCGTAAGCAACATCAATTAATTAACCACACTGAAGTATTTATTAATTCTGATTATTTTTGGGATTAGACCATGTATGAATTGCAAAGCCAATAACATTGTATATTTTGCCGTATGAAGATGTGGAAAGCCTTATGTGGGTAAAAGAGGAAATTAATTCAGATATAGTAGCTCTGATTCTATCAATGCTAATAAAACTGGAATGTACTGTATTCTGTCAAGAACATGCTGGCGAGGTTTCATTCTTTTCATTTCTCAGGATTAAAACATATTTTCTTAGTCCACATTGTAAAGATATATTTCTTTATAGACTGTAATTAATTAATTAAAGTATTCCAATTATTTTGTCAGTATATTAAAGGCCCAGTGTAGTCCATAAATTTTAAATATACACATTTTATAATGAACTAAGTATTTTTAGGAACTAAAAAAAAAATGTATTTACTTTGTGTGTTAAATCGTTCAGTCGTGTCCAATTCTCCATGACCCTATGGACCATAGCTTGTCAGACACATCTTGTGTTTGGGTGTGCTAATCCCTAAAGTTTTCATGGCAAGGATACTGGAGTGGGTTGCCAGTTCCTTCTCAAGTGGACCGCAATTTGTCTGACCTCTCTGCTATGACCTGCCCATCTTCGGTGACCCTACATGGTATAGCTCAAAGCTTCAATGAGGTACACAAGCCCCTTCACCATGACAAGGTAGCGATCCAGAAGGGGATCCTTTACTTTATTACGTTCTATAAACAGTTATGCTTCAGTAAAATCTGCCATTGTGGTGTGTGGAATATTTTAATGCAAAGAAAGCTTCTATTTACACAATAATGCTAAAACTGCCAGTGCTTTCAACAGGATTAATTGAATTTTCGTTATTTTACAAAAATATATCCTACTTAGAAACTAGCAGAAAGAAGCTGCTCAATAAAGAAAATTAAACAGAGTAAGACTATAGAAGATAAAAGTAAAAAATGTAAAAGATTGTTTTTTTGCTTACTATGAACAATGATCAAGTTAAAGGGACATGGGAAGAGTTTTTTATTTATTTGTTGCATCAGAAAGAAGGTATTGGATAATGTGTCACAGTGGGTTTTCTTTTTTATAAATAAAGGACTCAGAGAACAACGACTTCTTCAGAACCTCTCTTGGGGGCTTGCTCTCTGTCAGCCAATGAGATTCACAGACCAAAGTATGCTCTCTGCACTTCCTGTTAGTTAGAATGAAGTTTAATCAGACTTTATTTAATATTTCTTTTTATCCAAAAAACAACTTTTGTGATGCATAAAACATGTTCTCTTAAATGCTTGAAAAATGTGTTATGTTCCATGTCCCTTTAAGACGAGAAAAGATCAGACCACAGTGATCCTTTAATAAATGGAATACTTAGATTACACCCAATTATTTTATCAATGTCAAGACCATCCAGCTGGACCAGCCACTCTCTGAAATCCCACCAGTTTTTTAATGGCTGTAATGTCTCCCATGAGGTTCAGGAATCAGCACTTGGACTGCCAGTTGTCCTCTGAGGCTAACATACAATGCCGAAGCAGAACATTCCCTTATCTCCCATAGAAATAATTACAGCTCTCCTGGTTGCACTTCTCCAGCAGGAAACAACTTTATTGGTGACAACCGTGGGTGGTTGTAAATATTTGACAATCATTGATCCAGTCGATTCTCCCATCAACTCATGGCAGTCGAGAAAGGACTCCGCTTCTTCCTTACCAGGATGATCCTCGATAGCATACTGGTGATGGGGCAGACATCCTGTCGAAATTGTGTACAGTCTCTCCAGATGTGACTGGACTGCTGACATCCATAGCAGAGCTGCTCTCTCATATGCTCAGTAAAGGAGGGCTGGCTGGGGGAAAAGATCTTCAGGTCCCATGCTTGCTCCTTTACACCCCTCCAAATCAGTCCTCCAGACAAATTTCAGGCTGGAACTCTGCTAGTGTATGTTGTACATGGCTTCATTAGTTTCATGATATTGGTCAGCCAGCTATCTGCCTGCTTCTGCCATGGTGGGTTGGCATTCTTGGATCCAGGCTCTCATGTCCAGGGAACACGGAAGAATAGCTCCACGATCACTATTTGTCTGGCCTTTTCAAAGGTATGCACTCCTTGTCCTCACCGCCAGCTCTCACATGTGTGTCGACGCCACAGGCCTTAATCAGTTCCTGGAACTGTCAGCGGTAATTATCTGGAGTAAATGAGCATCGAGCCAGGAGGATGGCTTTTACTACATCATAATCCTCTAACTGGTCTCGGAGCATGGCCCACCAGAATGCATATCCAATTCTCAGGGTAGTCCGATGCACTGCCGATTTGAAGTCCTCTAGGAACCATTCAATATCTCTTGTGATATCATCAAGTTTTCGGAAACTATTGTAGGATAGTTTTAACCCATTGGACCCGTGTCCACTGAGGCTTCCCTTTTGAGGTATGGGAATCTTCCCTTTCTATATCCAGAGATCCCTCTCCCGCTGAACCTCCTCCATAATCCATTCCAAGTAGGGCATTTGATCTGCATCAGATAAGTCTCCAAGTACTGCCACATTTAACTGAAACCGTCAGAGGGCCTACTTCTCCGCTCTCACCTCACCATGTAGCTTCAGGGTGGGCAAGTGTGTTGCACAATAGCCGTCTAACAGACAAGTACAAAGGTTTTTAAGAACAATTAGATTCAATAAGAGAATAAGCAATCAACAAGCAATAGCTTGTTGCCAAGGAAAACCTCTAACACAAAAAGGCAATGGGGATCATTATGTTGGTAAACCTTTTTTCTGAAAATTTAGCAGCTGCCTACTAGACAAAGCCCACCTTCCTTATTGACCTTATAGTGGATGGAGAGCAGCAAAAAATCAGAAATTCAACAATAAGTTTAACATTGAATATTGCTTTTTTTTAAATCACTAAATATAAATGTTATTAATGACCAGTGACTAATTATTATGTTGTTAGGGTATTACGCTTTTGGTGCTCCATTTTTATTTTATTTAAAGGAAAATAGAAATAAAAAAGGATAGTGCATGTTTTTGTAAGTTGATATAATAATAAGTTTAAAATCACTTGAAAAAAAATACAATTTGTAAACAACAATTTATCCTGGAGAACTCACTTCAATACTTTTTCAAACACTGTCATAAGCTGCTAGATATTTGCTGTAACTTGAAGAAAAGAGAAAGATAATCTATTTAAAAAAAAAGGCAATCTGAATTGTAGGAAATAACGTACATCATGTACGGTAATTGATTTAAAACGTACTTATATTCAATGATACACAATATCAGCTTGCAGAAACACCCTCTACATATTAGTATGGATGTATTTTGTCTCTGAACAATCTTTTTGACGTCATTGTATGTAATCTTTTTGAAACCTTTAATTGTTTATTGACATAATGGTAATTGCGTAGGACTGCAGTAAGGCACCATACGTGAGTTTTTAAAAAATTTTGAACAATAATGGATTAAAAGACCATTGCAGTTAAAAAAAAAGTCACTTGTTGATCAAGTGCATGCCAAACTAACAATATTAGCATCAGTGTAAGCCATGAGCATAAAACATTTTGGGCCTCATTCTATTACCGGCCGCAGCCGCTGCGGGGCCGCAAGGACCGGCCGCAAGCTTTACGGCTATTCTATTCCCCTCCGGCCGGGGACTCCGGCAGGCTTGCGGCCGGCGCCTTGCTATCTCTTGCGGCCGATCGCTCCGGAGGAAAGCCTTTGATCTAAAACGGCCGCAAGGAAATCGGCCGTAAGAAAAGCCTGGTTGCGATTCTATTGCTCCGGGAACCCTCTCTGCAAGGCTAAAACCGAACCGCAGCTTACTTGCAGCAAACAGGTCCCGCTAGCACCAATTAAGCACCTAAAATAGCTCAAATAAAGCCATCCTGCACTTTGCGGAGTCTATAAAGTGATATTCGGTGTTAGAAAAAATAGCACATAATTACCCTATACTCAAATCCGTAAAATAATATTTTTTTAATATACGTAAAATATCCATGTAAAAAGTCCAGAGTGCTTGGAGCACATCAGACACGCCCACGCCGCTGCCGGAAAATAAACAGTTAATTTGAACTCTGGTTTGGGCTGATGTGCAAGCTTGAGAGTGGGTTCCTTTTAATCCTCATGTCCCCCAATATGATCCCTAGCATTTACAGAGCTGTACAGTGCAGGCTTGAATTTATTTTTGCGTTTTTAGATTTCAGAGCCTGCGGCCGGGTTTCAAGATATGCGGCCGGCCGTAAGGGGAGATCCTTGCGGGGCCGTATAATAGAATCGCGAGTTAACAGAACCCCCGCAAGGAATCGCAGCCTTACGGCCGATTTACGGCCGGTAATAGAATGAGGCCCTTTGTGTCTGATATATCACTTCCTCAGAGCTGAATCTTAAGGATGTTGTTTTGGCTATCAATGAAGAGAGGGAGGGGAAGGAGGGGATAAATAGCCTTTGTATAAAATAGATAAAACACCATTTCCCTCTTACTGGCCCAACAGAAGACTCCTTAAAACATTCACTGCAACAATAGCTCTCCAGAAATTTATATTCCCCTCTCACACACATTTCCATCAATGTATCAAGGATCTCTCCCGTGTCCTGGAGATGCAGCAATATTTATTCATTTTTTTATTAAAAACTGTATGATTTTTGTCATGCTTAATTATGCTTTGAGACAATATAAAAATATAATTATCAGTAATAAGCAATGATTTGAAAGAGATATTGATCTATGTGTGGTTGGTGGAGCAGCAAGCTAATTTATGGATCAAAATTGCAAACTTAAATGTACGTTTACTGTAAAAAAAAAAATGCAATGTTTAATAATCTTCAATTGATGAAATACCTGCTATTACGGTACATTATTATACCATTTCCAACCTCTGTTATGTCCATTAAGGAAAGTGTTGAAGACTGGGAGACTGATGTGGGGGAAATGCAAGAATGGAGATGGAGGGGGTCAGGAGTTGTGACATATGTGGCTATACTATTTTCACATATGAAAATATTGCATTGGCTCCTTAAAAACATTTTTCATTACATGACTAATAATAGGCAGCAGTATTTTTATTTTTTTCTCCCTAGGTCAGAAGGATTACAAATGCATTCCCATTAGAAAGGAACATCACTCACAGGCAAAAAAGATATACCGGTATATATATTTTAGAAGCATTGTAATGTGATTAGGCTTTTAAAATACATCATTAATTGTAATCTGACAGGTTCTTTTTTTGCAGTTAGAAGGCACGACTATGTGGGCCACCTGTACCCCCACTAATGAATGCGTGCACAGATGGCTTTTGTGAACACAAATCCTTTTTCTGAAAATGTTTATTTTTAAATGTGATTACAAAGGGCATATCAGAGCAAATCACAGCTTGAATGCTCCCATGATTATTAAATTCAACTCAATTTATCAAAATATAGGGTGAAATTGTTTTGCAGATTTGGGATGGCATTCTGGTGCATATTATGAATTCTCCTATAAATATAGGGTGAAATTGTTTTGCAGATTTGGGATGGCATTCTGGTGCATATTATGAATTCTCCTATCAAATAAATCTTTGAAATAACATAAACAGTAATAACACTTTTAAAGCAATGGGGCATGTTAATGAAAGAGGTTTAGAATATAAGATTAACATAATTAATCTGAAAATAGTGTTGTATTGTCATCTGGATTACTGGTGAAATCGTAGCTAAATTGTTTGGATTAGAAGCATTTTAGCTAGGTTTTGCACAGTTTTGAATCCATGCATTAACTGATCTATATATAACAAGCCTGCCATAACTAAGGCACTGAAAAAGGTGCATTCGTGGGTGGAATGGCAGTATAGCTTGTATAGCTTTGATATATATATATATATATATATATATATATATATATATATATATTGGATATAAAAAGTCTACACACCCCTGTTAAAATGTCAGGTTTCTGTGCTGTAAAGACAAAGATAAATAATTTCAGAACTTTTTCCACCTTTAATGTGACCTATAAACTGTACAACTCAATTGAAAAACAAACTGAAATCTTTTAGGTGGAGGGAAGAAAAAAAAAAAGAAAAATAATGTGGTTGCATAAGTCTGCACACCCTCTTATAACTAGGGATGCAGCTGTGTTCAGAATTAAGCAATCACATTCCAAATAGTGTTAAATAGGAGTCAGCATACACCTTCCATCATTTAAAGTGCCTCTGATTAACCCCAAATAAAATTCAGCTGCTCTAGTTGGTCTTTCCTGAAATGTTCTTAGTCGCATCCCACAGCAAAAGCCATGGTCCACAGAGAGCTTCCAAAGCATCAGAGGGATCTCATTGTTAAATGGTATCATTCAGGAGAAGGGTACAAAAGAATTTCCAAGGCATTAGTTATACCATGGAACACAGTGAAGACCGTCATCATCAAGTGGAGAAAATATGGCACAACAGTGACATTACCAAGAACTGGAGCTCCCTCCAAAATTGATGAAAAGATGAGAAGAAAACTGGTCTGGGAGGCTACCAAGAAGCCTACAGCAACATCAAAGGAGCTGCAGGAATATCTGGCTGTGTGGTACATGTGACAACAATCTCCCGTATTCTTCATATGTCTGGGCTATGGGGTAGAGTGGCAAGACGAAAGCCTTTTCTTACGAAGAAAAACATCCAAGCCAGGCTACATTTTGCAAAAACACATCTGAAGTCTCCCAAAAGAATGTGGGAAGAGGTGTTATGGTCTGATGAAACCAAGGTTGAACTTTTAGGCCATAATTCCAAAAGATATGTTTGGCGCCAAAACAACACTGCACATCACCAAAAGAACACCATACCCACAGTGAAGCATGGTGGTGGCAGCATCATGCTTTGGGGCTGTTTTTCTTCAGCTGGAACTGGGGCCTTAGTTAAGATAGAGGGGATTATGAACAGTTCCAAATACCAGTCAATATTGGCACAAAACCTTCAGGCTTCTGCTAGAAAGTTGAACATGAAGAGGAACTTCATCTTTCAGCATGACAACGACCCAAAGCATACATCCAAATCAACAAAGGAATGGCTTCACCAGAAGAAGATGGAATGGCCCAGCCAGAGCCCAGACCTGAATCTGATTGAAAATCTGTGGGGTCATCTGAAGATGGCTGTGCACAGGAGATGCCCTCGCAATCTGACAGATTTGGAGTGTTTTTGCAAAGAAGAGTGGGCAAATCTTGCCAAGTCAAAATGTGCCATGCTGATAGTCTCATACTCAAAAAGACTGTGTGCTGTAATAAAATCAAAAGGTGCTTCAACAAAGTATTAGTTTAAGGGTGTGCATACTTATGCAACCATATTATTTTATTTTTATATTCTTTCTTCCCTCTACCTAAAAGATTTCAGTTTGTTTTTCAATTGTGTTGTACAGTTTATAGGTCACATTAAAGGTAAAAAAAAGTTCTGAGATGATTTATCGTTGTCATTATATATATATATATATATATATATATATATATATATATATATATATACAGGTGTGTGTACCTTGACATAAGCAAATAACAGTTTAACGCTTTGGAGTTTGAATATTATTTGCAGATTATTTTTGTAATTATGTTGTGGTATATATTATCCCAAGGAATTATTGTAGGTTGATTCTTTTCTCATGGGGGCAATGCACAACTGAACCATTACATCGCACATAGCAGTGTCTCCAGGACCTTATGAAGATATCATCACTCATAATAACCCCACCCACTGTGGAATCCCCAGCAGTACAAATCCATTTAGTCGACAATTGCTCCATTACACCTACTACACCCCAAATTCACTGCCTTGGGTTTACTGATGATTGTATCTGCAGAACCTCTAAAAATCATCCTTTTCTCACATGAGAAAATGTTTTTAATTCACTCACAGATTATTTCCAATATAGACTACTGCAACTCACTCCTAACCAGACTTTCACTTACTGGACTCTCCCCACTACAAAGAATTTTAAATGCCTCTGTAGGCTATTATCTCTAACCAATCATCCCACATGTGCTGCCCCATTCTGCCAATGCCTTTGCTGACTCCCATACCAGTAGAATTAAGTTAAAAATCCTGACACGCGACTACAAAGCCCTCAACAGCAATGCACCCTCCTACATATCAAGACAGTAAACTAACATGTAATTCTCCCTTGTGTCTAATACACTTGGAGGACCACTGCGGTTCAATAAAAAAAGATACTTGTCAAGTATGTACCAAACTAACAATATTAGCAGCTGTGTAAGCCATTGACATAAAGCACGTTTGGGGAAAATCTGAATTTTTGAGGGCTCTGTTTATAAGTACAAGAATCTATTTTGTGTTTGTTACATCACTTCCTGAGTGAAATAGACACGCCCATTCCCTCACATTGGCCCAGAAGCAGAGCCCTTTCATCGCTCACTGCAAAAATAGCTCTGCAGAAATGTAAATGCCCTCTCACACAGGACTTCCACCAATGTGTCATGCATCTTTCCAGGGTCCTGCAGAGCTATAAAATATGTATTTTTCTAATTTAGGAACATGATGTACTATTTTTCCTGCTTAATTATACTGTGAGTCAAATGTAAAGACCAGCTTAGGTTGTAAACTCTTATGGGATCAGTGCCCTCAACACCTTCTGTACCAGTATGTAAATGTTGTCAGGTTTGTCTTATGTATTCACTGTATTTAGCTCTTTGGAATATGGTGGCACTTTATAAATTAATGATGAAAGCTCATTTTGTTTGTTTTGTGATAGATTTATTCACTACTGTCTGCAATATCCATCTATCATTGTATTGGTGTTGGGAACAAGTGATGGGTAATATTGCTTAATAGATTTGATATTGACTCCATCTAGTGTTCACACTACCTAATTGCAACCAAAATATGTAACGACAACCTGTGTAAAATATACACACCAATTTAAAAGTATATATATGTTGTGAGCATAAAGGTGGAATAGTGGTTGATGGGAGATACATCAGACCTGATTTGCTAGACAGCAACCAGAGGATTTCTCAGTTAAATGCCCCAGGGAGAGATGTTACAGTTTGCAATATGCATAGCTGATGCTCTGCAAAACATGGTATGGGTCCCTGGGGCGGAGTATTTGGAGAGCAGGGGGGGCCAATGCTCCAACAGCACTAGTTGCTGTATAACAGACCACAGCTTGGATCTGGTTTTTAAGAGTTAGCTAATTGGCACTCACCTGTAGCTACTCAATTAGCAGACAGGCCTTTAAAAGAAGAGAGCAGCCTGCTCCAAGGGGGAGAGGAAAAGACAGCTAGGAGAGGCTGCGCTTATTGCAAAGACATTGCTTTTGTTTGGGAAATTGGTAAGTGGGAAAGCCACCCAATTGCAGATAGCAAGTACTGTCTAGTAAGAGCTCAAGTAAGAGCAAGGGATTTTGTTTGTTTTGTTATTATTTAAAGTACCTGCTTTCAAACTGAATAAAAAAGGAAAACTGAGCTGAAGGTGTCCTGGACTTTGTATACCCTAGAAGGCTGTGGTTACTGCAAGATCGGTGACAATCCTACCTGTAAAAGAAGTGGTTTGTCACAATGTGTGTATATATATATATATATATATATATATATATATATATATATATATATATATATAGTACACCTGTGTTCACATTTGAATGTCTAAAACAAGTAAAAAAATTGTTTGATGCCCAGAATTAGGAGAAATACAGCTATTACACTGCATTCTAGGAACCTCGGCAGGGACATTCAAATGTGCCCACAAAGACTTCGCTCTTGCAATCCATAACCATAATAAACATGGCTTCCCTTAAGCATGTGCCCGCTGAATTTAACAACTTTGAGGAAAGCTAGGGTTTGATTATACACAAGCTGGGAATCCCACCCACGTACATAACGAGTTTTCATTTTCTTTATCAATTTTTAATATGTACTCAAAACCTTGAAGAGAATATAAAATGGCAATCACAATATTCCTGAAACCAAGTCCAGTCATTCTGTGCTGTCTTAATTCCTAGTCAAAAATCCATCTGATTCCTTTAACAATATCCATTTAAACAACCTCCTGGTAGAGACCCCCACACCTGAACTCCCTTAACTGTGAAGAAGCTGTATAAGGAGTATCTGTTTTGGTAGGTCTCAGGGTAGTCCGAAGACGGTTGCCATGGTAGTTCGGGTCAATCCATTGCATGTTGTCACTCATAGATTGAGTAGGCTGCATGTGAGATCTAGGACAGATGGATCTGCTCCTGTCGGTCATAACTCCACCCCTAGTCAATGAGGTGCTGGGGCTCAGCCAATCAATTTCATGTGAATCCTTTAAGATTTGGCTGAGTTCACAGCAAAGTGCCAGTTGTAAGATTCTTGTGCAGTCCTGCTGATGGTCTATGTTCTGCTGGTTTTGCTGTTGTGTCCTACACTGCTTCTACTCGCTGTTCCTGACTAACAAGCTTACCTGCACCAGCTATGTGATCAAGTGCCAGTATTCCACTACATATGTGCTGTCCATGCCCTTTGTTCCCTGTCGGCTTCTAAGGATCTGCTTCAACTGTCTTTTGCTGCAGTAGCTGTTTGCTGCATTGCCAGTCTGATTCTAAGACTGCCAGTCACATGGCTGTCTGCTATAGTGTCTAAGCTTCTGCTGCTTGCTCCAGCATGTGGATTGATTCTAGCTCTGGACTTAATATTTAAAGCTACTACTATCAAGCTTTGCCTTTCTTTTTTTGTTATTACGTAATGAATTGTTAAAGTAACTCCACAGAATTTAAATTTTAAGCACCAGGTTCCCGACAGGCTGTTTGTTGAAACTGAAATTCTAATTCCATTGGCCTAACAGGACAAAGCATCAAACATTTACTCAACAACACTATGTAAAACTTTGAAAAATGTTACAGCAATCTAGTTGGGAGAAGACCAGGTGTTTTGACTGCAGAATGACAAATGGAGCAATGGATCGTGAGAATATTATAAAGGTGAGATTGGCAGGAAAAGAGAAAAAAAACTGGAGCCCAATTCAATTAGAAGCCCACATCTCGCGGTATATAGGGCGCATGTCTGCGGGCATGCTGCGGGCTTGAACTCTGCTACGATTCTGGTGTTATTCAATTGATCAAGCCCACAAATTATGGTCCGAAAGCCATGCACTTGTTCAGGGCGGGTACATGATCAATTAAGTAAGGCCGTAACCACCCATTTCGAAACAGACAATAGAAAATGAGGCCACCATCATTACAGCAGTAAAACATGGAGGTTACATGTCAATCAATTAGGTTTGGGGGTCCTATATGCAATGGGACTCGCACAATACAAAATAATAAAATTGAATGCCAATTCTGTTCTAGTCCATGTGGGTGGCCTGATATGTATCAACTCATTGATTCACGAGATCGATATAACCCTGAAATGACACATACATTGTTTTATTTTTAATTGCCTTTTAGTGAGCTTGAGACTGCTGTGCAATTAATTCTAATGTCTATCATAGCTTTCCCCGTCATTTACAGTACAGTATTGATATTTTATTTGCATTTACAGTGCTACAGACAGGGGTTAAACCCCCTTGCCGGTCCTCGCTAGTGCTTGTAGGATTTTCTCCTACATTTGCCGTTTACGGGTGTGAAAACATTTGCGGGCTTTGGGGAATTGTAGCAATTGAGTAACAATTTGCAATGTTAGCGCTTGGAAATCTTGCAGTCTTGAAAAGATCAAAGGCTTCGGAAGGCTGTAAGTTCCGGGTTTAGCAACTGCAAAGTTTTCAAGCCCGTAACCCGTTTGGAGACCGCAAAAAAACGCCAATTTAATAGCAAATTAACTTACGGCCTCTCTTACGGGCTTCAACAACTTACGATTGCTCAATTGAATGATGCTCCTGGGGTAGCACGACTTCACCGCGCTTGCTGAATGCGCACCGATGTAAGCACGCCGACAACTGCGTACCACACAAATGTGTACTTTAATAACAGCGCGCACGCCTAATAGCGTGCTCCGGTAAGAAGTTATGTAGTGTAGTCTTGTGGGCATACCAATCCCAAGATGGCACACGGTGGGGACACACTTCTGCTAGGGACCCTATAACAGAACATACAGAATAGACAGATGTTGCCCATCTTCTTATTGAGGTCCTCACACCTTCCCTCATACTATAGAACAGACAAATGTGGCCCCTCATCTTATTGACTCTACCTCCATCCACCCCTCTACCGCCCTCACCCCTTTCATCTCTCTCTCCCTCCCACCTGTCTGTATCTATCACCTTCCTCTCTCTCACCAATGTCTGTATCTCGAACCCTCCACTATCTCGCCTGTCTCCCGCTCACCTGTTTGTATCTCTCACCTGTCTCCCTCCCACCTATCTGTCTCCCTCCACCCCATAACATGAGAGGAGGGGCTGACTGTCAGGACCTTGAGTGGGGCTCTAACCAACAGGATCATCTGACGTGAAGGAGACACTGACAGGACCTGATGATCAGTCCCTGAGGGTAGGTGCCCGACGGTAAGTAGCCTAATACATATCAAAAGCTATTAGGAAATGGAAGACTCATGGGGGGCTGGGGTGAGTGAGGTGTGCTCATTGGGGGGGACATGGGGTGAGCGTAGGACACAGGACATGACTTCAGCGTGCATGCTTAATGCAAGCCTACCTATCGAAGCGCGCTATTGGCCATGTGTACTGTTATGCCAGCGCACATTTGTTGGGTGCGCAATTGTCGGTACGCTTACATCACCGTGCGTTTAGCATGTGCGCTGTAGACAGGGTGCCAGTTCTTGGTTGGTACGAGAGAGAAGGTGGGGTCAAAGCCAATCCTGAGAGAAACTAGTGAGGAGGAGAGTGGCCTTGTTAAAGTTGTAGGTTAGAAATATGTATAAAACTAACCAAATATGACAAGTAGCACAAGGAGAGCAATTAAATATAAAAACATGCCCAAGCACAAGAAGTATATTTAACTTCAAACATAATTATCAAATGGTCTATGCTGCTTGGATAAGATAAAGGATAGCCCAACCCCAGAGATTTCGATTAAAACAAGCCAGAGAAACAATTCATCAGTACATCTTCATAGTGTAGCATATACAAACAGCATACAGTATTATGAAAGCCAAATGTGCAGTCACTAAGTAACTTTAAAAACAGGCTCTGAACAATGACTTGAACCAATGTACTGGTGAAAAGTCCTCTTTTTTACTTCTCAGTAATCTTCATTTAGAACAGATAAAACTTGTCTACCTAAGGAAAATGTATTGAAGAGTTTTGAGAAATGTAAACCTACAGGGCTTTCTTGTATTGAAAATTCATAAATGTCTGCCAATGTCTGATGAAGTCCCAAGCAGAACAAAACACGTTGGGTATCTTCCAGACAAAGAGGAATGTGCAATAGCAGATACATGGAGCAGCCCTCCAGTGGAAGTAGTGGGATCAAACACAATAACAAAGTTTTCAATATGGCTGGGATTAGCATATATTGAGGCTTAATTAAAGGACCATTGCAGTTCAAGAAAAAAGACACTTGTTTGTCCAGTATGTACCTGTCTAAAATACCATAATTCTTTAAATACGGTACACCGCCGTCACGTACTACATTTTTGCCCTTATTTGGGTCTCATCAGTGTGAGGTTTATTCTAGCATTTTTTTATTTAGATGAGACACTAAGGGGGCTGTTGTGGGTAGAACGGTGATCGATAAACCCTCCACTTTATAGCCAGTTAGGAAAGAAAATACTATTTTTAGTATACATACAAGTGGGCCAGAACACCTGTTTTTTCCTACAGAATTTATCAGTGAACAGTGTTGCCACTGCTAAGGATCCTGGGTAGTGACCTGTACATTTATTAATTAAATAATTTTACATTTATATTTATAACTTTATATGCACATGAAATATAATGTTTATGAACAAGTCTCCAGTGTAATATTATCTGATACTGTCAGTATATCAGTGTTATTTTGAGTATAGACCATTTAAAATGTATAATCAAACATAGATTTTGTTTAAGCCCATTAAACCCAAATAATAGCAGCTGTTTAAGCCATCGGTATAAACATTTTTGGGAAAATCAGAATTTTCGAAAACACTGTTTATGAGTACGGGAATCCATTTTGTGTTTGTTACATCACACCCTGAGAGCTTGATAATGTGTGTTTGTATTTGTGGTTATCAGTGGAGGTAGAGTGGAGTTGAATAGGATACAACTGAAATTTACGCCAAATCCTTTTCCTTTTAATAGCCCAGAAGCAGACAACTTGCATCATTCAATGCAACTATAGCTCTCCAGAAATATAAACATCCCTCTCACACACATATACAACTCCCATCAAGTATCATGGAGCTTTCCAGTGTTTTGCAGAGGAAACAGAATATATTTTCTCTAATTAAAAAAACAGCTCCATTACTTTTTTCCTGATTAATTCCGCTCTTATTCAGACTTTAAGTTTTGAAACATATTTTTTTTTTTGTGGTGCAGCTTTTATGTAGATATAATGGGCAAATTAAATAGGTTAAATAGCTATTTCTGATTTTTATCTGCTGACAGATCTATGTTTCTATGACACATGGACACATACAAAAATACAATATATTCATGGATACACGTACAAACACTGACACAGATACGTAAAGACAAACAGAAAAATAACTCAAAGGCAGGCACATAAATACTAATATCAGACATTGGTATCACACATAGTGATTATTAGATTATGATACTCAGAAAATATATTTATTTTATTAAACATGCATTGCTTTATGTATATGATGTGACCAAGACAACATTTTAACAGGTGATTAGTGCTTCTAGAATTATTTGTTAATTTACCTTCATATCTTGAAAAAAGATTGGCCACAGTCACATTCAAAGCTTAAGACCTGGCCAATGTGCAGACGGGTCTTATAAAGGTATAATTAAATGGAGAATGTACTACACATAATTGCCCTTATGATTAATGTCTCTGAAATGGTTGCATTAAATATATGGAGTCACTTCCCATTTGGATCAGTATATAAATATTCTACCAGAGACCTGGGACGGCTTTATCCAATGACAAAGTGGGGAGTGGTCCAGGGTGCCAATTTATGAGGGAAGTGCCATCAAGGGCATACAATTTTACACAGAACTTGTGTCTCAGGTCACAACTGATTGCCTGGACTGTAGCAACCATACATGACTTGGAAGAGGTTTCGTTTTCACATTTTTTCTAACCTTTAGCTGATATTTTATTGTATTTTATATCTGTTTCCTTATGCAACTCTAATATAGAGTACCACAGTTAAACCTGACATTGACTTTAATCACACTGAAATTCTAGTTAGCTTTTTTTCAAGCCATCCAGTTCCATTTTCCTGTACGTGTAACTTATATGGGCGTAATATATTTAAGGCATTGTCCAGGCAACTTAATTTGTTTTAGCCGGCCCTGCTGGAGACTATATCATTCAACAATGTTCTGTCGTCCAGCAGTGAAGACGTTACATAGTTAAAAAGATTTCAATCAAGCCCAACCTGTGAACACAGCAGGGCTTCTACCTGTCCTCACAGTCTTCTCCTTGCTGTCCATCACATTCTCCACTTTTCTGTCCTACTTTTATCTTCTTTCTTCTTTACCCTGTACCTTTTCTATCCTTTGTTCTGGCTTCTTTCTCTCCTCTTTCCGGCTTTGTACTTGTTCCTTCATATGCCAATTATGTCCATCAAGAGCAGCATCCAGGCTTGAGCATGCTTTCCTCAATGAACTGACAGGGACATGGCACATGTATGATATTAGCATGACCTACTTCACGAACACTGGGGAGTCTTCCTGAGATCAAGAGACGAACATAACATGCACTTGAGATAACCAGAAGTTGCTGAGCCATTACCTGCATGGTAAAAAAAAATAATTAATAAAGGGAACTGATAAATTATATTGCTCTGTTCCAGTCGAGTACAATGATACCTAACATGTAACGGTCAACAAAACCACCTTGACAAAAAAATATTTCATAATAAGTCAAGTCTTATTTAATTTATTTTTTTTAGAAACTATATTTGCCATTACATGTATTTTTCATAATTTGCTAAATTACTTGACTTTTGCCTCAATATTTCTGTATGCCTAGACCCAAAAAGAGAGAGATTCAGGGTAATGAGAGGATGGAGGGGTACTGATTCAGGGGCACAGAGAATGGAGGTAGACTGACACCAAAATTGAGAGGTTCAGTGGAATGAGATAAAGGAGAGAGAATTAAGTAAAAAAAACATAGATTTGGGGAAAAGCTGATGCTAAAAGAAAGTGAACCCAAAATAGGTAGATGAAGAAAAGGGACTGATGCTAAAAGGGAGAGATTCAAGGGATGCAGAGAATAGTAAGCGAGTGAACCCAAAATAGAGAGTTTCAGGGCATGGAGAGAGACTGATGCTAAAAGAGAGATTCACGGGAGTGAAGGAGAGGAAGGTGTGGCATTTTTTCACACAACTTGCTAGTGAGCATAGCTAATTCTTTACATGCGACATTAGAAACAGATATACCTAATGTGTCTAGGGAGTATGAACACAATAAAGCACACTTACCTCTGGCTCTCCCTCTAGTATGAGTGGGATCTTCTTACTGCACAGTATAGGTTTCTCTTCTGAGTTACTGGCCAGGAGGGGGGATTCCTCTGATGTGGGGTCTACAGTGGCCCCTTCAGCCAGAGCAGGATCAACTGGAATCTCAATCACAATGAACAGCTTGTCCAGGGAACTTCGCAGATCGTCCTAAGGAAGAAGCCAAGCAAAGCATCAGACACCTGCAAATTGAGTCTGATGGGATTACAGACCCCACAAAATCTCTAGGTAAGCCATTTTCTATATTATTTATCACTGAATTAAAAATGGCTAGGGATATGGTGTAAAATACGATCCATTCCAGGTTACTCAACACTAAAACACTTGGTTTAATTAACCTCAAGATGTCCTTATGTTTATCCCAGTCATGCTTAAATTCCTTACATTTATTTTTAAAAAATCCACTATATTGTCTATATTTTTTATAAACATTTTTGTGGAATATATAAAATATTTTGGCTTAACTGCTTTATTTTGCCACTTATATGGCTCAGGATATGGGCAGTGATTTTTCCCTCACATTCTTCCTCACTAATATCTAGATCTTGTGTAGTCGGTGTTTTCAATAACATAATAACATGTAGGGAATGTATCGATAAATTCCATTATTTTTAAATGTACATTCTATTTGAGGGTTCTTATATCCTATAAATATTGGGGTGGGGAGTTATCAGCACTGACTTTAGATCTTTAAAAGCATCATGTCACTAAGATTAGACTTGTATTAGAATCAGCGCTAGTTGTCTCTCTCTCTCTGCAGATTCTCTCTTTTCTCCGGCTGCGCCCTCTTTTCTGGATTGTACTTACCCGACTCAAGTTGGCCAAGTGTTGAGCGAGTCTCTGCTGACAGCCCCGCAAATGAAAATAGATGAAACAAAGCTGGAGATGGTGTGAAGGAACAAACCTTTTTTTGCATAAAAAAGAAATAAAACACACTATTGGTAGCAAAATTTAAATATCCTAACCAGGCAAAAAAACACAAACCACTCATGAAACCATCAACTTGAATCTGTTGTTCTCTATAACCCTTGTTATTGTTTCAAAGAACCTTAAAATGGACTCTGTCACCCCAAATCAAGTAGTTTTTTGGGGTTATTCTTAAAGACCATGAAAAACTGGCAATATGTTGCGTTATTTATTTTCTTCTAAAATGAATCAATCCTGGGAAATTCCATTGTTAGCTGCTATGATTCTCTAGATAGAATAACAGATTGCATGTTTGGCTCTGTAGTGCTGCAATGTTATCTGGCAGTTAGACCCCTCTCTCATCCTTATCTGAGCCGCATATTAGCATACAGTAGCCGAAAAATCAATTCTAAATATTTCAGAAATTATTTATTGTAGAGAAAAAACGGTAGTACAGTGTTAGTTTTTAATGCTCATTCAAATTAAATGAACTTCCTGTTGGGGTGACAGAGTCCCTTTAAGTTCTACTTTTAATTGACAAGATATGTTTACTGGTTTGTAGGAACATTTTTGTAGGGGCATACAGGAAATATAAGAGGACAGAGGCAAATACAGAAGTAGGGAGAGGGGGGAAAGAGACAGGGGAGAGAAAGGGGGGGGAAGAGAAAAATTAAATATCACGTCATTTGTGACGGACAATTTACTAGTGTATCATAATTTCCTACATTATAGGCTGTATTGACAAAAAAAATGACTCTGACAAAAATGTTTAGTTTTATATAAACATTTTAACTAGGTTAACCAATCAATTTCATCCTCCTCAATGTAATGAGGATATAAAATGTACACTTTCCTTACTTTTAAGAAGTCCCAATAGCAATAGTTTCTCACCTTCTACAGCCTCTACCTTCCCTGCTTTCTCTCTCATGAGAGCTGGAATATTGTACAGTTGTGACACCAAACAACACCTACAGCGAGGGTTTTCACACTACCAATGCTTCAGGTTGCTAACAAGCAGACAGTGACATGCTGTGTATATCCATGCACCAGCACTGCACTGGTAATGTAAATGTATCTGCCACCTTCCTATTCAAAGTCTCACACCTCAGTAAATGATCACTGGAAACTAAAATTATAAATTCTACAGCAGAATAATTTTATATAATAGTAATAAATTAGAGGCTGCAATATGTATTATTTTGTTTTTACATTGCAAAAAAATATGTTGTTTATGTTTAAATGTAGTTCTTCAACCAATTTTTTACTCCAGTGGTCCTTTGAAGAACCTCTCACATGTCATAGGTATATGTTCTTTAAAAAACATACAGCCTTTCATTTCTAACTATTCATTTTTGCTTTAAAGATTACAAGCATTTTGCCTTTGTTCCACACAGTATGGGAAACCGGGGAGGAGCTGTGGATAAGATCTCTATGCAGCTCTGCTGAAAAACTGCCACTTCACATAACTACTTGACAACAGAACGAAATAGAAGAGTAACCCCTTTTCTCTAACCATGCTTTTAGGCTCCTGTCTTGCACAGCTCCAAATGTTTTTTGTTTTTAACATATCTCACAACCATGTGAAGTTTTTACCAAGTTACAGCGGCCCTGGAAGTGACTGATCATCATTTAACACAAAGGATACAAAGGGGACACTCTGACACTTGTGGGTCTCTTCGCTGATCCCCAGCAGGACGTTGTGCTCCATGAAGATCTCATTCGCTGCTGCCAGTCTGATGTCTGTGTTCACATTTATCTGTTAGGACAAACAGGTCACTAGGGATGTACAGTGATTAATGTACTACAAGCAGACAATCTGGCGCCAAAGAGAAAAAAAGAAAAAAAAAGTCCCTGTGTGCTTCTATTTTGACGTCCCATCTGCATTAAAGGGACAGTATAGTCATGTTTGCAACTAAACATTTACTTTTCTTGCCTGTTAATTCCATGTCACATTCATACACATATAGTACACACATGCACTATAATAGTTTGGAGCTTGTGTGTAACGCCTCTGAGGTGTGTTTTGCCCAGGCGTTTCAAGCTACTACTGCTAAATAGCGGCAAATTGTGCATTCACTGTTGCGTCGTTTTCATGATGTAGCAACTGTACGCTGTTTGCTTCCTATTTGAGAGATTGGGAGAGAGAGGAGGGAGAGAAAGATAGGGAAGGAGAGAAAGAGAGGGAGGACAAAAGAGATAGAGGGAAGGAGGCAAAGAGAGGAAGATAAAGGGAGAAAGGCAGAGCGGGAGGGAGAAAGGCAGAGAGAGGGATAGAAGAAAGGAGGTAGGGAGGGGGAGGGACAGAGAGAAAACAGATTGCAGAGAGAGGGCACAGAAAAAAAGAGGGTTGACAGAGGGCGTAAAGAGAGAGAGAGCGCACGAAGAGGGTGCATAGAGGGAGAGACAGCACAGAGAGAGAGAACAGAACTTTCCATGTGCCTTTAAGTCTGTAAAAATGTTCTGTAACTGCTAAGTAATGTCAAGGGTCAAATTGGGGTGCTTTCCTGTTTTATGCTACCATACAAGCACGTGCACGCACTTATTGTACACTGCCCTGCGCCGATGAAGCTGTCTCCTTTTGGCCGGTAAGTGGTTAGGGGTTTTCAGGTTAGGGGCTTAGGGACTTAGTTTTAGGAGGTTAGGGTTAGGCTAGGAGGATTAAGAGGTTAGGGTTAGGGCCGCCACGGGGTGTAGGGCGTTAGGGACTTGGGGTTAGGGCCGGGAAGTGCGGTAGGGGGTTAAGATTAGGGTTAGGGACGGCAAGGGGTGTAGAGGGTTAGGGCCGGCAAGGGGTGTAGGGGGTTAGGGCTGGCAAGGGGTGTAGGGGGTTTGGGGCTGACGGAGTACAGCGCACCCGGCAACAGGAGGCTTCCAGTGCCGTGCACGCGCGCCACGTGTGCTAGCATAAAACAGGAAAGGTTCCAAATTGGTGATCAACGTCCTACACTGTTGACAAACTCACCTTCTTGTGGTGACGATTAATGATGACAATTACTACAGCAGTGATAGCAGCTGCAGCCAATGTGACCGGGATGCTGGTCACCCAGCCGTGGCCTTCAGTGAACATCTGGACAGTGGAGTAAAGATTGATCCAGAGGGAGATATAAAGTATCTGTAGGACAGATGATAAGATTAGTAGAACATCTCAAAAGTTCATAGTGTGCTTCCCCCATTACCACATACACAAATATGCTTTTCTGGGTTAGAAATAGGTACTGAAGTTTTTTTTTTTTTTTTTATATAATAGTACCTAGGCTAGAACAGTCTTTTTCCACAATGCTAAAATAACTAGAGAAAGAATGTTACAAGAGAACTATGTAATGAAACAAATGGAAGATGACAATAAAGTGTATTTGTTTTCCACATCCTAGTCCCTATCCATATGCCTAATACTACCTTCAAATATACCCATTATCAATATTATTTGTACAAATATACAGGTAAGAGCAAATGAATTGCAAACTATTTTCTTTTTTTAAATTTTCAATTATGTTTGAATATTTTTCTTTGCAGTTATATTCATGTGTTTTTGCTATATAACATTTTAGAACATATATTAAAATCCTCTATCCTTATCTACAAGCAACACACAGAACATATGATTTTCCTGTTTTCACCTAGCAAAGATTTATTTACAATTTACACCCTTAGACTAACAGGACTAAACTGCAGCACATAGAACATATAACTTAGTCATTTATGTTATGCGATATCTGCCTCGGCTGACCTTACATTGCTTTCTGTAAAATGTTCATACTTGGATGGAATATGTGATAGAGTGATAAAAGGGGTTTGTGTGAGCCACAAACTTTACAAAGCTCACTTTCCCCATGAGGTCTGAATTAGTTAATTTGACTTAAGACTGCTCCTGGAATTTGGGTGTGGGGGTTTTGGACTGCAGTTTGCAGTCTGTGTGTGGCTGTTAAAGACTGTACAGTTAGTCTGAGATGAAGAAAGACACACAGAGTGTGGGCAGAGTTTATTTCAGCTGGAGAAAGAGAGAAACACTTTGTCTGAAGCTTGAAGTTGGAAAAGAGACACACAGAAAAGTGCAGGTGTCAGAAGCTGAAAAAAGAGAGACACAGAGAACTGCTGGAGTTGATTATATTCTTTGGAACAGAGTGAAGACCTGGAATTCTGAAGAATACAGGTCTGTGATTGTGAATAAACTATTGGACCGTTTGGTTTTGCTCCAACCAGGTTTAGCTGGATGGAAGCTAGTTAGTGAGGCAATTGTAAAGGTAGTGCTTCGGTTTATATTATAGTACACTTTGCCAAAGTATTACAACCTCTTGTATTGTGTTCCTCCATCAAAGTACCCTAAACACTGGCACAAAACCAGTGGAGACTGGCAACTTGTCACAAATATAATGAACAAAAAATAAAAGCAAATAGATTTGTAACAGAGGGCCTATGAGAACCATTTCTTTCAACTCAGAGAAAAATTCAACAATAACTTCTCAGGCCATTGATCAAACTAGAGTGGATAATCAGCTGTTTATGTAAAACATAAGCATTGTAAATAAAGATTATGTTTACAAAAATAGGTCACTAGTCACATGAAGGTAATGGGTTATGGTAGTCCACTGTCTTGACTGAAGTCAACTGCAGAAAAAGAGACTAAAGCCCCTATTCAATTGATCACTTGTAAGTTACTGGAGCCTGTAATGGAGCCCCTAAACTAATTTGCTATTCAATTGGCGTCTTTAGCTCCCGGCAAACAATCTATGGAATACAGGCTGAAAATCCCTTTGGTTGTCAAAACTGTAACATACAGCCTTTCTAAGCCTTTGATCTTTCAAGCCCGTACATGTTACAATCACTAAAATCGCTATTCAATTGTTACAGTTCCTCAAGCCCGCAAATGTTTTCACACCCTCAAACTCGCAAATCTGCAATCAAAAGTATTTTTTTTATGTTTCATTTTGTGTCATATCAATCTCGAGAATCAATGAGTTAATACATATCAGGCCACCCACATGGACTAAAACAGTGTCGCCATTCAATTTTATAATTTTGTACATTGCCGGATTGCGAGTCTGATCGCATATGGGACCTCTAAATGTGAATTGATTGATGTGTAACCTCCATGTTTTACTGACGTAATGATGATGGTCTCATTTACTATTGGCTGTTTCTAAATCGGTAGTTACGGCCTTGCTTAATTGATCATGATCACAAGTTGAAATGTTACTTATGATTGCATGGTTTACGGGTTCAGCCCGCAACTTGCAGGCTTGTACAGTTGAATCGCTCTGTAATTGTAGCAAATTTCAAGCCTGCAGACATAAGTCCAGTATAACGTAATCTGTGTGCTTGCAATTGAATAGGGGCCTAAGTATGCTTAAAATGGAAGACAATGGGCCCAGTGCCTCATGGCTTTATCTCTGATTAACAGAAAGGCTAGTAGTTCAAAACTGTACATTTCAATGTATGTTTACTGTAGGAAAATGTAATTTAAAAAACAAACAATTGATTAATTACTTTTTATAGCATACATTATTAAATTATACCATATTTGGAAACTCTGCTGTGTCACTTTTTAGGTACATTGGACCACAATTTATTTCTCATGCATTTAAAAGAGCATTAAAAAGTTGCTTTTTGAATGAAAAATAGGAATAGGAAGCAGTAATCACACAGAAAGGAAGAGGCCCAGAAATAGACTAACAGAGCAGAGAAGACACTCCAGGCCATGAGACGAGGCCCTCACCAAGCCCAGGACCATCCCAAATCCTCTGGAGCTGAAGAAGATGTATCTGCGAAGCTCTGGGATCAGGGGAGAAATCTGTAGAGAGTCTCGACACTGCTCCAGAGGAACCTGAATAACAAGAAGAGAATAACCCTAAATTATACCTGCTAAATTATATATATTAAATCTCAGGATATTATGATGAATTAATATATTAATCACAGTGCTATTTTCACTATCTCTCTTTTCCAAAACTTTCCTTATGTCTGTTTGTCATCTGATGTCATTTATCTATTTCTTTTCATGTTGATTTGTATGTATAGGATTTTCTTTGGGGAATCCATAGTTGTGGAGGGGGTGGGACTCCACTGGTGTTTTCTGGGGTGAAGGTACTTCATGTGCAAGTGCACCAGAGACCACTATATTAGTTGTATCCACAGCCCTCACCTGCTATGTGTGTGTATATATATATATATATATATATATATATATATATATATATATAGTAAATAAATAGTACATTTGTGTTCACATTTGAACATCTAAAACAAGTAAAAAAAATTAGTTTCCTGCTCAGAATTTTCATTATATTTTTATAATGCACTGGAATCTGGGCATGGACATGCACATGTGCCCAAAAAGGCTTTGCTCTTAAATCCAAATACCTTTTCAAACATGGCTCTGTTTAAGCATATGACTGCTTATTACACAACTTTAAGCAAACTCCAGGATAGATAATGCACAAGCCAGGAAACCTACCCACAGAGAGCTGTTTCGAGGTTACAGGTAGACCCCGTTTAACACTGACTCAATATAAAGCTGTTTTGCCCGACACATCTGCAACTAACACTGATTCCATGCTTGTGTAAGAAAAATGTGATTTAGGAATATAACAGGAAATCTTGGATCACTATGGACATGTTTCAAAATTGTTTTTTGTCCGTCTGTAAAACACTACTGTAAACATATTTTCTTTTAACCAAAAGCGCTATTACTAATTGATAATGCTCCAAGCCATTCTACGCACATGTCCAACTTAACCTCTTGCATGCTGGTTGAAGCAGTTTTCCTGCCACCCAACACTTCGTCTTTAATCCAGCCAATGGATCAGTGAGTTATATCAACTTTTAAAACAACTTAATTAAACAGGCGGCAAAATAAAGAATCAATGATGCAATTTTGGAAGAAATATAACATCATGGATGCTGTCGGCAACATCGAACTCGCTTGAAAAGAAGTGACTGATAAATGTATGAAATGAGTGTGGAAAAAAATATGGCCAGAGATACCCAAAGATTTTCAACACAAAGTGCTCATTGTTGACCAAATTGTCAACCTAGTCAATGCAGCAGGACTAGAAGATGCAGATGAGCATGATATTGAGGAGTTGCTGCAGGTTTCTGGTGAGAGCCTTACCAACAACAACCTTCAAGAACTGGTAGAACTGGAGGTTTAATCCTAAACACGAAGAACCCAAAGAACTTACTACAGATTTCCTCAGTAAAATTTTGATGACAACCAAAATCTTTGACCAATTTGTAACAAATGATCAAGATTTTCAAAAACGTCCAAAAGCAAAATGGGTTGTTTTGGATGCGATCTCTTGCTACCGTTATTTGCTTAAGGAAAGAAAAACAAAATGACAAATGTCACTAGATGACTTCGGCAAAAAAAAAAAAAAATAGGAATTCCAGCAGAGCCAAAACCTTTGACAGAACAAAAATATAGTTTGTATTTCTGTGTATGTACAGTATGTGTTATGTATACTGTGTTTTGCAAGTAAATATAAAAATACAGTGACTTAAAGTTAAAGTTTTGTATTCTTGGTTTACCCTATGTTAAAATGACTCAGTTTAACGCTTTTTCATTGAGCACTCAGTCATCTAGGAATGCATCTACTGAGTTAAATGGGGTATGTCTGTATATAGTATATATATATATATATATATATATATATATATATATATATATAGTAAAAAAATAGTACATTTGAGTGTCTAAAACAATTTAAAAAACTTGTTTCATGCCCAGAATTCCGAGAAATACAGTTATTACACTGCACTCTGGGAACCTTGGCAGGGATATGAAAATGTGCCCACAAAAGCTTCACTTTTGCAATCCATAACCATATTAAACAAGGCTTCCCTTAAGCATATACCCGCTGCATCAAACAGCTTGGAGCAAAGCTAGGGTTGGATTATACACAAGCTAGGAATCCCACCCATGTACAGACGTTTCAATATTACTGCCTATTATCAGTGTGGGGTCAGTTCCTTAGCTTGTGTAGTGGATATTTTGAGTAGGTAGTTCACCACAAACAATCACATATAATAGTTTCCATAGTGTGTAACACTCCGTTGGGGGCACATGCGAACTACGGAAACTATTGTACAGAAGTCATTACAAGCCACACTTTGCATGTGCAAAGGTAAGGGGGGGGGGGGAAACACAGGGGGGGAGACATGAGGGAAAGAGATACTGGGGAGAGAGTGGGGGGAAGAGACACAGGGGAGGGAGAGGGGGAGAGACACACAGGAGGGGGAGAGACACAGGAGGGAAGGGGATGAGATGGTGGAAGACATGGGGGAGAGAGACACAGGGGAGGGGGGAAGAGATACAGTGGAGAGAGGGGGGGGGCACACATCAAATATTATCCCGTCAATTTTGACGGGCAAGTTACTAGTCATTTAATATATGGTGGGCAAAAGAGCGATAGAAGCCTCCACCGTACAGTAGTACAGTAAATAAACAGCACATTTGTGTTGTTATTATTATCCTTTATTTATTAAGCGCCAACATATTCCGCAGCGCAAATTGTGTTCACATTTGATATATTTATAGGCAGACCACATATATGCAGGGAGTGAATGAATATAGGCAGAAGTTGTGAGTGGTACCTCCAAATTATTTAGCACAGAGGCCCTTCAAAAACTAGCTCCGTTTCAGGTTCTATTGTACTATTATTATTTATTTTTATTTTTTTAGATGATTTAAGGTAATCGTTCTTTTTTCTTGCCTGTGAAGCAAATTGTCTTATTTTCCTCTTTTTTTTAAAGCCTGCATCATTGTTTCCATTTTTTGTTACTTTTGGTTAATTATTATTATGAACCCTACACTTTCATCCACTAAGTATATAGGTGGGTTTGCCAATAAAGTTATGGTTCATATTGATCATCTTCATTTGTACACCTTTCACTTAGCCTATTGTTCATTTTTTAGCCATTTCAACCATAACTTTGTCTCAGAACCCTGATAAAGAACATGAATCTGTGCAGTTGGCACTTTTTCCCAGTAGGTGTCACCCTCTGCTCCCAAACTCTTTTCACCTCTGCTTGCCCTCAACCATGATGGCTGACTGACTCCAAAATAGAGACCAAACCAGGTAGTGGGTCTGTATCATCGCCAATTAAAGGAACACACACAAAGGTGTCAGTTGTAATAGACAATTATAACCCGCTGTCATTATTCGTTTTACAAAAGTAAAATGGTAATATCACTGTAGGAAATTAATTAATTGGTAATATAGATGATTACAAGTTTTTAGGAGTGTAATTGGTTATAATTTGTTAGTATATTAGACTGTATATTGCTGAAGAGGGCATGCTCTCCCACTCCAGAGAACAGGGTGGGAATCTCACGATAAAAGACTGTGGCCCCCGACATTTAGACACCACAGTTGAGTTCTAGACACGCCAAGCACCTAATCGATACCCTGAACCAAAGAGTAGACACGGATGACCTCCTATTATACTTAAATAAGATACCTCTCAACATTTGACATTCCTCAAGCTAAAATAAATAGATAAAGTGTATATCTAACAATCTCACTCCTGGCAAATAGACAGAGGCAGAGACATAATTAATTTTCCTGGGATCCAAGATCTCTGCAGATAGTGACTGTAGTCATGAAATTTAAAGACGTTTGCTTCTGGGGGGAAAGCTATGGCAAGCTTGGACAAGCTAGTAGACAGTGAAGATATTCAACAAAGGTCCGCATAGTTCTATCTATGGTATTCCCAGTAGTAACATACGGATGTGAGAGCTGGACCATAACGAAGGCTGAGCATTGTAAAATTGATGCCTTTGATTTCTGTTGTTGGAGAAGACTGCTTAGAGTCCCTTGAACTGCACGAAGATCCAATATATGAAAGTATGATCATGACGTTGAAGCTAAAATATTTTGGTCATATCATGAGACGACCTAGGATTACCTAGAAAAGACTGTGATGCTGGAAAAGATTGAAGGTACAAGAAGAAAGGGGTGACAGAGGCGGAGATAGACAAAGTCACTGAAGCAATGAACATGAACTTGATGGGAGCTCAGATGGGCCAGTGAGTGAGATATGTACCTGGTGTGCTGTGGTCCATCGAGTCACGGAGAGTTGAACGCGACTGAACGACTAAACAAAACATATATCTAACATTAAAAGGCAACCACTTACCAATTAGAAGTCACACATTAAAATAACATAAAAATTATATTATAGACCTGCCCTGCTACTTATTACAATGCAATCTATCCACAGAGAGCAACATTTCGATATTAAAATGGATTTAATCCATGTGGGGCTGGTTCCTAACTTGTGTGTTAGATTTTGGGGGTAGAGTATTTATCACAACATCATTTACTTAATAGTGGGCAAAAGAGTTTGAATAACTACTGATGATAACCAATCATAATATAATTATGTTCTTGTTTAAATTTGTGCACTCAAAATAAAAAAGGAAAGTATAGGTTTTCAGTTAAAACAACCAATAGTGACGGACTTTTAGACTCAACAAAATTGCATGTATATAAATTGGCTATGGTGTTTATAAGAAAGGGAGGATTTTGTAGAATTGCATATGATAGACAAAAAAATGTTATTTCCCAATGGTTACATGTATGCTGAACTCTGCAATTCACTGCTTGGGAATGTTATAATTTGTTAATTAGGTCATTATATTTATTGCCACTTCTCTTTTTCCAAGAAAGCAATAAAAATATAATGAAAAAAAGATATCTCCCTAAAATTGTTTTATATTTTACCCTATATTAGTACCGATGTGCATTTTTGAATTTAATCTATTTGCTCTTATATATTGTTTAAGTTTGTATTTAAATTCACCCTATTTTTAAAACATTTACTCATTGTAATATTGGAATTTTCACCTGTTATCAAACTGGGGATTTTTTTTCTCTTTGTCACTTCCTTGTTTTATTCTCACTACTCTTATTTCAGTCATCCCTCTTCTCTCATTTTATCTTTTTACATCAACTCTATTATTCCTCTGCTGTCTCTTTCTGCATGGTCTAGTTCTCTCTTTTCCCATTCTTTTTAATGATCCCCCCCCCCCCCCGTCTCTGTGTCTCTATTGTATTCTTTCCTCTGCTCTCTCTTCCCTTGCTCTATCAGTCTATGTTCTCACCTCTGTCTTTCTCTATACTCTCATATTCTTTCCTGTACACTCTCTTCCACTACTAAATCAGTCTATCTCTCTCCTCTGCCTTTCTCTGCACCCTTCTTTTTATTTCTCCTGCTTTCTTTCGTCATTTTCTCTACTCTCAGTTTCCATGTTCTCTCTCTCTCTCTCTCTCTCTCTCTCTCTCTCTCTCTCTCTCTATATATATATATATATATATATATATATAAACAGTATCTCACAAAAGTGAGTACACCCCTCACATTTTTGTAAATATCTTATTATATCTTTTCATGTGACAACACTGAAGAAAGTACACTCTGCTACAATGTAAAGTAGTAAGTGTACAGCCTGTATAACAGTGTAAATGTGCTGACCCCTCAAAATAACTCAACACACAGCCATGATGTCTAAACCGTTGGCAACAAAAGTGAGTACAACCTAAGTGAAAATGTCCAACTTGGGCCCAAAATGTCAATATTTTGTGTGGCCACCATTATTTTCCAAAACTGCCTTAACCCTCATGGACATGGAGTTCACCAGAGCTTCCCAGGTTGCCACTGGAGTCCTCTTCCACTCCCCCATGATGACATCACGGAGCTGGTGGATGTTAGAGACCTTGCACTCCCCCACCTTCCATTTGAGGATGCCTCACAGATGCTCAATAGGGTTTAGGTCTGGTGACATGCTTGGTCAGTCCATCAACTTTACCTTCAGCTTCTTTAGCAAGGCAGTGCTCGTCTTGGAGGTGTGTTTGGAGTCATTATCATGTTGGAATACTGCCCTGTGGCCCAGTCTCCGAAGCGAGGGGATCATGCTCTGCTTCAGTATGTCACAGTACATGTTGGCATTCATGGTTCCCTCAATGAACTGTAGCTCCCCAGTGCCGGCAGTACTCATGCAGGCCCAGACCATCACAGTTCCACTATGATGCCTGACTGTAGGCAAGACACACTTGTCTTTGTCCTCCTCACCTGGTTGCCGCCACACACGCTTGACACCTACTGAACCAAATAAGTTTATCTTGGTCTCATCGGACCATAGGACATGGTCCCAGTAATCCATGTCTGTAGTCTGTTTGTCTTCAGCAAACTGTTTGCAGTCTTTCTTGTGCATCATCTTTAGAATAGGCTTCCTTCTGGGACGACAGCCATGCAGACCAATTTGACGCAGTTGGCGGCGTATGGTCTGAGCACTGACAGGCTGACCCCCCACCCCTTCAATCTCTGCAGCAATGCTGGCAGCACTCATACATCTATTTCCCAAAGACAAGCTCCGGATATGACGCTGAGCATGTGCTCTCTTTGGTCGACCATGACGAGGACTGTCCTGAGTGGAACCTGTCCTGTGAAACCAATTTAATATCTTGCCCACCGTGCTGCAGCTCAGTTTCAGGGTATTGGCAATCTTCCTATAGCCTAGGCCATCTTTATGTAGAGCAACCATTCTTTTTTTCAGATCCTAAGAGAGTTCTTTGCCATGAGGTGCCATGTTGAACTTCTAGTGACCAGTATGAGAGAGTGTGAGAGCGATAACACCAAATCTAACACACCTGCTCCCCATGCACACATGAGATCTTGTAACACAACCGAGTCACATAACATCGGATATGGAAAATGGCTCATTTGGCCCAATTTGGACATTTCACTTTTGTTGCCAATGGTTTAGACATTAATGGCTGTGTGTTGAGTTATTTTGTGGGGACAGCACCTTTACATTGTTATACAGGCTGCACACTTACTACTTTACATTGTAGCAGAGTGTCATTTCTTCAGTGTTGTCACATGAATATATATAATAAAATATTTACCAAAATGTGAGGGGTGTACTCACTTTTGTGAGATACTGTATATATTATATTTTATGTCTGTCTCTTATCCTCTTCTCTCTTCCCTTGCTCTATGTATTTCTTTTGTCCTCTGCTCTGTCTTGTTTTGTGCTCTCTTTCTTTGACTTTTTCTCATTCATCCTTTTTCTCCTTCCTCTGTTCTCTCAATACCCTCTTTCTATTATTTTAGAGGTAATATGTGAAAGTACTATTTACATAAAGGGAAGTAGATAAGTGGAAAAAGCCTTTCAGTCTGCCTTTCAGCTGTGTCTGAGCATGCCTACTCTTTCTTTGTGTGCAGATAATTGTTAATAACATTCAATTGATAAAGTAATTGTTATTGTTTTTATTCAGTCCTTTAGTCGTGTCCGACTCTCAGTGACCATATGGACCGCAGCAACCAGACTCATTTGTCTGTTTCTGGTTGTGCTTAACCATATTGTTTTCCTGGCAAAGTTACTGGAGTGGGTTGCCAGTTCCCTTTCCAGTGGACTGTGATTTTTCTGATCTCTCTGCTATGACCTGTCCATCTTGGATGACTCTACATGATATAGCTCACAGTTACATTGAGGTATATAAGCCCCTTCACCATCCAGAAAGGGTTATTACCTATAGTTTTAAATGATACCATATTTGGAATTATATCATGCCATGAGAATATTCTAAGGATTTTTAACTTTTTAGGGGAAGATTATATGTGTCTTTTGGTTTTTATCTTCTCTTATTCTGTGCACTCTCTCTTCTCTATTATAATTATCTCTCCTGTTGCTCCATCTCTCTTCCTTTGCTCCTTCTCTCTACACTCTCACATTCTTCCCCAGCTCTCTCTAAATATTTTCTTTCTACTCTGTATCTCTTCTTTCATTCTCTATTTGGGGTGTTTCTGCAACTTTATCTCACTATAGCTAGATAACTAGACTCATATCCCCAGTCCACAAATGTCACACACAACACATCATTATTCGGACTCACGTGGATCCCACAGTCCCGCAGGCTGGCCAGACATTGCTCTGTGTGCTCCGCTCTAGAGGTGTACGGCAGGACAGTCAGCAGGCGCCCATTGTACAAACCTGTGGAGAGAACCGGAAATCCTGAAGAGTTTTCTAAAATCTACATTTTGGCAACAAAATAACTTAAAGGACTGATGTAATGCTCTAGAATTCATATTGATTTATTTAAAAAGCAATATAGAACATTACATTTACTTACAAGGTTCAAGATCTCTGGATGGCATGCTTTGGCAAATTGTCACAAGACTGTATCAATACAGTGGTCTTCATTGTCAATAACATTGTTGTGTTAAATGTGTTCCCTTGGTTGAAAGGCAGCCCATGAATGTTGATGTAAACTCAAGTTGGTCAATGTCTATTCAGATTGCTCGTAAAACATTTTAGACATCTCTTAGGAGAGTGGGAAACAATATCCCGACTGATATTCACATTTTCTATGGTAATTTTAAAGAAAATACATTTAGAAAAAAACAACATTAAATACAAAACTTACACTGGAAAATCAGACTCAGCTGCTGCTGGTCTCACTACCAGGTTGTTGTGATCCACACAATCAAAAACTTTAGATAGTCTATGAAGCAGAGGTAAATGTTTTTCTGGAACTCTCTTGCTTTCTCTATTATGCAGCAGAAAAACATTTAACCAATTTTGTAAATTTTCAAAATAATCACATATATAGTTGTCAGTTCAAGGATGTTGGTCACGTTGCGGCCCATAGGGCCGAAAATGCGAGCCTTGAAACGCAAGGCGAGCTGTTGATGCCTGCAGCACGCGGGACAGGCTGCAATGAGTGCCGAAGGCGCTCATTGCACTGCTCGCCTCGCAAAGCAAGCAGTTGAGGCATGTAGGACTTGTGAAGCACTCCCCATAGGACTTAGGACCAAAACCTGTACACACACTGTGTGCCTCGCAAAAATCGGACTTTAACGGCCGAACCACAGAACTGGAAAGACCTAAAAAAACAAAACAAATGTGCCCCAAATTCACAAGCCCGAAGGACGGAAAACTAACCCGAAGGACGGAAAAACGAGCCCTAAGCAGTAACACTTTATCCAAGCCACTAACATTTAACACAATGTAGTAACGCTTAACCCAACCCAGTAACACTTTTTCCAAGCCACTAATATTTAACACAACGTAGTAACGCTTAACCCAACCCAGTAACACTTTTTCCAAGCCACTAATATTTAACACAACGTAGTAACGCTTAACCCAAGGCACTAACACAACCAAACACAGTAACACTTAAGCGCAAGGCCTATAAACTACACAGGGGGAGAGCCTTGCAATGAGCACCAAAGGTGATCATTGCAATGCAGGAAAGTCGAGGCTTGCGATGAGCGCCAAAGCTGCACAGAGGGCCCATAGCCTTGCATTGTGTGGCAAACAGCATTGCCAGGCTTACAATTTTACTCCTGTCATTTTTGACGGGCAATTTCCTAGTATATTATAAGTATGGGATTACAGGGAGTCATTTTTTCTGCTTGGTAGATAGACTCATAGAAATAGTGTAGGTCTTAGAAAGCACTTATCCTAATGCATAGGCTGATTTGAAAATGAACTATATTGATTTGTACAATCACCCGGAATTGCACTATTTCATACGACAGGGACAGTGACAGAGTCTTGAATAATTTTATGAAAACACCAATAGTCTCTATATTTCACACTTTAGACATAGGTAGGAACCAATAATATTAAAATGTAACCTTTATTACTTTCATTATACATACAGAAATAACTCAAACGTTAGGAGACAGCAGTAAAATGTTAGGATCCGTGGATCCGTCTCCCAGGATTTGCCAAGCCCTGCCTTAAAGATTATAGTTTAGTGTCCTGTCACACAACATATACATCACATTGTCACCTGACACAAACATGCAATATACATATATATATATCACATGACCTTGCCTGATATACTATCTTCATACCGACTCATAACATGCACATCACACATCTTAAAGTGAAACAGCAAAGGTCCCAGCAGAAATGAAACTCACACATAGAAAGAAATACAGTATAACTGAGCAGAAGTGTTGTATAAGAACCATGACAGAGAGTTTATCGCTTGTAAGCCTCTGTGATGGCTCTGGTTTAACCAATTGGGCTTGATGAACTACACTTCAAAACAATAGGGCACGGAGGAGGGCAAAAGGAGACCTGCTGGTGTGGCAAATAATACAAATCTTTATTTCATGCAAGGACAAAAGCTTAGTTGTATAATAGACAAAAGATACATCACATAGAGAGGGTTTAAAATCCAATATGTTTCATTCAGATAGGACTTCCTCAGGGAAATTATTATTACAGAATATGTGAAAGGTAGTGTATATATAAAGCTCAAATTCAAATCTCATCTTGGAAGTTAATGATCTGCATTTGTCAATTGGGCTGAATTAGTTATTTTAACCCTATAAATATAATCAATATGAAATAGAGTTTTAAAAAAAAAAATTAAATAAAATATGTATTTTGCGTCGTTCAGTCGTTTCCGACTATCCGTGACCTTGTGGACCGTAACACACCAGAACATATTTATGTCCATCGTCATGCTGATCCACTTGGTATTCATGGCAGAGATACTGGAGTGGGTTTGCCAGTTCCTTCTCCAGTGGGCCACAGCATACAGCTCCTGATATTCCTAGGTGGTCTCCCATCCAAGTACTGGCCAGGCCCAACCCTGCTTGGCTCCAGGGTGGTGACCTCTTGGTTCCCTGACTTGAAATATATGTAATCCTTTACAGAATGAATAACCACAATCTCATACATGTGTTTAGAATGTAAAAAATAAAATACCAACTTTAATTTATTACCTTTTGTATAAAGTTATGCTACAGTGGAATCTACTAATTTGATTTCAACTGATCAACTTCCTGAAACTTTGAAAGCAACTGAAGTCTCTCTGTGTAAAAAAAATGGAAATGTGGCATCTAAAAGTGACAGTGCTTTCAACTGGACTAATGAGAAACTTATTATTTTACAAGGATGCGGATGCACACTCCTGAGGCAGCATCAGACAGAATTGGGTCAGAAAAGAAAATGGAACATCACAGTGCAAATTAATTTAATATAAAAGATATCAATATAAATGTTGGGGGGGGGGGGTTTGCTTCCTAAAAACTCACAAAAAAATTTACCTAACGTTTAATCTCAGTCATCAAACACTTCAACTGAAAATCGTTAAAATCTAAACAAATTCTTCACATTGTATCTCTCTCACAAAATCCAGTCAAACTCAAAACACACAACATTAAAATAATTAAAATATTACAATTAGATTTGATGGTCATGGCCCACTTCTCACCTGAACCTGATGACATCCTGGGATGCAGTTTCTCTTCATTGCTCCCAGGCTCATAATCCCCATCCTGCCTGGTCATCTTGTCACATGAGTGTCCAATGTTGGGGATATCAGTGCAGCAGGTCAAATGACCAGGACATCTTATCTGTGTATGAAGATGGACAAACAATGTGTGCAGGTGTTTTATACACATGCTGTATACATGGAAGTTATAGGAAGGGGTTATATTGAGTAATAGAAAGTGATAGGGAGAGTTTATATGAAGCAATAGAATTAGATATAGGGGTTATATGAACAACAGAAGGGAATATAAAAGGGGTTATATGGAGCAATATATAGGGAGCGGTTATATGGAGTAAAAGGATGAGATATAGGGGGGTTATATAAACAACAGAAGGGAATATAAAAGGGGTTATATGGAGCAATATATAGGGAGCAGTTATATGAAGTAAAAGGATGAGATATAGGGGGGTTATATGAACAACAGAAGGGAATATAAAAGGGTTTATATGGAGCAATTCGGTTATATGGAGTAAAAGGATGAGATATAGGGGGGTTATATGAACAACATAAGGGGATTATATGGAGCAATAGAAAAGGATATAGGGAACATTTATATGTGGGATAAAGGGAAGATTAGGACCTATCCTGTTTTGTGTGCGCCTTTGTGGAAGCACGCCGCCGCCGACTGTCGGAACGCTGACGTGATTGTGTCGCCATCTAGCGGCGAAAAATAGGTAGTACACCCCAACCGCCGAACCCCCTAACCTTTACTTCCTAACCCTAAACCCCTCTAACCCTTACCCCCTAATCCCTCACCCCTAACCCCCTAAACCACTCATTTATAGCAGTAGATGGCTCTTGGAGCACGCGTTCCAACAGCAGGCGGCGGCGCACTGTTTCGACGAACAGCGGCGCACACAAAACAAGATAGGACTGAAGATTATATAAAACAGCAGAAGGGGATATAGGGAGGAGCTATATGGATCAATAAGAGATATAGGGAGAGGTTACATGAAGCAAAAGAAAGAAATATATGTAGGAGTAATATGGAGCAATGGCATGAGATATAGGGTTATATGGAGCAAATATATAGGAGATATAGGTAGAAGTTACGGAAGCAATGGAAGAGATACAGGGATGGGTTATATGGAGCATTAATACATAAACAAAGTAATTATATGCATTAAAAGGAGGAGAATAACGGATATATTATATGGCGCAATGACAGGATAGATCGGGATAGATTATATGGAGCAATAAAAGGAGATATAGGGAGGGGTTGTATGAAATAATAGAAGTTTAACTGCATAATGAGTTATACAGAGGCATTATACATCTATAGGAGGAGTTATAGGACTGGGTTGTATTAGGTAAAATGAGCAGTAATATGAAGCAAAAGAAGAGTTATAGGGAGGCGTTATACATAGAAATAAATAATATAATAATATATTTACCCTCTGTGTCTTGATTGCTGATGTTTTGGTGGATCCAGTCCTCTGCTAGTTTGTGTCCTCCATCTCTCTCTCTCTGCTCTTCTATCTCTCTCTCTCTGCTCTTCTATCTCTCTCTCTCTGTGCCACTCTACCCTCACCCCTATGTCTCTCCTCTCGCTGTCACTCTCCTGTCACACCTCCTGTCCTTCCTCCTCGCTCCTCGTCACCCTATGTGGGTGCAGCTCTCCTCCCTTCCTCACATGACTGGGGCCTCCTGCAGGTCACAGCAATCTCTTCCTCACTGCAGCATGAATTCAGTCACCCGAGTCATGCCACCTGGCACCAACACACAAACTGCAAGGGATTCTGGGCCGGAAACAAGTGCACAGCAGAATTAGCAGCCTGGAACATTTGTAATTTAACTATAACGTTTTAGTACAACCTAGAAACACTGATGTGACAGCATATAGGAATCAACAAACCATCTAGTCTGCCAATTCTATCTACCTTAAAGCTAAAACCCTTTACATATCCATATGCTTATTTTGTTACTGTGTTTGTCCCTACCACTTCCATTGGAAGGCGGTTCCACTTATCCACTACCCTTCTGTAAAGTAGCACTTATGCACATTATTCGTAAATCTTAACCATTCAACTTCAGATCATGACCTCTTGTATTCCTCTTATTGTGGAAGATACGTTACTGCTAAATTTTGCGCAGCTTGATCCAGAAAGTAGTTTCAGCCGGACTGGAACAGCAGAGGGGGTGAGTGCTGCGCAGCTGGCAGGGTCACATCCAGGTACGTGATTGGGGTGTTGCGAGCCCGGGGGGCTTTGCGACAAGCGCCTCCAGGCGCTTATCGCGACCCCCTACTTGCAGAAACCAGGGTCCTCATTCAATTTGAATTTTGGCAATTGAATAGGGCTCTATATAAGTACATAACATATTTTTTTGACAGAATTTTTTAGTTAGTGAAAACCTTGCTTTTGGATAGAAGTTCAGTAACTAAAAAGTTCTGTGAAACATTTTTGTATGTGCTTATATAGAGCCCTATTCAATTGGGCAACTCGGAATTGAATGAGGCTCCAGGTATGCAGCTAAGTGCTGCGAGCCTGCTTCTCCTCGTTTCGCGAGGTTCACCTGTGTGATGGCGCCGCTGGCTGCAATGAGCGCCTTCGCCGCTCATTGCAGCCTAAGTGCTGCGCGACTGCTTCGCTTGGCTTCGCAAGGCTCGTATGTGTGATGGGTGACCAACATTACAACGTGACGCACACTGACAACTATATATGTGATATATTCTCCTGGAAAGGCAAGGTCTCAACATTAATACAAGTATATTGTTTTTTAAGTTTGCTGTAGGAAAATGCATTTTTGTTAATACCAGTCAATTGATAAAGTATGTTATGACCTATATGTTTAAATTATAATATATAATTACACCAATTATACTATAATTGGAACCTCTAGTGTGTCACATTAACCTGAAAGTGGACCTTCTTTTCCAGTTTGCATTCCTTAGTGGCAGCAAGTCATTGCTATAAGTGTACCATTAAGGAAATGATAAAGTGATCATTCAGTGGGTCTGTATTTACTGTCTGCCCAGTGGCTAGTTTCTCGTCTCCTTGCTATTCGAGGTGTGTAATGTGAAATCAATTCAATTCTAATTTAGTTAGTCATTTAATGAGGGCAGCAGAGTAAATAGGTCATATTGTGTGAACATGCCAGATCTGTGTGGAATCTGGCTCATACACGTCAAGGACAGAGGAAAACAAATGTTATGTCTGTGTCATGGGAGTATTTCGGTTTAAAGCTATTCCTAGGCCATCCTGATATGTGCTCCCCACATCCCACTTGTACCTCCTTCTTTAACCTCTCTCTATCTCAAACCTTAAGTGCATATGTGTTTTTATATATATATATATATATATATATATATATATATATATATATCACATATATAGTTGTCATCAGTGCGGTTGTCAAACACTGCGGCCCTCGCAACAACAGACTTTAGGCCTTCAAATGGGGACCCTACGGACTTAGCATCCACAAATACAAGCCGTGGGACTTAGAAAAAAAAATATTACGACCTCGCAAAAATACAACATTATCGCCTGAAACCCGCGCACATGAAAACATTAAAACCACAAAAAATACACACAACAAACAAATAAAAATCTTACCCACAGCAAAGGGGGGCACCCAGCACCTCTAAAAGTGAAGTTACACCTGAATTTAGGTAGAAATTCAAGAGTTTAGACACCCGAAAATCCCCTAAGCGAGAGAAAAAATGGCCCCCGAATAAAACAAAAACGAGGCTACAGGACCCTAAACACGCAAAACACCACGAAACACATATGGATTTTCCGAAAAAGCCGTACGAGGTCCAAGAACAAGGACGCAAAATCAGCCACAGCCGCGTACCACACACATTAGGCGCCATTTTACACAATGAGGAAGTACACAGCCATCCTAACGGATTTTCCTCGCGCACGCACACTATTATACTACACACTGCACACATTGCTGACACTTACACAGCAGCTCCACAGCACTGATGCTGCAGGAACATCAAAACAGATTGCCAGCTCTTCAACACAATGCTTCCTGGATATATTACTTCAAAATAGGTAAAGTATATTCATTTATTATTTCATTAATTATTTCATTGGCACACAAAAAAAAAAACAACGCTGCTCATAGCACACAAACAACCAACAGCCTCACAATGAGCGCCGAAAGCCCTCGAGGCTCGCAATGAGCGCCAAAGGATCTCGGAACAGCAACAAAATGTATGTCGCAAACAAACATTACCTGCCTTAGAATCTTATTGTCGTAATTTTTTGACGGGCAAGTCGCTAGTATATATATATATAAATAGGCAGAGCTACAGCCTGTGCAGAAGGCACGAGGCTTTTGACCTCTGGGGGGGGTTCCAAGGGCCTCCCGTGGCCCCCGTGGACCTCCTGCGGGTCCCCTGTGGCTACGCGGATCTCCTGTATATGTAAAAGTGTATGTTTATATATATATATATATATATATATATATATATATATATATATATATATAAACACACACATATATACACATATACCGTATATATAGATAGATAGATAGATATAGATTTATGTAGTATATATATATATATATATATATATATATATATATATATATACAATATACTCTCAGTTAACCAGAGCTCAAGCAACCAGAACTTTTTTTGAATACTGTACTTTAAATAGAAATTAAATTTTACAGGGCTCAACAAATGGCAGGAGCCAGGTTGTCATGCCACAAAAAGCTTACAGTCACCTAGATTTTATACACTGTATGTCTCTGCAATGGAAGCAGAGAGGCATGAGTGACTGAGCCAGGGCAGTGTTGGCGTTACATTCCCCGGGGTCAGCACCGCACCCTCCAGCCGAACCTACCTGTGTGTAAGTGAGGAGTGAAAGCTGCTGCTGCTAGAACAGCCCTCACTGACAAATATACTTAGCACAGCATCATATCTGCAGCTAATCTAGGCCTCTTTTAATAGTGACTTTCAAGCAACGAAAAACTACATTTATCCGGCATCTAACAATCCCCATGGGTCCTGGATAACTGAGAGTCTACTGTATATGTAGTATGTCAGAGTACAAGTGTCAAGTACACTTAAATAGAAATATCATATCATATAGACATTTCTGTTCATATACAAAAAGTTTTCAATGTAATGCACTGCATCTTCAGACAGACTACTGCCCCCTGAAAATGTACTGCCCTAGGCCTGGGCCTCATTTTCTGCAAAATTATAGTTGATTCTGGATTAAGAATTATACACAGTGCCAAATAAAATATAAAATAATATTTAACCACTTTTGTTGGCAAATTATTTAAGTGCCAAGATTTCCCAATATTATCATATATCCTATTTTGATATTTTATAAACATCCTTCCCTTTGCAGCTATAAACATAAAAATGGTCTCTCCAAGAGTTTTTATTGAATTTCATGAATTGTTTTTGCACTTTATCACGTGCCAACTACAGTCCTATATTTAAAAATACTTTTTTGAGGAATTACACTATAGATTACATGATTTTATAATGTAAAGAAATAATAAAGCCTCTAATGTATTACCTTTTATATGCATGTCTGCTACAGCGTAATCTGCCATTTTGTTTTTGTTGATCAACTTCCTGATGTGGGAGGAGACTTTGTATGAAAGTGTTTAGGAATATGGCTGCTAAATCTGCCATTGCTTGCTCTGGGGCTAATTGAAAGCTCATTAGTTTACAAGAATACAGTTTCCTGAGAAAGTTGCAGAAAAATTAGCTCAGAGAAAATAAATGGAGCCAAGGTAAAGAATATTTGCATACAAAAGTTAAAATTTGTGTTAATTTCAGCCATACTTAGGGCCTCATTCAAATGCGATTTGGCCAATTGAACAGGGCTCTATATAAGCACACAGCATATTTTTTTACAGAAGTTTTTAGTTAGTGAACTTCTATCCAAAAGCAAGGTCTTCACTAACTAAAAACTTCTGTAAAAAAATATGCTGTGTGCTTATATAGAGCCCTATTCAATTGGCCAAATCACATATGAATGAGGCTCTTAGACTGTATATCCCTCAGTCCTTTCCCATTTCGATGGCGCTAATGCTGTGCTCCCCTGCGAGCGTGCTGCTGTGGCGAGGACTCACAGCTCATAGGCATAAGGTTAAGGGTTAGACATAGGGTTAGGGTTAGGCATAGGGTAAAGGGTTAGGGTTAGGCATAGAGTTAGGGTTAGGCATAGGGTTAGGTGTGGGTTTAGGGGTTAAGGTTAGGCATAGGGTTAGGCATAAGGATTAAGCTACAGTTCAGCGTTCAGGTGCGCTCACTGTTTTGACAGTGATATAGTGCAGCCAGAAAGGAAAAGATCCTATCCCTCAGCTAATCCTATTACTGTACTTATTTTATTGATCCATTTAGGACAGGGGTGGGCAAGTTCGGTCCTGGAGGGCCACACTCATGCCTGGATTTGGTGATATCCCTGCTGTGCACAGGTGAATCAATCACTTCTTCAGTCATCCTGATTGACTCACTTGTACACAAGAAGGATATCTTTAAATCCAGGCCTGTGTGTGGCCCTCCCGGACCCTACTTGCCCACCCCTGATTTAGGGTTAATATATCTGTGCTGTTTGATCAAATGACTCGGATGAAACAATGAAAGATTGTTACATAAATCAGCCAGTTGGAGACTATTGAGGGTAATAAAACATTGAAGGACCACTGTAGTCACTCGCACTTGATTGCAGCTTTCAATATATTACATTTCATATGCAAGTATGCTGTTGTGGAATCAACCGCGTTTTGTCTTCTTGAAGCGGAGAATTTGAATGAAGTGAAAGCTTTTATCTGCACAAAGGGAATGTAGCAGGTAAAATGATGTCTACTCGTGTATGCAACAAATCAAGAACCTTCGGGGCTCTTTTCTTTATGGCGCCCCTCTAGTACCCGCATCAAATACTGATAAGTTGGATAATATCCTTCTTTTTAAAGTTAGTTGAAATGAAAACTCTCACTTCCACCTTCAGGACTTTTCTCAAGTCGCACCTACTCTGGAGAACTTCTTGCCTCACTCCGCTGGACTATCTTCCTGTCTGAAAACCTTAAAAAACTCAAATTGCTCATGACCATCTACATTTTATCACACATCCACTTACATCAGCCTTGATCATTGCCATCTTGTCACCTTCCTTGAAACTCACTTTAACCTTCTAGATCTTCAGAGTAGGAACTTCAACTCTGTTGCTCCAAGCTGTCTGTTGACATAAAGCCATATGCTAGTCTAGTGCTCTAGCTTAAGGAAATGCAGTACAAAGGCAGCCGGAGCTTTTTTCCCTCTAATTTCTACACTATTTCAAATCATTCACTCTCCCAGATTAGAGCACTCAGTGTACAGCCGTAAATCCTGCTCTGTAGCCGCAACAGATCTGCGCAGGGAGCAGCCAAACCAAGCTTTACAGATGAGATGGCCCTAAGAGCCAATAGGAAATGTGAACGTCATAAATCTTATCACGGGTGGGAAGTGCAGGAACAAGTGCCGTAACTGGCTACAGCAAGGGAACAGAGAGAGATATATAAAGTCATTTTTTTTTAAATTAATATTATTTTATATTAAAAAGATGTGACAATTGTATTTTTAGGTTCGGTAAATAAAGAAGTGTTTATTTTCTGTTAAAATATGATATATTTGTAGAAAATGCATTAAAGCGTTTCTTCCTAGGCAACATGGTTTTGTGATGTGTTTTAACCCCTTGACTACTGGGTTGTTTGTTACCCTGTATTTTGTATCATAAAACGGGCTTAATGCAAACATATATTTTTGAATTACACATACGTTGATATCAGATTGTTAAGTGTCAAACAATGTTGAAATTTCATAATTTTGTAGTGCTTTTCGTGCTATACTGTCACTTTAAATGCTTCTGGGAGACGCAAAGGTTTTAAAACCATTTGTGAGTGGTGTTTGAAACACATAAATCTTTCTTCTGTTTTATCAATTATGGCACGGCCCTGATTCACAAGTGATCCGTAAAATCTTATTAGCATAGGGTTTGGGTGTCAGGGAGTAACTTGTAATTTAATTCAGTGCAAAACTCAGTAAATATTTTTGCCTTGCTTTTCGTCTTTGTCATGAAGTTCACTCGGAGCAGTGACCCATAGCAGTTTGCGCGCAATATTTTAGGGATGGGACATTGTCATAGCTAGGTAGGGTTTACTCTTCAGTTATGGCACTCGCTATTGCTTTTTGAGGGATTAGCATAAGGCCCATATTCATCTTGTATTGTACCTGTAGTTTTATTTCTACTTACCTTCAAATTGTTCTATACCTTTGTAATTTGCTAACTGTACTTACTATTATAAATAGTAAATAGTGTTCCAGAAAACACTGGCTCTTTATAAAGAGTAATAATAATGATTATTGCTACAAAACTTATATTTTAGTAAATAATGTATTAGAATATATCTTGAATTGCTATCCATATTTTGGTGAATTTCTTTTTTTTACTATTTTCCAGTTTGTGAATTTGATATCTAGAATTTTAGTATTAAATGCAAAACTGGAAACAAAAAAAAAACATCTCATCTTCTTTCCAGACTAAAATATGGATGCTCCATGAGAAGTTTAACAATTATATTATCAAAGCTAGTTTGTTATTAAGCAAAAGTAGAGTAGTGGGAAGTGTCTTTCCCCATTTACTTGCATCAAATGGTTAAGTTTTAAAGCAATGAGATTTATTGAGGAAAAAAAAGGGAAGAAGATCACTTGATTTTGATGACCAGACAGCTAAGCATTACTGTTAGCTGCTGGGTACTTATATCCAGCCCCAGGAGACAGAAAAAATGGCCTTAAGGGCCAACGTACAGTGAAAAAATATATATGTTTGAGTCTAAGAATATAATTAAGCTTGGAAAAAGTGCAATTAAGCCTGCTTTTAATAAGCCAAATACATTTTGAAACTTCAGTTGGATACTGGAAGCAATCCTATATGTTGGTAAAGGCTGTGCGTCTCAGAGGGTCATTTACATTTCTGGAGAGCTGTGGTTGCATCTATTGATGTAAACGTCATGCTTCTGGGCCTGCGACAGGAAAGTGATTTGGAATCTTGACTTCACGGGTCTTGGCTCTCCAAGGCCAATTACCCTGAAAATATGTAACGTCAGATCCTTACTCACAGCCCCAATAGCGTCTTAAAAAAAAAATGTACTTGCTGGCACATATATTGCATCTGTTTGAACACTTCCTGTCGCTATCTCAATCCTAGAAGCTTTTCAGTCACAAATCTTTAATAGCATTGTACCAGTATACTCTAATCTTTATCCTATTTTGAACAACGGCACGTAAACACACAAACTAGTTTTACAAAGAAAAAAAAAATAAGCCTTGCACTTACTATATGCAATAGTGAGAGCCATTATTTTTATTTATCTGCGATTACCAATGAAAGAAAATCTGCAATTCTTAATAACATTTTATTCTTTACCAAAGCAAGAAGGAAATATTAGAGTCCAGATGGCCTTCGAGTTAAAATGTATATTTCAAACAGCATTTAATTGCATACCATTGCTCTTAACCAAGTAAATTATGTATTGTGTAGAAATAAAGACTTCAAATTACAAAGAGATGTCATTTTTTAATTCTAGAAAGCTAAGAAAGAAACTAACTGGGGAGAGAGTCCAAAGCAGCCAGCTCTGGTGTACTAAGAAAGAACAGACTGTCTGATAAAGCAACACTTTGTCACAACTGATGACAATATCCCATCACCCCCCGTTCCCCGCTGTTGCTTCCTCCTTACAGTAAAAGCGCCTCTCGTGCAAAGTTTAACTGTTTCATTACTGCAGTGACACAGCCAGTATGATTCTTCTGGGCCCTTTTGTTTTAATGGCAGGTGTTGCATAGACTCAGTTAGGTAGGTACCAATCAGAACATTTAGAAAAACACACAATAAATAAAACACAATATAAGAGTGGAGCAGGCTCAGAAGCGCTTATGGCTGTAATTAACCGCGGTAGTTGACATGAATCTCTGGTTTAATATCGCACACAAGTGCCAGCAGGTGCTCCAGCACTACCTCCCGGTTCTTCGTGTAGTTGGTTTGAATAATCGACATCTTCTCAACAGTTTCCTTTTCAACCTCTGTTGTACAGCTGCCGTGGGAGCCCAAAGCCTGGGATACAGAAAAGATCATGTAATACACTAATCATGAGTTATGTTATGGGAGGTACAAAAGGGATTTAACATGCAAAAAAACAAAAACATTCTAAACAAATCTATGTCTCAAACGGGTTTGTAGACCTATTTTCCCACAGAATTAGTGAACAGTGTTTACCGTGCCGCTAAGGATTTTGGATAGCAACATGCAAATCCAGTTGTGAATACCAATGCACTGTTCGCCTCTCCCCAATCAACATGGGATCCATTCTAACAGCCTTCATATAATAACCTTGGATTAGGGTACAGCGCCAAAGCCCACACAGACTGCAGCTTGACCCATATATGGGGCTCATCAGTGTGAGGCTGAATCTGGCAACTGTAAAAGGAGTCTACAAAGAGTAGTCTTGAAGTATGTGATAATGGGTATAAAGGTGTCCGAAGGACCCCTCACTATATAAGAAGTGTTACTTGGTGTCACCGGGTATCAGTAGCGGAAACTCTAATCCTTGATTAATTCTATTTAATTTCTATTAATTCTACCTCTTGTCCGGTTTGTGATATGTAACATGTACTAATGTACTATGAATGATTTGCTTTCCATGAAACACTAGTCATTCTATCAGGAATAGACTGGCCACACAGCTTCCTCATATCTCTGCCTCTGTAGGGCTGTTCTCAGAATATATGTGGCAGAGTCACCCTGCTTGCTATTCTGTAAAGAACTGCGTTATACATTTTCTTATTACATATCTGGACATAAGATGCTTTTTGGAGATTATTTCAAAAATGACCACTATACTTTCAGCTTAATGGGACCCCCAGAGCAACACAGTGACCCTCTCTCTCAAATACGTACAGCGGCCTCCTTGACCTTGAAGTCCTTCTCGCGCTGCAGACGGTATTGCTCAATCTCTGCCTGAGCTTCTTCCTTTGCCTGCTTCAGGCGCCGATTCTTTCCTGGAACCAGAAAATAAAATATGTGAAGGAGCAAAATTGCGTGCTCTTTTTGATGGAGCGCTAAAGTCAAGAGACATCCAGCAAAGGCATGCACAGAAGTACAGGTTTTGTATTTTGAGGGGAGGGGTCGGGGTCATGTACTCAATGCAAACCGGTGTCCGCCACAGTCATGAAGTATCAAAGAGTTATATAGGACAAATACATCAAGACGACAGTACATGTTTAAGAAACACAATGTTATTGAGGGAGGACAGACTGCGAAACAGCATCAGGGCAATAATAGCCACACTGCAAACACCAGAGATACAAATTGGGAAGTGGGGTCTCAGATGCCAAAGAGTAAGGGGGACAGTAACAAAGGGCACTGACACCAGAGATGGGCTTATTCAACAGCTAAGGTCAGACATAAGAGTGTAATATGAATAATGACTTCGAAGGGAAAAAACAAAATCATAGAAAAAAGAAAAATGCATGCGGTGGAGGGTAGAAATCATCTTGGAAGGGTTTAGGGGTGTGGGGATACAGACATCAGAGAGAAGACAGTGGGGGCGGGGGTTACAGACATCAGAGAGAAGACCATGACAAGGAGGGTGGGGGTGGGGGTGGGGGTGGGGGTGGGGGGGGATACAGACATCAGAGAGAAGACAGTGGGGGAGGGGGATATAGACATCAGAGAGAAGACCGTGACAAGGAGGGGGGGGGGGATACAGACATCAGAGAGAAGACAGTGGGGGCGGGGGATACAGACATCAGAGAGAAGACCGTGTCAAGGAGGGTGGGGGTACAGACATCAAAGGGAAGACAGTGACAAGGGGGGGGGGGGGATACAGAAATCAGAGGGAAGATCGTGACAAGGAGGGGGGGATACAGGCATCAGAGAGAAGACCGTGACAAGGAGGGGGGGGATACAGGCATCAGAGAGAAGACCGTGACAAGGAGGGTGGGGGGGGATACAGACAGAGAGAAGACAGTGACAAGGAGGGTTTGGGGGATACAGACATCAGTGAGAAGACCGTGACGAGGAGGGTGGGGGGGGGGGGGATACAGACATCAAAGCGAAGACCGTGACAAGGAGGGGGGAAGGGATACAGACATTAGAGAGAAGACCATGACAAGGAGGGTGGGGGGGATACAGACATCAGAGAGAAGACGTGACAAGGGGGGGGGGGGGATACAGACATCAGAGAGAAGACCGTGACAAGGGGGGTGTGTGGGGGGGGATACAGACATCAGAGAGAAGACCATGCCAAGGAGGGTGGGGGGGATACAGACATCAGAGAGAAGACCGTGACAAGGAGGGTGGGGGGGGTACAGACATCAGAGAGAAGACAGTGACAAGGAGGGTGGGGGGGGGGTACAGACATCAGAGAGAAGACAGTGACAAGGAGGGTGGGGGGATACAGACATCAGAGAGAAGTCAGTGACAAGGAGGGTGGGGGGATACAGACATCAGAGAGAAGACCGTGACAAGGCGGGTGGGGGGATACAGACATCAGAGAGAAGACCGTGACAAGGCGGGTGGGGGGGTACAGACATCAGAGAGAAGACCGTGACAAGAAGGGTGGGGGGAGTACAGACATCAGAGAGAAGACCGTGACAAGGAGGGTGGGGGGGGGGGTACAGACATCAGAGAGAAGACCATGACAAGGAGGGTGGGGCAGGGGGTACAGACATCAGAGAGAAGACCGTGACAAGGAGGGTGGGGGGGATACAGACAGAGAGAAGACCGTGACAAGGAGGGTGGGGGGGGGGGGTACAGACATCAGAGAGAAGACAGTGACAAGGAGGGTGGGGGGGTACAGACATCAGAGAGAAGACAGTGACAAGGAGGGTGGGGGGATACAGACATCAGAGAGAAGACCATGACAAGGAGGGTGGGGGGGATACAGACAGAGAGAAGACAGTGACAAGGAGGGAGAAGGGGGGGGATACAGACATCATAGAGAAGAGCGTGACAAGGAGGGTTTGGGGGATACAGACATATGAGAGAAGACCGTGACAAGGAGGGTGGGGGGATACAGACATCAGAGAGAAGACCGTGACAAGGAGGGGGGGGGATACAGACATCAGAGAGAAGACCGTGACAAGGAGGGGTGGGATACATACATCAGAGAGAGGACTGTGACAAGGAGGGGGGGGATACAGACATCAGAGAGAAGACCGTGACAAGGATAGTGGGGGGATACAGACATCAGAGAGAAGACTGTGACAAGGATAGTGGGGGGGAGGATACAGACATCAGAGAGAAGACCGTGACAAGGATAGTGGGGGGGGGGGGGGGGGTACAGACATCATAGAGAAGACCGTGACAAGGATGGTGGGGGGGGTACAGACATTAGAGAGAAGACCGTGACATGGGGGGGGGGGGGGGGGTACAGACATAAGAGAGAAGATCGTGACAAGGAGGAAGAAGGGGGGGGATACAGACATCATAGAGAAGAGCGTGACAAGGAGGGTTTGGGGGATACAGACATATGAGAGAAGACCGTGACAAGGAGGGTGGGGGGATACAGACACCAGAGAGAAGACAGTGACGGGGGGGGGGGGGGGGGTACAGATATCATAGGAAATTGTCAAAGGGGGGCACACAAGTGGGTAGGGGGCAGAGACAAATAAAGGTCAGACGGGAGCGGGGCAGACATCAGAGGATCAGTGATGACGGAAGTAGAAGGAAGATATTACAGAGGAGCTGCAACAAGTAGTCCCAGACACTCTCTATGTTCTCAGCCACACTATCTCACGTTTTCTGGCCTCTCCCACTCTCTCGGCCGCTCTCTTCTCCGCCTGCAGTAACTGCTGTATTCCTGCGGACTGACTGGCCATGACTGGAGACATGAGAGAGCAGAGTCACACTGGGAGAGGAGAAACAGTCAGCTGACAGCACGCGTCATCAGTACATCATGTGATACGCCTTATGTCTAGCGTCAGCACGCACAGCGTGACATCCAGCCACACCTCCTGCCGCATAGCAACGTCTCCTGCCGCATAGCAACGCCGCTTGTCACTCAGTCACGCTTCTTTGACTACAAGCAACGCCTCCTCCATGGAAGCTTCCACTGTGGGTTTGGTATGTGTGTGTGCGCACATGTCTCCCCTGTGCATGCACTGACATCAGCCTCACACAACACACTTAATTAACTAATGTCGGTGTGTGTGCACGTCTTCACTGTACATGCACTAACATACATCCTCACACAATACAGTAAATTAACTCACCAGAGTGTGAGAGAATAATCTGTATGTGCACATGACCTTAGTGTGCATGCACTGACATCAGCCCCACACAATAAACTAAATGCAATCATGCAGAGTGTGAGGCAACTATCTGTATCTGCACATGTCCTTGGTGTACATGCATTAATATAAGCCTCACACAATAAACTAAATGCATGCATGCAGAGTGTGAGGGAACTATCTGTATGTGCACATGTCCTCGGTGTGCATGCACATGACATCAGCCCCACACAATAAATTAAATGCATGCATGCAGAGTGTGAGGGAACTATCTGTATGTGCATATGTCCTCGGTGTGCATGCACTGACATCAACCCCACAAATAAACTAAATGCAGGCATGCAGTGTGTGAGGGGACTGTTGTGTGAGGGGACTGTCTGTATGTGCATATGTCCTCGGGGGGCATGCACTGACATCAGCCCCACACAATAAATGAAATGCATGCATGCAGAGTGTGAGGGAACTGTCTGTATGTGCATATGTCCTCGGTGTGCATGCACTGACATCAGCCCCACACAATAAACTAAATGCAATCATGCAGAGTGTGAGGGAACTGTCTGTTTGTGCACATGTCCTTGGTGTGCATGCACTGGCATCAGCCTCACACAATAAACGTAATGCAATCATGCAGAGTGTGAGGGGACTGTCTGTATGTGCATATGTCCTCGGTGTGCATGCACTGACATCAGCTCCACAAATAAACTAAATGCAGGCATGCAGTGTGTGAGGGGACTGTCTGTATGTGCATATGTCCTCGGGGGGCATGCACTGACATCAGCCCCACACAATAAATGAAATGCATGCATGCAGAGTGTGAGGGAACTGTCTGTATGTGCATATGTCCTCGGTGTGCATGCACTGACATCAGCCCCACACAATAAATGAAATGCATGCATGCAGAGTGTGAGGGAACTGTCTGTATGTGCATATGTCCTCGGTGTGCATGTACTGACATCAGCCCACACAATAAATGAAATGCATGCATGCAGAGTGTGAGGGAACTGTCTGTATGTGCATATGTCCTCGGTGTGCATGCACTGACATCAGCCCCACACAATAAACAAAATGCATGCATGCAGTGTGTGAGGGAACTGTCTGTATGTGCATATGTCCTCGGTGTACATGCACTGACATCAGCCCCACACAATAAACTAAATGCAATCATGCAGAGTGTGAGGGAACTGTCTGTATGTGCACATGTCCTTGGTGTGCATGCACTGGCATCAGCCTCACACAATAAACTTAATGCAATCATGCAGAGTGTGAGGGGACTGTCTGTATGTGCATATGTCCTCGGTGTGCATGCACTGACATCAACCCCACACAATAAACTAAATGCAATCATGCAGAGTGTTAGGGAACTATCTGTATGTGCACATGTCCTTGGTGTGCATGCACTGACATCAGCCCCACACAATAAACTAAATGCAATTATGCACAGTGTGAGGGAACTATCTGTATGTGCACATGTGCTTGGTGTGCATACACTGGCATCAGCCTCACACAATAAACTAAATGCAATCATGGAGAGTGTGAGGGGACTGTCTGTATGTGTATATGTCATTGTGTGCATGCATTGACATCAGCCCCACACAATAAACTAAATGCAATCATGCAGAGTGTGAGGCAACTATATGTATGTGCACATGTCCTTGGTGTAAATGCACTGACATCAGCCCCACACAATAAGCTAAATGCAGTCATGCAGAGTGTGAGGGAACTGTCTGTATGTGCACATGTCCTTGGTGTGCATGCACTGGCATCAGCCTCACACAATAAACTTAATGCAATCATGCAGAGTGTTAGGGAACTATCTGTATGTGCACATGTCCTTGGTGTGCATGCACTGACATCAGCCCCACACAATAAACTAAATGCAATTATGCACAGTGTTAGGGAACTATCTGTATGTGCACATGTGCTTGGTGTGCATACACTGGCATCAGCCTCACACAATAAACTAAATGCAATCATGGAGAGTGTGAGGGGACTGTCTGTATGTGTATATGTCATTGTGTGCATGCATTGACATCAGCCCCACACAATAAACTAAATGCAATCATGCAGAGTGTGAGGCAACTATATGTATGTGCACATGTCCTTGGTGTAAATGCACTGACATCAGCCCCACACAATAAGCTAAATGCAGTCATGCAGAGTGTGAGGGAACTGTCTGTATGTGCACATGTCCTTGGTGTGCATGCACTGGCATCAGCCTCACACAATAAACTTAATGCAATCATGCAGAGTGTGAGGGGACTGTCTGTATGTGCATATGTCCTCGGTGTGCATGCACTGACATCAACCCCACACAATAAACTAAATGCAATCATGCAGAGTGTTAGGGAACTATCTGTATGTGCACATGTCCTTGGTGTGCATGCACTGACATCAGCCCCACACAATAAACTAAATGCAATTATGCACAGTGTGAGGGAACTATCTGTATGTGCACATGTGCTTGGTGTGCATACACTGGCATCAGCCTCACACAATAAACTAAATGCAATCATGCAGAGTGTGAGGGGACTGTCTGTATGTGCATATGTCCTCGGTGTGCATGCACTGACATCAACCCCACACAATAAACTAAATGCAATCATGCAGAGTGTGAGGCAACTATCTGTATGTGCACATGTGCTTGGTGTGCATACACTGGCATCAGCCTCACACAATAAACTAAATGCAGTCATGCAGAGTGTGAGGGAACTGTCTGTATGTGCACATGTCCTTGGTGTACATGCATTAACACCATCCTCACACAATAAACTAAAGGAATTAATGTCTGTGTATGTGCACATGTCCACAATGTGCATGCACTGACATCAGCCTCAAACAATAAATTAAATTATCTTATGTCTGCGTTTGTGGATGCCCCAAGTGAACATGCACTGATATCATCCTCACCCACTATACGGAGTGCTCTCATGCCCCTAGCGAAAGGGCTGTGTATGTGTACATGTCCTTGATGCGCATGCACTGAAATTTGCATCACACAATAAACTAAATTGATTAATGTCTAAGTATATGTATATGCCCTCAGTGTGCATGCATTGACACCACGCTCACCCACCGTTTTTGATAAGATCAGATTAGTGAGTAATCATGTCTTCTGATGTGTGAATCAATTATATCTGGGCACCAAGATATAATGAGAGAAAAATAATGCACAGAAGTCAGAGTGTCATCAGAATAATCTCTGAGCTTTATTTAGACAGTCTGTTTCTTATATAGCATAGAACACGTCACAACTTATTAGCATAGTTGGAAATAGGGTTAAATACAAAATTGCAAGCAACTGTCTTTTTTTAATGTTTACTCAGCAAAACCTTATCTAAAAACCCCTGTTTGCTTCAGATACATTGTCTCAGTAGTATCTGAAGCAAAAACAGGACACAGGATACAGATGTTTTAAACATAAACATTCTACAGATGACGCACTTAAACATTTCTAGTGAGATAAGAAACATGCTGACATACTTTTTATAATCATGATACTCTTAGCTAATTAATTTCTAAATGAAGAAATTAAAATACCTAACAGTTTTCATGCACCTTGTGAGGGAGCTGTGTATGTGCACATGTCCTTAGTGTATATGCACTGACATCAAACCTTAAATAATAAACTAAATTAACAGAGATTGAGGGAGCTGTGTATATGCACATGACCTCGGTGTACATGAACAAACTTAATGCAATCATGCAGAGTGTGAGGGGACTGTCTGTATGTGCACATGTCCTTGGTGTGCATGCACTGACATCAGCCTCACACAATAAACTAAATGCACTCATGCAAAGTGTGATGGTGCTGTTTATGAGGACATGTCTTCACTGTGTATGCACTGACATCAGCCTACAGTGAGCTGAGTTTTGGTTAATATTAATATTATTATTATTAACTTTTATTTGTAACACGCCAACATATTCTGTAGCGCTGTACAGGGGAAGAGATCAGGGAAAAATACAATATTAACAACTGAAGAAAATGGTGGGCCATGTTTTGAGCTTAGCATCTTACACTGTACCTTTCACCCTACCTCCCTATTCTATTTGTTCATATCCACAGATTTATGGATATATAAAATAAAATATGCTAACTGCCATAATGATAATATTGTGTTTTCTGTTTATTTTTATATATGATATAGATGCATTTCTGTCTGTGTTTGTGTGATTATTACACAAGTATTTCTGTATTTATTCGCCCGGCTGTGTGTGACAGCTGTTTCTGGCTTGCACAGTGAGATGGATATTGTGATTAATGGTGGCAGACAGTCATCCGCTGAGACCATCTTATTAATACAGTGTTTTATTATATCATTCAGGGTCACACTGAGAGACATCTTACAGGTGCGTGGGCTCATTTTTCTTTAGCAGAATGTACTCTGTACACTGGTACGCAGCCTTGAGATTAGTCTGATGTGAACATACAGATCTTTTTTTTTTTAATTCTTAGGGAAGGGTAGAGGCTAGGATATATATTCTGCATGCTAGTATTATGCATTTAGAGATATATATATATATAAACAATCATTTAACTTACGTTGGGAAGAAGAGTACAGTAGTACAGGAAATTTATAATACATTTGTATATATATATATATATATATATATACACACATAGTTTGTATATTAGTATTGTGTGCACATTGTGTATAATATTTAATATTATTTTGTATATATATACTGCATATAGTAATGCTGTGTACATGTATATATTAGTGTTACATTTACATACTTGGGAACCTTTATTAATGTACAATGGGTTGAGATAGGAATTGGCAGCTTATAACAAATATAACTAAATAATTAGCATATTCAGGATTTGTGTTTATGCCCATCTAGTGACAAGTAACAAGTGATGTTTGAATTAAGCTATACCTGCACATTAATGAATTCCTCTTCGTTAACCATTCTTAAAATTTGTATTTCAGACTACTAAGTATTTTTTAAAAGTATAATGTATCTCTATGAAGGGATTCCTTCCAAACTCCTAGAAACAGCCTGTCTGGCTCATAAGTGTTAGATAATATTGTCTACCCCAGTATATATACACTACGACTGAGTATCTATCTATCTATCTATCTATCTATCTATCTATCTATCTATCTATCTATCTATCTATCTATCTATCTATCTATCTGTCTATCTATCTATCTATCTATCTATCTATCTATCTATCTATCTATCTACCTATGTATCTATCTATCCATCTATCTATCTATCTATCTATCTATCTATCTATCTATCTATCTATCTATCTGTCTCTATGTGTATATATTGCACATAATTATATGTAATGTGCATGTGCTGTATATACATTGCATTATATACTAGTGTGTGCATTGAATCCTCCTCTCGTGTCCTCTTGGTTTCCAGGCAACGGTGATATTCCTGGTGACGTCAGATCCGGGAGAGACTCCGAGACACCTGTGACAGACTGGGACTGAGGCCGGGAACTGACCGACATCTGGGAGAGGGTGAGGGAAGAGACACACGGGGGGAGACATAAAGAAAGAGAAGGCTGAGAAAGAGACACACAGTTATATAGGGATATATATATATATATATATATATATATATATATATAGTGAGAGAGTTACAGATATATAGAGAGAGACCAAGAGCAAAAGGTTGAGACAGAGAAATAGATAGTGAAATAGATAGACAGAGTGAGAAAACCAGAGAAAGAGAGAGAAACAGGGAAAAATAGACTGAGAGAAACATAGACATATACCATGATATTTAAACATATATATAAAGAGAGAGAGTGATAAAGAAATATTTGGAGAAACAGACAGAGAGATATGTAGAAAGATAAAAAAGGCAGAATCAGAAGGAGAGATGCATATATGTAGAGCGTTATAAATATATAGAGAGACAAACAGAGAGAAAGAAAGATAGAGACAGAGAGAAAGATAAGGGAGAGATATAGAGATACGGAGTCAGGTTTAGAGATGTGGAAAGAGAGTGATAGAGATAGAGAGCATTTGCAGAGGAAGATAGAGGAAGAAAGACATCTCAAGACAGGGTACAACAGAGTGAAAGAGAGAGATGGAGAAAGAGCAACGTAGACAAATACATGTAAGAGAGAATAAACTGGGGAACAGAGAGAGACAGCACAAACATCTTTCTGAGAGAGTGACATCTATGAATGAGTAGAGATCTGTCACAGGGAGAGAGACATCTGCTGTATATAAGACACAAGTCCTATGAGGCAGTAAAGAAGACACCTGTTACACTGAAAGAAATGTCTGTGTGTAACATACACCAGTGAGAGATATCAGGAAACTCTAAGAGGACAGATAATAGGACTTGACCGCTGGAAGAGACAGCTGAATAAACTGTGAGAGATGCTGGTAAGAGGGCCGGAAGCTGGAGAGAATAGGAGACAAAACTGTGAGTGTGAAAGAATGAGAGACAGCAAAACTGAAAGAGACTCACAGTATCACCTTGAGGGAAGACATGGAGAGACATTTAAAGAGAGGGGGAATGATAAACGAGAGAGAGAGAAAATACAGAAGTAAGAGACAGAAAAAGAAGAGTGAGAGATACAAATGTAAAAAGAGATACAGGTTGAAATGAGAGAGATAAGAATGGAAAAGAGTGTAAAAGTGTCAAAAGGAGTGAGACAGAGATGCTGCTGTGTATATAGAGTAAAACGTGAAAAGAAAGGCTTTGAAAGAGTTTGAAAGAAAAAGAAAGAGAAACACCAAAAGAGAAAAGGAATAATAGACATATAAAGAGACAGAAAGTGTGTAAAAGACAATGTGAGAGTAGGACAGTTTGTGAGTATAGATCAGTCTGTGTATTAGACAATCTCTGACAGTAGGACATTATACATGTGTATGACCGTCAGAGAGTGTAGGATATTTCAAGTGAGTAGAACATTCTGAGAGTATAGTGTGAGACTTTCTGAAGAACTTTGAAAGAAGGACACTTTAAAAGTTTTGACTTTCTAACCAATGTTTATCTGTTTTCTCTTTAGAGTAACGTGCTGACAGGATATTACATACTAGATCTGGCATGTCGGACCACTTCAACTCTCCACTCACCAAAGTGACAACTCACAAAGTTCCCTGACATAGCTAGGCAATGAATTCGGAGTCTGGAGCCCTCCACCACTCTCCTGGGGGCTCTCTCAACCACTCTCCCAGGGACTCCCTCATTCATTCATTAGGGGGTTCCCTCCACCTCTCATTGGGGGGCTCCATTCATTCCTCATCCTCCGGGTCCATTAGCTCAGGAGATGTTGGACGTGTCCTCTCTTCGAATGTCCAGAGACTTCATGCAGCCCTGAATAAACTACTGAGTGACCGTGAGAGAGAGCAGTTGCTGCACTGTCTGAGACTCTACCATTCTCGTAGGAATGTGTGCGACCTGGTGAGGACTCTGCGTCTCATACTGCGCCAACAGGACCAGAGGTTGCTTTTCCCCATGCTACGTCTGGTCATTCCACGCTCTGATCAATTGCTATTTGATCAGTATACATCTGAAGGATTGTACCTTAAAGACCTACCCTTTGGTGCATCTGGCTTTATTTCTGCTTTATCTGGGGAGAGTACAGGATTCAGCACCCCAATACCTGGGACAGCTCCTTCATTCAACAATCCAATACCTGGGGCAGGTCCTTCCTACAACACCCCAGTACCTGGAGCTCTACCTTCCTTCAGCAACCCTATACCCGGGGCATCTCTTTCCTTCAACACACCATTATCTGGAGCAGTTCCTGTTTTTGGCACCTCAGTACCAGGGAAAGGTCCTACCTTTAGCCCTTCAGTACCAAGAACAGCTTCGGCCTTCAATGTCACAGTACCAGGGATAGCTCCAACCTTCAACACTCCAGTACCAGGGACAGCTCCTGCATTTAGCACCTCAGTACCAAGGACAGCTCCTGTCTTCAACACTCTAGTACCAGGGACATCCCCTGCCTTCAGCACACAAACTCATGGGACATCTGTAGTTCCTGGAGATCCATATCCAGGAACACCGCCAGGATTGAGCAACCCCCCACCAAAGACTGAGGTCCGTCAGGTGATACTCAAAAGAAGCAAAAACCAGGAGGGGCTCGGTTTCAGCATCAGAGGAGGTTTGGAGCATGGCATTGGCATTTATGTTTCACTGGTAGAGCCTGGTTCTCTAGCAGAACAAGAAGGACTGAAAATTGGGGATCAGATCCTGAAAGCTAATGGCAGGTCGCTGGACAAAGTGAGCCATGGTGAGGCAGTGAAGGTGAGCTTCTCTCAGTGTCCATCTACTTGTGATGCCTCTTTTATATCACATGTATTTTATTTTTTATTTTATTTTTTTAAATATATTTTTTTATTAAGAATACAAGGTTTATTCCATAACACAAGTGTTTTCAAAAATAAAACATTAGTAACATAACCAGAACGCTTAATAAATGACAACACATACATATAACCTTTTAAACCTAACTTTAACATTTTTGTTATTTCTGTTTTAAGTTAAACTGAAACATTTTTTACGCATAAGTACGTGTTAAAGTACAATCATAAAGGCTGATAGCTTATAAGAGCTCACAGAGAATAAAGAAGAAGAAAGAGGGTAAAAGATGGGCAAAAAGAGAAGGAGTTCAGTGTTATGTTTGTTCCTAAACTATTATCCTACTCTGCATATTTACCACCCAATCTTAAGGATCCAAGTGTCCCAACATGAGGCCCATTTCCTATATGATTGGTCCAATTTGGCTGAGATAATGCTCATGTTATATATAAATATAAGTTTAATCAAAACTGCACTATATTCTGGTATTGCCGATTTCCATGTTTTGGCTAACGTAATCCTCACTGTTAAAAACCCTTGGTGTGATAAGAGTTGAGCCTTTTTACTGAGACCCTCTATAGGGAGGCCTAAGAGAGCTTCCTCTGGCCTTTGGGGAATATATCACATGTATTTTTTATAATTTATATAAAATTGTGTATTCAGGGGAAGGGAGGAGAGGAAGAGGGGGTGTAAGAAAGGATGAGAATGGTGGTGAGAAGATATGGAAAAGGGGAATAATGAAGAAGAGTGAGCGATGGCTGAGAGGAAATCATGGTTGATGTGAGAGGAAGAATGATGGTGTAAGAGTGGAAGAGATGTGGGTAAGAAAGATGGGCTGGAAAAAGGAAGAGAATGGTGATGGAAGAAAAGCAAAATATAGGATTGCTAAAAAAAAATATGGGAGGGGAGGAATAGACAATATCTGTGTTTGTGTGGACGAGAGGCGTAGAGGGAAAAAAAATAATCACTATGTGCTTTAGAATCTTATCTCAAAGACAGGGCCCCTGTAATATTTGATATACATTTAAAATAATGTTTTATGTATGTAGGATACCCCATGTATAGTGCTACATAAATATGGGCAAATCAATTATATTGATAATAGTGAGAGGGCAGACAGAAGAGAGAAGAAAGTTTGGGTTTAGGATAAATAAAAGAATTAAAGAAGATAAATGGAGAAAACAAGCATGAATAACAGAGAACGTTAGAGGGAAAGAATCAGGGAGAGAGTATGAAACAGAGAGAGGTGAAGACAGCTACACAAAAAAACAAATACAGCAAAGAGACAGGCGATAGATAGATAGATAGATAGGTATATAGATAAATAGATAGATAGATAGATAGATAAACAGGTGCCAATCCTGATCCCTGGCATTTAATAAAAAAAGTAAATTCCACAAGTGTGAAGTGGGAAATGCCAGAACCATGAAAGATGACATTTATCCAGTTAACATTTGATTGGCAGCTTTTAGAGAATGGACGTTAACCCTGACTGGCAGATGTCTCCACTCCATGTGTCCTCCTCCCCCACTCACAGACAGGCTTATGTCCTGAGGTCTATAAGGATTAGCTGTCAGATGCTCAAAATTCATGTTATAAAATCCCATGCCGTGTATGTTTATCTCAAGACAAAGTGCACCTGTAACTGTTTCTTACACTGATCACTTCCAATTTCTCAGAACTGAGCAAATCCACCTAGTAGTGTTCATGTGGTTTACTAAATCCCCCCACACACCCACACACACACTGTGATGATATAAAATCATTAAAAGACTGGGATAATTTTATGCATAAAATAAATAACTTTCAAGCTCAGTTATCTAACACTTATACTCAATGTTGTTTATTATAATTAGATTTATTTATATGTAGTTTTAATGTCTTCATTAATTGTAACATTTGCTGTGTCACTGTAAGTAAGTGTGCATCAGTGTGGTTGCAGAAAGCCCTCGGCTGCCTCACTCTCATACAGTTTATTTTCTATTATTATTTATCACAAAGGGAAAGAACACAGAGGGAGACATAATTTCCAATCTCTTGTTGGAGGAAAATAAATTCTCATTTGACTTGCAAATCAATCAACCATCTTAATTCAAATACATCTTGTAAACAATATTCAATTAATCCATTGGAGCAAAAGCCTGTAAAATGTTGTTATGGCTTCTAAATATTTATTAATCTTATAAGTTAAACAGTAAAGTATTATATATTGATCTTGTGTAACTGTACAATACTTTCTTGGACTCAATTCTCATCACACTTTCTCCCAGGCTCTACGTGGCTCTCAGAAGTTGGTTCTCTGTGTGCAATCTTCAGGCCGGGTCCCTGGAGGCCACGTGTCCAGTCACATATACACCTGGGTAGATGCACAAGGCCGCAGTGTTTCTCCACCGGGAAGACCCAAACATATTCACAGCCCCTCACTTGGTGGTCTTGAGCAGGAGAAGAGGAGCCATCTACAGCTGCTAGAGGAGGGGGATGAGAAAAAGGTGATTACCATACACTGTAACCTCCCCCTGCACACAGCAGCCTCAGTATACACTAACATGTCACTCACTGTACATACTACATCATCATCTACCCTCACTAGACACATTGTGTCCTTACTGAATTCAATGTACTATGCTGTGCTATCAGTGCACACACTATATTTTCATTATATACTCAGTGTCATCACTGTATACACTATATCCTCACTCTGTGCACTGTGTCATCACTGTCTACACTCTCTATACCCTCTCTGCATACACTGTCATCACTGCACGTAATATATCCTGACTGCATATGCATACACTGTGTCACCACTATGTAAACTGTCTCCTCATTATAGTCACTGTGCCATCACTGTGTACACACATTCTCATTGCATTCACTTTGTCATTACTTTATACACTGTATCCTCATTATATACACTTTGTCATCACTATATACTTAACAGGGAACCCCCGCTTAATGCTACCTTGATGAGCGCTGTTTCGCTATAGCGATCTGTTCAGCTCTAATTCCCCACTCTGCGCTAAACCTCATGATAGCGCGATTTTTCATGCCAAATCTCATTGGCCATTTAAATCCCCACTTAGCGCTGTCAAATAGAATGCAGGAACCCATGTGGAGCTTAGTGCTGGTTATTCCTGTACACTCACTCTATACCCATGGTGGTCAATTTGGTCTTACAAGGTCAGCCAACAGTCTTGGATTGCAGTCACTCTTTGTTTGAGCCCAGATGGATCAAACAGAATGAATAAGACTGAGTAACTAAGCTGAGCTCAGTCAGAGAGATCCTGAATACACAAATAATGAAATCTTGGACTGTTGGCCGCTCTTGCAGGATTGCCCCCCACTGTTCTATTCACTGTATCATCACTGTATACACTATACCAATGCTGCATACACTGTGTCATCACTGTATACACTATACCAATGCTGCATACACTGTGTCATCACTGTATACACTATACCAATGCTGCATACACTGTGTCATCACTGTATACACTATACCAATGCTGCATACACTGTGTCATCACTGTATACACTATACCAATGCTGCATACACTGTGTCATCACTGCACATACTATATCCTCACTGCATACACTGTGTCATCACTGCACACATCAGTGGTGGATCTAGAGAATGGAAAGTTTGTCCCATGCCAATGGGTGGGTTCTAAAAAAAATGTTTGCCCTGTACATATACATATACTATCTCTACATAGCATCCAGTCCGTCTCAGCAGCCATCATCACATAGCACCCAGTTCCTCTCAACATTCACCCCCACAAAGTACACATCTATCCCTACCTAGCACCCAGTTCATATCAGCAGCCATCCTCTCTCAGCACCCACCGCACATAGGACCATCCCTATCTCCTTTGCCCCCCCCTCACATAACCCATTTCCCCTATACTTTGCTGTCATCCAGCCCTTGCTCTCTCTCACCTCTTGTCTGATACACATCCCCAGCTGAACTGCTCCACACTACCACCTCTTGGGGCTTCTGTAGAAATGCTCTCTTTTAAACAGACACAGACACATTTCTGGCTGGGGTAGTGTGCAGCCAATTAGGCTCAGGAAGGCCGGTGGGAGCCAAGGCAGATTGGGCCGGGGGGTGTTGAGGCCCTGGGGGCCCCTACACTACGGAAAAAAAATTATATGCAAAAACATTTTACATAGCACTGCCTTCCCCAGAGGAGGGCACTGATGCATTGCACCACCTGCACCACTGGTAGCTCCGCCCCTGGCACACATTATGTCTTCAATATAGACACACTGTACCATCACTGCACACACCACAATCTCATTGCACATGTTACTACCATATTATATTCACTACTCATTCACTGCATATTACCCCTCACTGCATACATTGTACCTCAACTACAAATGCTGATAACCACATCTTGCAGTAAAATGCATTGCACAAACTTCTCCTTCACAGTCTATGATATGGACTGCAGCCTAAACAGTTACACACAATCACAGACACACTCTCAATCTGACACCACAGGGTGTATATTTAACAAGCAGAGTTAAATATCCCCATTTATTTATTTCTTATTTATCAAAAGTAGTTAAAGTTTGTCCAGTTTTAAACTGATCCCCTAGAAATCATAGGAAGTGGAGATATTTTATATCCAACTACTCCTATACCTCCTTATCCCTGCTTGATAAATAAAACCCTATGCATTGCAGCACATGAAGTTGCTCCAGCGATATTCACTATGTTCCTCTTTGCATAAGATACATTTCATGCTTTGACACTGGACTCTTCAAGTGATCAATTACATCAAGATCAGAAACAACAATCTTGTCAGAGCTGTCCCCATGTGTGAACATGTCACACTCATGCAATAAATTTGTGTGGTTTAAATGGACTGTTTATGATCATTATATATGTATATATATATATATATATATATATATATATATATATATATATATTTATTTTCACTTCACTCACATATAAGATGCCTTCAGAGCAACAGATCCTCACATTCTGCAACCTCCCAATTTCTTGCTGTTCTCTCTCATGTAGGGTGACATGTTTAACAACTGTGACCTAAGTCGCCACCAACAGGTGAGACTTCCAGTGTCTCTTGTTGTCCAGACACACAACAAGTCAATGGCCCCTATTTAATCCCAAGCCCATAATTAAGCCCCTATTTAATTCCAAGCCCGTAATTACCGTCATACAGGCCGTATGTCTGCGAGTTAGAAATGTGCAACAATTACAGAGGTATTTAATTGAACAAGCCCGCAATTACAGGGCCCAAGGCTAAAACCGTAATCCATGAACCCAAACGTAGCATTTCAGGGCATGATCATGATCAATTAAGCAAGCCCATGAGTTACAATTTAAAAAGAGCCAGTAGAAAATGAGACCGTCATCATGGAGTTTAAACTTCTATCAATTATGCGATCTTACTCGCAATCCAGCAATGTAGAAATCGATAAAAATGGATAATGAAACTGTTCTAGTCTATGTGGGTGGCCTGGTATGTATTAACTCCTTGATTCCTGGGATCAATATAAAAATGAAAAAAAAAAGTTTTTATTTCAGATTTGCGAGCTTGAGACTGTTGTGCAATTAATTCTAATGCCGGTCATTGCTTTCCCAGTATCTTTAAGTACATTAGTGTGTTTTTGTTTGTTTTTGCAGTGTCACGAACAGGTGTTTAACCCACTTCACAAACTAAAAACTTCTGTAAAAAAATATGCTGTGTGCTTATATAGAGCCCTTTTAAATTTACAGAATTGCAATTTAATAAGGCTGCAAAGGAATAGATAGGACGGAGTTACGTTTTTGACAACCGTAGGGATTTTGAGCCTGTAACTCGCAAATCAAAGCCAATTAAATATCAGTAACTTTTACGGGCTACATAATGGGCTTCTGTAATTGCGATTTTCACAAGTAAATAGGGCCCTTTGTCTGCTTGTGAGCAATATGAAGGCCCTTCCCTGAGGTCATGGCCTTAGATCACAAATGTGAAACATGGCACACTACATGAGAGACAACAGGAAGAAAAGAGGAGGTAAGAAGCTGTAAGTTTTATATGAAATTTATACTTAGAAGGATAACATTAATATAGTTAAAACATTGATTTAAAAAAAAAAATTGAATTATTAATGTGCTACTATTAATATGGATGCTGGTAATGTGTATCTGCTAACATTTATCAATTAGATACAATTGGCTATGTCTAAATTTAAATTCACTGTAAAATGAAAGAAGTCAATCCTGCCTGGGATAGATGTAGCTTATTCTGCCCTTGTGATCTCATCCTTAGGTTAACTTACTCCTTGGAGAAGGAAGATCCCTGGGGCTTCTCATCCGTGGAGGTTTGGAGTATTCACTTGGGATTTATATTACAGGAGTGGACCCAGGCTCCGAGGCTGAAAGTGCCGGATTGAAGGTGAGACGGGACAGTGAAATGATCTCCATAGACGAAATATGTTGGAAATATTCTGTGACATCTTATGTTCTAGGTATATTTCTATAAACATGTAGATAACCCCAACAGGGGAACTTATCAGACGCCTAGAGACTTCACAGACACATCCAAGGCTCTGACCCACTAGGCTTCTACCTTACTTATCCAAGTACTTGGGAAAGAGCTTTGCAAGGATTGTATGAGAAGGACAGTAAAAATAGTGATTAGGAACAGGAACACAAAGCAGTAATGGGGCATATACAAGGAATAACTTCTCTACATACATATTTGGTATAATGGTGCCCTTTAAAAAGACCACTGTGGTGATTTTTTTTTCTTTGAATAATTAAATTGCATAATAATTAAAAATGATTTTTTTTTTAGAAACACACCCTTTACATGTTTATGTTTTATATCTATTTTGTCAAGTCTAGTTCTTAAAAATAGTATAGTTTCAATAAATGGCCACTGTGGTCCTTTAATTCATGCAATCTCATTAAAATGTCACTGCTGGGCTTATTTAAATATTTTATTAGATTTCAGAGAACACTCAAACATGGAACATCTGAATGATGATCATACTGCATTGGCCTATAATTAGGACATTTAGATATGGACAGACAGGCTTTGTATCTTGTATTTGCAGCTATATAATAATCCCCTCCACTTCCAATCCTGCTTCTTTTTACTTTCTCCCATTTTCTCACTCTCTTCTTTCTCTTTCCTTCTCTCTTCACCATTTTTTGTCCCTCTTTTCTTTCTGTTCACCCCTCTTCTTTCTTTCTGTTCACCCCTCTTCTTTCTTTCTTACTCTTTTTCAATTTTTCCTTTATCCCCTCTTCTTTCTCAACATCCTTTATTCTACCCTTTCTAACTTATTTTCACTATTCACTATTCATTCTTTTCTTACTTTCTCTAATTTCATTTCTCCCACTTTTTCTATCTCTTCTTTCTCTTTCATTCAATTTCCCCTACATTTTTCTCGTTGTCCCTTCTCCTTTCTATCAATCTTTTTTTTCCCCCATGTTCTTTTGCTCTTATTTCCTCCCCATTTTATCTCACTCTTTACTTTCTCTCCTTTTCCGTTATCCAATACGCTCTCACTCATATCTCCTACTTTTCTTCCTCTCTTCTCTTTCGCTTCATCCATACCCATTCTCTTTCACTCTCTCAATTCTACAATCCTCTCTCTTACTCTCCTTTCTCTGCTTTCTCACCCATCTCCCCCTCCATTGCTCACTGCCTCGTTTCTTCTTTCCTGCAGGTAGGGGACCAGATCCTAGAAGTGAATGGTCTCAGTTTTCTCTCTATTCCTCATGATGAAGCTGTGCGCATCCTCCGCTCCTCCCGTCACCTCATGATGACAGTTAAGGATGTGGGGCGTATCCCCCATGCTCGTACCATTGTGGATGAGACTCAGTGGCTGAGCAGCTCCCACACTGGGGCAGGGGGTCCTCTTCTAACCACAGGGTAAGTAATGGAAATCCACTGACCATGATATCAGGTTAGAGTGGCAAGAGATTCAGGGTGTATGGAAATATCATCAAGGCATGGTGTCTGTGATGTAGCTCTGATGATTTTTTTTTTCACAGGGCTCCATGGGATTTCTCCTCTCAGACCACCTCAAAGGTGAGATTGTTTTTAATCTAATGAACTACAGTCAATTAGCCAGAGATAGAACTAACTCTTAAATGACCACTAAATATCAGAGAAAGCATTTATATATATATATATATATATATATATATATATATATTAACATATTTATATTTAAATATATACCTGCATACACACACATAGTTTGTGTATTATTATTGTGTATAATATTTATTAAGATTTTTCACATAAATAGTGTATATAGTAATGCCGTGTACATGTATGTATTAGTGTAATATTTATATTTTTGGGAACCTTTATTATGCCAATGTCTGCAATGGGTTGAGATAGCACTCAACAGCTTATAACTTAAGTGATGTTTGAATTCATTTTCACTTTATAGATATAAAATTTAAACAAATGTGAGTCTGACTAATAACATAAATAGGCAGCAAGTAAGCACATACCTATTTTTTACTTAGAATAATTTATTTTGGTTCCTGGAGGGATCCATTTTACAGCCTGACCCTATCTACTTTAACTTATGCTTCCCACAGCCAGTATTTTACCGTGGCCCTGCAGGGTCCCAAGTGACACTGAGCAGTCTGGGTAATCAAAGTCAAGCGCTATTGGAGGAGCGGGCTAGGCTGCTTCTTACTGAGCCAGAGAGAAGCACCATGTCTTACTACCTGCAGCAGTATCGGGATAGAAACATCCCCCTTCATGCCCTACTCATGGCCCTGTTTGAGTTGTTCAACACTCAGGCCAAGGTAATTGAGGGGACTAGGCAGAATTATATGGAATCTACTTAGGTCAAGGTAAATGATGGATCCTGGCATGATTAAGATGGCTGTGCTCAATGCCAGGTATAGGAAGGGTCTAGGCAGAATTAGTGGCATATACTCAGGCCAAGGTAACGGAAGGGACTGAGTTTACTTTGGGGGGATATGTATTCAGACCAAAATAATAGGACAAATGTAGGAAAGGGCAGCTACATGAGCCATAAGGAAGCTATAGGCACTTATGGTTATGGGCCGCTATATAGTGATGATAGGTGTGGGGAAGCTGAAGGAGCTGGGCTAAGAATTGCACAGAACAGTTAGAGTTGGGGTTATGGGAATAATTAGTTATTGGAGAATGTTAATATTGTGTAAAATGTTTGAGATTTATAAATAATAATAAAATAGGAGGCAGTTAGGGGAATTAGTTGTAGGGAAGAGTTATAGAGTTAAGGAGAATTATATGGATAATTTAGTATAGGTGCTGTAGGGACAATTAGAGGAAGAAAAGTGGTAGTAGTTATAGGAAGCAGTTACTAGAGCAGTGCCGGGACACAGGAAAGTAGTTATAGTAAGGAGTTGTAGAAACAATCATATATAGAGATCAATTATATATAGAAATCAATATATAGAGAGCTGTTATAGAAAAAGGGAGCACTATTATAGTAGCAGGAATGCGTTTGGGAGCTATTTATTGATAGTATGCCCTCTCTTTCTTTTTCTCATAGTTCTCCCTCCTCTCCGAGCTGCGTCCACTCATCTCTCCGCAGGATTTGGGAGCATTTGATAACTTGGTTTTGAAGAGAGAAATTGAGTCCATGAAATCGCGGCATCGTATGGGAGACACCGTGTCGATACTGTCCAACAGCCCAAGCAGCTCATCAGCTGAGAGCCACCAGACTGTCAGCACTGCCAGGGTAAGGGGAAAGTGCTGCCAGTATGAGGGAAGTGGGCTGCCAACATAAGGAGAGAATATTTCCAGGATAATGGTACAGGGATGCTAGGATAAGAATAAAGGCGTACCAGGATAAGGGGGCAGGAATTGTTAGGGTAAAGGGAGGACATTGCCAATTTAGAAAACAAAATGGGCTTGAGAAAGGGAGAGAGGTGCCACAGTAAGGGGAGAGCAAAGTCAGAGTAAGGGGACATCATTTCATTATGAGAGGAGATAGCTGCCAGGGTAATGGCAGAGCATAGCCATGATAAACAGACAGCACAGTCAGTGTAAGGCTGCCAAGGTTAGGGGAGGACACTACTACAGGGAAGCGAGAGTGCTGCCAGGATAAGGGAAGAAGGCTGCCAGGATATAGGGAAAGCACTATCAGGGTAAAGATACAGCACTAATGAGGGAGTACTAGTACTGCTTCCCATTGCATAGAACAAATCAACACACTGTTAGGCGTTGGAAAAGGGGTGCAAGCGCCTATTCTAATTAGTAAATACCTGAATTTGCCACTTACATTTTCCAAAACACTAAACTGAATTCCATGCATAGCAGATGTGAAGACAGTCTGGATGTCAGCCATGTTAACAGTATTAGTTGTTACTGACTGCCCAGACCTCTACTCATTTTGAATGACATTCTCCTTGACCTCCCACCCATCATATATGCAGTTTTGTTTATTGCAAAGTCAAGCCCTGAATATTTTTGGAAGCTAGCATACACCCCCAACCCACATGGCACACTCACCTTGCCCTCACCACTCACACTACACTGTGTCCACTTGAATCACTGTGTGACTGTAACTTGGTTTGTATGTTTCAGGAGCGTCTCCTTTGGCTTCTGGATGTGATGGAGGTTAGTAGGAAGTTTAAGATATCCCCAAACAAACACCAATCTTATTTTTTACACTCTCTTTATATAGAAGTTTTACATTACTTGGGTGGGTGTATTATGGTTTGTGTATTAGAATATACTGTATGTACAGCAAAAGATTTCTATGTAATATAGTAAGCATATGGTTGTGTCCTAAAATGTCTAAAAATCATCTTTCATGCATTGCCTCCCCCAAGATTTCCTTTTAGTTTACTTTTAATGGTCAAACTTTGATTCAACTCCAAACTTTATTTCGAGCTCAAAAACATGATTCATTGCATGTAAGTTTATTATAACAATTAAGCATACAGTGCTGTATTATAATGTATAAATAGGTTCTGAGATGATACATAGAGTTCTATGTACAGCCAGGTACTTTTAGTATTTAAATCCACTTGTAATATTGGTAACATGCCCAGCTACTTCACACTTGGGGCCTCATTCAATTGAGCAATTGTAAGTTACTGGATCCCGTAATGTAGGCCGTAAACTAATTTGCTATTCAATTGGCGTCTCTTTGCGTGCTGCAAACGGTCTACGGGCTACGGGCTTAAAACCCCTGCGGTTGTTACAACTGTCACTTACACCCCATCTAAGCCTTTGATCTTTCACGTCGGCAAGAGTTATGATCGCTAAAATCGCAAATCGCCATTCAATTGCTACAATTCTGCAAGCCCGCAAATGTTTTCACACCTGTAAACGGCAAATGTAGAAGAAAATCCTACGGGTACCAGATGGGACCCGCAAAGGGGTTACTGACATGTCCGTAGCACTGTAAATGCAAATACAAAATCGATACTGCACTGTAAAAAAAAAAGGCTATGAAAGACATTTGAATTAATTGCACAACAGTCTCAAGCCCGCAAATCTGCAATAAAAAAATTAATAATTTTCAGTTTTCATTTCAGGGTTATATCGATCTCAGGAATCAATGAGTTAATACATATCAGGCCACCCATATGGACTAGAACTGTATTAACATTAATTTTTATTATTTTATATTTTGCCGGTTTGCGAGTCTGATCGCATATTGGACTTCTAAACGCTAATTGATTGACATGTAACCTCAATCTTATACTGTCGTAGTGATGACAGTCTAATGTTCTATTGGCAGTTTCTAAATGGGTAGTTACAGCCTTCCTTAATTGATCATGTTCACGCTCTGAAATTAGTGCATGGTCTACGGTTTCTGCTTTCGGCCTGTAACTTGCGGGCTTGTTCAATTGAATCGCTCCGTAATTGTAGCAGAGTTCAAGCCCGCAGACATGGGCCAGAATCTATTAGCTACTTGCAAATGCCTTGAACTCATATATTCATTAGTGCCAATAAATCATATTTTCCGAATATGTAGCAATATTAATAGTGATTTTTGTGTGTGTAAAAATTTACGAATTGGGCAATTGAATCGGGCCCCATGAGTCGAGGCCTTGCAATTGAATGAGGCTCTAGGTATGCTAGTAGGGGTTGAACATAGAGCAGACATAGAAACCCAGTAGGAGTGATTCATGAAGGAAGTACTAGCCTAATTGAAGATGTAACTTTTCTCACTAAAAGGACCACAGTGGTCATGTTTTTAAAATGTACTGCTTTGAAGAACCACACTTTTCACCATGTCTAATTTTTACCTTTTCTATGCAAATATGCTGCTGTAGTATCTGTCTTTTTGAGTTCAATAGATCAAGCTCCTGAGGTGAGAGGGAACTTTGAATACAGAACAAATGTCTTACTCCCCGATGAGAATATGACAGTTACAACTGCCAGTGCTCCCAGCAGGGATAAAATGACGCTATTAAGTTGTTATTTTGCTTTCTAAAACATTTTGCCCATTATCAAATTTAGTTATTCAAAAGACCTTGTAGAAAAAAATACCACAGTGGTAATTTAAGAAGTATCTTCTCTGAAGTGGGACAATATCACATGTAAAATATAGAAATCAGACATGATATGGCTTCCAAAGAATAAACATATATATGAATCACTGAGGAAAATATGTTTAACATAAAGAGCCTCATTCAATTCGAAGCTCGCAACTCGATCGCAGACTCCTGCAATTGAGTTGCGTGCTGCCGTTGCTCTACTTTTGCAATGCAATTCAATTGGCCGGGCCCACAAGTTAGGCGCCGGGTGTGAAAATCGGAAACCATGCTATCGACTGTAGCATTTGCGGGCTTGAACATGATCGCTGACACAAGGCCGTAACTCATGGTTCAAGCCTGTATGACTTTGAAATCCAACCTCCACATTTCATTGAAGTCCTTACGGCTTGAACCACGAGTTTCGGCCTTGCATCAGCCATCATGTTCAAGCCCGTAGGACTTCAATGAAAAATGGAGTTTGGATTTCAAAGTCCTATGTGCTTGGAGGTTGAAGCCCGCAGGACTTCACATTGATTGCCGTGATCGATATAACACGAGAATTGAACATGATATTAAAGTATTGGAGAATGTTTTGCTATTAATTCTAAGACCTAACATCACTTTCACTAGTAATAAAAGTACAGTATTGATTTTTTATTTGCTTTTAAAGTGCTCCGATTTCTCATCAAGCCCTTTGTGAGACCTTCTTGGTACCAGTAACTTGTGGTTAGATATTTGCCATCTGCGGGCTTGACAGAGTGGTTAGCGAGGGGGAATCGGGGCAATTGAATAGCGATTTGTGATTTTAGCGTTCGGGACTCTTGCGGGCGTGAAAGATCAAATGCTTGGAGGGCATTAACTTGCGATTTTACAGATCGCAATGAATCGCAACTTGGAGCACGTAACTCGATCGGAGCCAGCGAAAGGAAGCCAATTGAATAGCAAAATATCTTGCGACCTCCATTTGCGAGCCGGATCTCCAAAACGTCTTAATTGAATGAGGGTCAAAGTATATTGAAACACTAAAAATGTTTGTTTGCCCATCATTTTATTGAGGAACAAATATGTTAGTAACTTACAATAAAACCTAAATTCATTATTTTTATTTCCTGATTAATTCAGAACGGAGCAGACCCTGAGGGCAGCCTCACTCCGACCACCCTGCCTGATATCTCCCTGGTAAGTGTCACTCATGCTTTAGATAGGGAGTCTGTCCATACTAACAGCATTCTGGTGCAAGAGTAGGGTGTATTGCTAAAAGGCACTCTGTCACCCCACTGACAAGTTGGTTTCATCTTAAAGGGAATTAAAAAATATATAATAATATTGTATTAGCCATTTTTATCTACAGTAAATCATTTGTGAGACCTTCATCGCTTGTTTCTATCCCTCCTTTTTGCAAATATGCTGTTCCATTTGATAATGTGTAGCTGGGAATGCATGATAGGAGTTGGGAAGGGGATACAACTGCATGAATATATTGGTGAATATTGTTTTACCACCACAAACAAGCAGACTTGAGTACTACTCTGTGCATCAATGTAGCTAATTTATATTACTGAGAAGATAATTTGCATAATACAACAGCACGAATAATACTGAATATGTATGGAATGATTTGTTGCTGTTGTCCGACTCCCCATGATCCTGTGGATTTCAGGACCCCAGGCACATTGTGTCTCTGGGTGTGCTTATCCTTAAGGTTATCTTGGCAAAGATACTGGAGTGGGTTGCCAGTTCCTTCTCCAGTGGACCACAATTTGTCTGACCTCTCTGCAATGAGCTACCCATCTTGGACCTTAAATAGAATAGCTCACAGTTTCATTGACGGGTTATATGAGCTCCTTCACTATGACAAGGTATCGATCCAGAAGGGGATGGACAGAATTACGTTAGCAAAAATGGCTACTTCAATATATAGCCATTTTTTTTATGCTGTTTAAGAATAATTAAGCATGGTTTTGTGGAGCCAGAATCCTTTGAATCCTCTTTTATATTACAGGATGATGTCACATCACTCCTAGAAGAGCCTCCCAATTTCAGGGCAACTCCACCCTCCACTGAGGAATCCCACACACAGAGGAGGCAGCAAGCAGGCGAGAGAGCACAGCGCCCATCTTCTGGATCCTCCCAGTCAGGACTCTTCTTCACTGCACCCCCCAACCCCAGCCCCCCACTCCCTCCTCTGAGCACACCTCCTGCATCCCCTCAATCTCAGGACACTCATAAAGCCACCTACACCACCACTTCACCGAAATCACAGCACCCAACTCCACCTGCTGCTCAGCTAGCTATGGTCACACAGGTACCAATCACGCCATTTCCAAGAGTACAGTCACCAACCAGATTAAAGTCTGTGGCCGAAATCCCAATCCAGGCTCCCCAGGACCCCCAAACCAGCCAGCATTTTGTGATGGTTGAAGTTCATCGTCCCAACAGTGAACCAGATGTGAACGAAATCCGAGCTGTACCCCAAGTACGAGGTGAGATACCCACATACCATTTGAGGGGACTTCAATATGCCAGTGTTAACTATTGAAGGGAGGATCCCATAGGGCCCTATTCTATTGCCTAATTCATACATTTACACACTTAAAATTACTCTTAATATTGCTACATATTCAGCAAATATTACTTATTGGCACTAATGAATTCTTAAGTCAATCGAATACATATACCGTAAAAATGTATTTAAAAAAAGCACCCGAAGTGCAAGTAGCTAATAGAATATGGCCCTTAGTCTGTAACTTCACATCACACCCTGTATACACCAGTGCTAAGTGTCCTCTTGTATTGGTAATGGACCACTGAAGTGCTATATTTATAGTATGCTCATTTGAAGAACTTGACTTGATAATGACACCTGATTTTTGAATGTAAAAAGAAGAAAAAAATCAGCCTTTAATTTTTAACAAACACAATTGTGCTTTACTAGGGCACCTGGGAAAGAGCTAGCACAATGATTTGGAACTTCCAGTAGGATTAAGTAGAAGTGCAACTCACAATAGAATTAATCTCCCAGGTGATAATTCAGGAAAGCAAATAAAGCAGTGCAAACCGCCAGTAATGATTAATTGCATGTAATAGCTCTCCCTGTGGTGAGATTTAATTCACCACAGAAAAGTTACCAGGCAAAGCTTTTCAGATTATACAAGCTGAATTACCTAACTTTTAGAAGCAAACTCTTTTTAATAACAACAAATTGCAATTATAGTTCTTCATATATATATTTTTCACTTCTGCAACAATTGGGACCTTTGCTAATATTTTTTAACTTTATAAAACCTTTCTTTTAATTATCAAGAGTAATTCTTGCAAATATCCTACTACTATTATATCTCCAGTGGTCAAAATCTAAACCACATGCCACAAACACAGTCTCATTCTATGAATCATTATATTGTATTTTTTAATGCAGATGAACTGTCTGATTCTGATGTCCTTTCTGCAGTTTATCAAAAAAAAATGTTGGCAGTAGAAAATGATTATTTTTTCTTTGTCATCATAATGTGCATTATATTTTAATACCAGTGAGAACCTCAGTTTGCTTATTTTGACCTTATATATTTAATAAACACTGACAGAATAAGGTCCTTTCCCTCTTCACCTTCGCAAAATCTACTCGCTTCAATCCCGCCGCCAACCGACAGATGGCGCTGCCGATTTTCATATAAGGCACGCCGACAGAAGAGGCCTTGAGCTATGAGAGGGCCGAGTGCCAGCGCCGAACATAGCGATGGCCTCGCTGTCGACTAAGCTCCGTCGAGTTGTGCCACGTCGGAGGGGAGAATAGTTATTTGCCTTACATCAAACATGACGGCGCCCGAAAATTGACAGCGCCCTCTGACGGGCAATAACATTTAGTTAATAAATTACTTGTTATCAATTATAGTTTTAAATTAAACCATATTTGGAATCTCTGCTGTGTCTCTTTAAAGCACCATTGTAGTTTGTAAAACTACAAAATAACAAAATATCATGCTGTGCAAGATATGAAGATTAAAGCACTTCTTCTTAGAATGCTAGTTTGTGTTTAGGTCGAAGAATAACATATGGGAGCTTACCTTCCCATTGACTCTTATTATCAAGTGTGCTATTCTGAGAGAAGTGAATACAGATGAAATCACCATTCATCTCAAGTTTCTAATCCGTTTAAGGAACAAAATTTGTGTCATCATTATAGCAACATTTAATTCAATAGTTAAAGTCTTTAATTATTTATTTAAAACTGGGTTAAAACATTTTGCAAATTGTCAAGTTCTTCAAAAAAGCATAACATAAATATGACACTTAACATAATGGGAGACCAGAAGTGATTGTGCTGTAGAGTCATACAGGATGGACAGACAGCCTTTGTAAGCTATAGTAGACTGACTAAAAGACCATGCGGCAAAAGGCTGATAGGTGGCAATTGAGATTGTTATTATCATCCTCTGTGTGCTACACATTACTTGGATTGCTCAACATATTTCCTTAATTTAAGCAATAAGACAGAAGTTAAAAGTGGTTTATACACCCAACAGCTGTGTTTTCATGCAATGACTTGTGCATACATCTTGTGAAATACTAGTTATTTCCTGTGTGCTGCTCCAGTTTGTAAATCAGTCCATGAACAAGGTCATTGTTGTCACATTTCCATAACATCGTAATTGAAGTGTTACCAGGGGCCATCTTTAATAATGAGTGATCTCTAAAATGTCCTTATTGGAGACCTCACATGTCCTGCACCTTCCTATTCTTCTATTATGGTGCCTCTGTAACATGTCAAGATAGGTTTAATGACTCAGCTCTTCTCACATCCTTGTGGCCTTGTTCATATAGCTTAAAAGAGCTGCCAACTTCCAACGCCCTATGGCATCTGTTTTAGAATTAATAAGAATGTATTCAATGAAATGTTATCTGCAATCATCTCAAGGATGATACTGCAGTAATAGTTAGCAAACAATACAAGAATTGTATACAGCCTAGATGACACTAAATAGTTCTTAATGGATACATGCTACACCCCTGAGGGGTTTTTCAAATATAACACAACACAGTCTTTGTAGCTTTTGTCCATAGGTAGGATATATTTATTGTGCATGTAATCAAGAGGTTCAATCACACTCTCTTTGGTATACCACATGCAACCCAGGGTTTTAGCCATAAATACCACCCCCCTTCCACCAAAACACCCAGCAGGATATTATTATTAATTATTAACTTTTATTTGTAATACACCTACATATTCCGTAGCACTGTACAGTTGAAGAGAACAGGGGAAAATACAATATTAGCAACTGAAGAATATGTAGGGGCCTGTTTGGAGCTTAGAATCTTTGTAGAAAGTGCTTTTCCCCAAAGCAACCTACAAAAAGGGAAACTCGCTACTTACAATCTAAAGGGAATGCAAGAGGCAGGAACCCATGGAAGAAAAGGTAAGGAATAGCAAAGGTCAGGAAGAAGGTGAAGGATTGCTGAGGTGACTGTCTCTAGTATGTATTATGTTATCTGCTCCTAGTGGTCAGATAAAATAGCCTGCATGTGGAAAAGTCGGGGGTTAGCTTTACAGAGGGGTGTAGGGTACATTTTAGACATAGAGGGGCAAAATACAAGCACAGGGAGTGTGGACAGAGATAGCAGCCCTGGGGTCTGAGCATGGCAGACGAGAAGAGGTACTGAGGGAGGGGTCAGGGTTATAAGATATATCTCCAGGAGCCAGCAAAATAAGCAGGGAGAGGAGATGAGAGTAAGATTTGCAGAAGGACATGTCTTCTTTATGTTACTGTATAGCACTTCATTTATTATGAAGCACCATTTTATGTTACATGCAAAGCCCTAAGGGTACATGACCCATGCCAATTACAGATTTTGACCTTTCTGGTAGAGACCACAGGAAGTAACTGCTCCAGGGTGGAATCACATGGTTGGGCAGGGTCTGAGCGCAAAGCTGAATCAGAGCACAGGGATAGATAGAGAGAGAGAGAGAGAGAGAGAGAGACTACATATCCAAGGCTGCTTTGCAACACAGGATCCCCAGAATATGATACAAATGTATCAACTAACCTCTGCTTTCTCCTGATTGGCCAAAATGATTTATGAATGTAATGCTTATCTTAGCAGAGATTGTCAGGGGTGTCAACTAACAAAAGCTGCAGCTTGCAAACTGAAAAAAAAATTGCAAATACAGGATGAGTTTGTAAATGTTTATTTTACTATTTTTTCATGCAAAAAAATGTGTTCATACACTGCTGATTCTCCTCTATCAGATGCATTCATAATCCATGAAACTTAGATATGCCTTTAAGTAATTATAGAAACATGTAGACATTCAGCAATACAAATAAACATATATTATTAACTTTTGTACATTTTACACTACCAATAAGGAAGAAAAACTGAAATAATACACTTCCTTCAGTACTGAAGTATCTGCTGTACAGTAGCATAAGGCCTTTAGATTTTGTAAAATAGTCATATCCTTCAAGGAAAACATCAACTGTTTGGAATAAATAATATATTAAATATATATTTATAATAATAACTATATGTCTCTGAAATGCATTTTCATATTGAGACTCTTGCAATTTTACTCAGTCTTCTTCCATCTTCCAACTGGAACACATGAAAATGCATGAAGCATTGACAATCTAACAGGAAGGAGGTCTAGTCAGCTGACATCTTTTCAATGCTAGAGGGGTCTGAAATGCATTAATCTGCAAAGCGTTGCTAGCTTTTCTAGCAACCATTGTTTAATGCTGCTCTTTATTTTTAAAGGGCAAATATACATATTTTTAGCCATTCTCTAAAATAGTTTCTCTTAAGGACTTAATTCTATATTTAGCCCTCTCTGGAGAATGAACAATACATATGTTATTTAGCAGTTTGGACCATATGCAGTAAGGTCACAAATCTGGTTGTCCTCTTTCAAAATGGAGCTGGTGTTTCATTAGAACATGAATAAGACTAAGATATATCACATTTTAATGGGGGAAAAAACACTTGGATTTTTCATTGCCAATACAATGAGGCCACTTAACCCTATATGTAACCTGTTGCTATTTTGTGTACGTTGTTCTAGTTTGTGTGACTTGTCTCTCCTGTGTTTAGCGGTCCTCCCCCTCTCCCCTCCAGCCTCCCTTTCCCAGCTCTCTGACAGTGGTCAAACCCTCAGCGAAGATAGCGGGGTGGACGCAGGCGATGTCGGTGGGGGCAGCAAGGAGAACAGCCCCCAACCGCAGAAATACAAAGGCTCCGAAGGGTTGGCTAAACCGGTAAGGAGTGAGCGGCACCACGTGGTGCAAATGGGGGAGTAACAACTGCATGTAGTAAACCACATTTGATGGGCAGGGAGAACCCCATAAAGGAGAGTGAGAGAGAGAACCACAGAGATTGGACCTCAGGCATGAACCATAAGGCCCATCTAATATTCCCAGTCTATATACCTTAAAAGCCAGGCTTAAACTGCTTAAGTCTCTATTATAATAAAGAGCACAGCCATAGAAGAATTAATATATGTGTAAAAATGATAAAACATGCCTAATTTGACAGTTGCTGATCTATGTTTGAGGAGAGAAAGGGAGCCATTAGAAGCAAACATTGTGCTCCATTTCTGTTACTAACACTTAGAATTCTGAGCTCTATCATGACTGGATGAAAAGTTCAAGATTTAATCAAAATATACAGTTATAAACTATGGCATTTACATTAATTTTTCTTTGTTCTTCAGAAGCTCATGTCATCTAACACAAAAAAAACTATATGCAAATATTTGATTTCATAGAGTAATTTGTGTTTAGGTAGCGTATTCCCTCTAGTAATCTTTTGTATGGCCTTATTTATATACAACACATGCTTGAATGCTTTTATTGTAAAGGCCAGTTATGGGGGCAATCACATGGGGTATATGGGGAGGGAGCAACAAATGTGGGACATTGGGAAAAGAACACATGGGGAGGACAGGGAGTGAGGACCACCATAATATTGATGGGGGCAGGGAGAAAATATAGCAATATATTCTGTACTAAAAGTCAAAACCACAACAAGCCTGGAAACTGAAATGTATCTCTCTTTTTAGCCCGGGTTGCTGGATTCCTCAGCTTCTCTGGTACGTGTAATGAAAAGTGCACCCACGTTGGGAATAGCCATTGAAGGAGGTGCCAAGACACGCCAGCCACTGCCACGGATAGTAACCATACAGGTATGATCGTATAAAGAAAGAATTAAACATTATTTGGACTCTGACAACTTGGCTAATGAATAATAACTCTAGAATCACCAAATACACCTCCAAAATATTTAAAGAAGGATCCTCTTTAGATTGTGATTGTTCAAGTATGAAAGATCTGTATCACAGATTTGATGTGGAATAACAGCACATATAGTCTTATAATTTATTAAGCAGGATATTTAATCATTACTCTATACATTGTATCATACCACAATAAGATTGTTTAAGTGTTAATACCAACAATAATATTTTAACAAAGGACACTTTAAGTGGAAAAAGGACAGTAATAGACAGTGTATTATTTGCAGTATAATATAATATGTCATTTAAACCATTTAGCTACCAGAGAAAAGCTGACATTTACAGCAGAATAAAGTACAGAGCTGATTTGTGGTTTGCAGTTGCAGAGATAAAGTTAAGAATTGTCCAGCATTTTGTTAGCAAGAGTGGTCAGAGGACTGTCCACCTTTCTTCTATCTGACTTTCCTGCACAAAACTACCCTCAACTGCTACTTATATCTATCCTGAAATTCACTGTTCCCTCGGCAGAAGACTGAGAGACTGCACTCAGAGCAATGTCTTGGGAATTCTTGGAGTTGAGTTTTTTTTTGCTTATAATAGATAAAAGGTAAAACTACAATTCCCAGGATGCAATGCAGAGAAGAGAGGGAGTGTATTGATGAGCAGCACACTTCAGCCAGTCAAAGCGTTTGTTTGTTATTCAGGTCCCAAGACAGTCAGCACTTCCTGGACAGACCAGTATGTAAGCCACCAAAGTCTCAGTCAAAGTTTCCGTGTTTGAATATGGCACACCATTCTCACATGTGTCCCTAAACAGATGCCTACTATATCTAATGGAAAATGTGGTCATGCTGTCATTAAGTAGGCATGGAAATCACATATTTGTCTAACAGGCATTTAAAATAAAATATTTTAAACATTACAAACATGTTTGTGTCATAAGATTGAGCACTTAAGGTGTTAAAAAAACTACATTTAGCCATGGCCCTTCAAAAGCATCTAGCACAAAGAAAGGCATTTAGTCTGAATTATTGCATTTCCTTAGATCCCTCTACATAATTCTAGATGGCTGCCATGATCTCCTCCATCGCTTATTGAGTGTCACTGTGTGATGCAGTCAACAGGAAGCTGAAGTGAATCTCCATATTGCAGCTTCTAAATCAAACACAGCTCAATCAGACTCTTCCGATTAGACCATGAGGCCATTTGGCTGTGACTCCAGCATTAGAAGCTATACCACGTTACGCAGTGGACCAACAGGAAGTAGCTGGTTGTTTCCTGTTTGTCTGCCTCACACAATGACACCCTCTGATAAATGGGCTAATAGATCTGTTGTTATGCTACATTCAACTTAATAAATTAAACCTTAAATGATGCAGTGATGGTACAAGACAAAACTTAAAAAGACAGGCTTCATGACCCAAATATGTATAGCTTAGAAGACAGAAGGGAGAGGGGAGATGTAATACAAACCTGCAAATATATCAAAGGGTTTAATAAAGTGTCAGAGGGAAGTGGCTTGGGGAAAAAGAGGAACGCAATAACAACACTTCAAGATTTAAAGTAGAAGATTTAGTAGAAAGGTGAGAATGTACTGCGTTACGGAAAGAGTTGTAGAGTCGTAGAAGTGGAATATCCTTCTAGTTGAAGTGGTAGAGTCAAACACAGTTAAATAACTTAAGGACCTTGTGAGGAACATAAAGCTACCTAAAGCCAAACTCTTAGGTAAATAGAATGGGCATACCAGGTGGGTCTTTCGGTTCTAGTGTTAGTTTAAATGGAAAGGACATGTTACCACTGCAGTATTCCTTTAATATTTTAGGATTTGACACTGCCCCCCCTTACAAATATTCTCAAAAAAAATGGTTCCACTTCTAAGTGAACATCCTTCTTTAGGTACCCTCTGTACCCTCTTCACTTTTGTACTGAACTATAAGGATTACAGGCATCTTATTCCTACAAGGAACAGTCCAGGATTTTAATATGTCTCTAACTGTGTACATGTAGATCAGTCAGAATAAATCAGTTAGGGATGTTAAAATAGAGAGAACCTGAATACATAGAGAGATTCAGAAATCTTGTACTGTTGACAGTCTTTGTATACTAGCAGAGTCCGCTAAAAGTAATATGTTCTCTAAAATGCTCTTATGCTCTTAGATCACATAGATCCAAATGTTGTTAGTTTGTTACATACTTAAGGCCATGACACTATGCTGGACCGCCAGACAATATTCCAATAATGTGTCATCTCTTTTTCCCACCAGAGAGGAGGCTCCGCCCACAACTGCAGCAAGCTAAGAGTGGGCCAGGTGATCCTAGAAGTAAATGGGGTGTCCCTGCAGGGGAAGGAGCATCGGGAAGCAGCCAGGATCATTGCTGAAGCCTTTAAGACCAAAGAAAAGGACCACATGGATTTTCTAGTCACAGAGTTCAATGTATCATTATAGAAGTGTTCGTGACAACCAGGCCTGAGTTCACCCAGCCCAGAGCCATGAGAAACATGTACCACATGCTACCGTGTATAACGTGTAACTGCCGTCTGTGTGCTCAAACAACATATGTGGTCTTGTTGTCCAACATGTGGCTTTACTAGAATCTCACCTATATAGGGTGTGGGATCAACCCAGAGCTGGAAGGAATCTCTACTAATATAGAGCGTGGGATCACCCCAAATTTGGAGTCATTACAGTGGAACCCTCAAATGCACAGGGTGTCAAGATGGAGTCAAAAGGAAGTATACTCTAAGTACACAAAGTGTAGGATCACCCCATTGCTGGAAGGAATTTCCGGCCACACAAGGTGGATTGTCATAGACCCGGAGTCATTATGAAGTAGTGCTCATGAGTGAGTATGAGGGAACCACCAAATAATATACAGGGTGACAAACCACAATAGCTATAGTCATTGGAAGGAGCGCCCAACTACAGAAGATGCAAGATCACACTAGAGTTGGAAGGAATCTTGGCACACATTGAGTTTAGGATGACACTACAGTGGGAGTCATTAGGAAGAAATCCAACTTATATGAGGTGTAAGATCATCAGAGAGCTGGAGTTAGGGAACCCCAACTCCTCCCAAAGTAGAAGTAATTATCAGGAGGTCCCGGACTGCAAAGTGTGTGATATTATCCCAGGGCATTAGTTATGACAGCAAGTGGTGGAGCCACTGCAAAGATAGGTACACAAAGAAAGACAGATGCATAGATAGCAAAAGAGAGACAGATGCCTGGTCAGGTAGATAGACTGGCTAAGAGGTAGGTTCAAAGAGGTCATCAGAGAAATAGACACCCAAGCAGATACACAGACAGTTAGATATACTGATACATAAAAACACACAGACATATTGGTAGACAGATACACTGAAATAAATAGACCAAGGCAGTGTACTCCCATCGCATTATAACTAAGTTGTGCCTATTCCCTTTCCCATGATATCCGATGTGGGGGGAAAAGTCCCCCTCAATAGCGCTGCAGTGTGCGTGATGTGTAACCCACGCTGTGACCATCTGTGTAATATCTATGTAATTACAGAGCTGTCACTTTACTTTTTCAATAAACTTTGTTTAAAACAAGTGAATCAGAGAGTGGCACCCTAAATGTCACAATGGCGGACATGACCATGGTAGATGGGGGGGCGGGTAAAAAAAACTAATGTAATCAGCATGTAAATGATGAAAATCTATAAGTAGGTTCTGGAAGAGCGATAATCAGTGAAGATCTAGACCTTCTATGAGGGTGTACAAGGAGAGGGTGTATACCTTGCTGTCTGTAGATTTGTCCTGTTGCTTAAATACTTGAGTTAGGGGTCAAAATTTGTGTTTCTCAACAGATAGTGCTGGTGCTGGGACTGGTGCTGGTCACAGAGCGACTGGTCCTCAGGGACAAAAATATGAGGAGAGTCTAACACGTTAAACACAGCATTACCATTAGTCATAGCTATAGATATATTATAAAGGAACTTATCTGCAATTAAAAACTACTCAAATCAATGCAAAACTAAATGAACATTTAGTGTAACACATGTAGTATCACCCTGTTAAAAATGTTCTCGATCTCAAACTGGTCCCTTTTGGAAAGTAACCAGACAGTCTCCCAGATCAAAATGGCTGAGAACCATTCGTCTAAACAATTTAGCTTTAGAAAAGCTACCCAATGTCTCATTAGATTCCATGGTTATATCTATATATCTATATATATGAGAATAAACAGACATATTTGATGGCAGATAAATAAGGCCCATCGAATCTGCCTGATCTGTCTTCATAAAACCCTTATTCTTATTCTACATGGGCTTAAAGTCCTTAACTGTTTTGACCCTACCACTTTCATTGGAAGTTGTTCTACTTATCTTATACCCTTTATTCAAAGTAGTACTCTCTCAAATTTCCTTAAAGTATTTGACCTTCCAACTGCTAAAAATAACTCAACCAAAGAGACAATTCAGTAATATATATATATATATATATATATATATATATATATATATATATATATATATACAGTAGAATCTGGTTATCCGGCACTCAACTAACCAGGACTCTCAAGAAACCGGCACCGGCATCAATTCCCCATTTTAAATAAACTCCCACTAAACCGGCACTATCAGGAGTTCGAGACTGTAAAAAAAAAAATGCTAACTTTTTTTCAAATTATTTTTTCTGGGCCTAAATGGCCCAGTTTAAGTGCTAATGCCTTTTTAAATGCATTTTGATGTTTTTTGGGGTGGCTTAAAAATCGTTTAGACCCTTAAATTCGGGGACTCACGATTAACCGGAAACTACAATTATCCGGCAATAGGGAGTCCCCATAGGTGCGGGATAACAGGGGTTTTACTGTATATATATTTGTGTATATATATATATATATATATTTATATATATATATATATATATATATATATACTGTATATATATATATATATATATATATATATATATATATATATATATACATATATATATATATACATTACTTTAGCACATTTTAGAAACATTGTAGAATCAATGGCTCTGCTAGATTCTCTCCACTAGATGATATACAACCCACTGTCCTTATGGATTGTCTAGATTAAAAGTGGGAAGACACATACTATGATAACAATAAAACAATGAAAAATAGTAATACAATCCAGAAGACCACATGGATCACTTCATATGAGGGTGTTTGGCCCATTAGTGTTTTTGTTTTGCTTCCCTTGAGTTGTGATATTACAGCCTCCACATTGTAATTTGTGTACAACCTTAATATCAGAGAGAAGAAGCCTGTTACACACTGTATTCATTCTTCTAATAACTATGTTATACAAGCCTTGTAAAAATATATCTAACTTAAGATATTCATGACTTTTATTAATGAGAGATCATTGCCATTAATTGCTAATTAGCCACTGGATCTTTTGTCTTGAGTGCAATCACCTGCACAAAATGAGACTAGGCATGTTCATACACATCATCAGCAGCCGTAATAAATTGGAGCTACGTATTAACACGTAGCTCGTAACTGTCATCTTAGGGCTATTTGCGTGCTAAGATGCATCTTAACTCTACTCGAAGCCGACTTCGCATGGTAAATCCTTTGATCTGTCGTGCCCGTGACCGCTACTTGTTCTATTCAGCTATCAAATTGCAACGTGGTCACTCGCGAACAAGCACATAACACGCAAATGGAGCACAAAGGCCAACGTGTGCTCGAGAGCACTCGCAAAGGGTGTAAAGTACTATACGTAGCACTTGCAATGCAAATAAAAACACACTACTGTACATTTATTAGAAGTGAAAGTGATGTTAGGTCTTAGAATTAATAGCAAAGCATTCTCAAGCCCGCAAATCGGCCCTGCAAAATACTTTATTTCATGAATATATCATGTGTCATATCGATCCCTGCAATCAATGTGGTACAACTTATACTGTAACTTGCATGTAATAGAATATCATATTTACGGCTTTATTAATATTGCATTATTTCTGGCTTGTTGGACCGATTTGATTTGAAGCACGTAGGACTTGGAAATCTACGCTCCCCTTTTTCAGTGATGTAACGCTAACAATCTCTTTTTCCATTGGCTCCATCCAAACCCGTTACTCTGAGATTGATTGTTTACGTTCAAACACACAACTCCCACGGCCGTGAACTGGTTTACGAGATAGCGTCTCTAGCTCGTAGCACGCAGCCCTTTCTAATTTAATAGCAATGTAAGTCGGACAAATTTGAAGCATGCAGCCCTTACGTGCTACATGTTGGTCTTACGAGCCTGGAATTTAATATGGCCCCAGGTCGGCAGGAAGGCTGTTCCACTTAACTACTCTTTCTGTATAGTAGTACTAACACATTGCTCCTATTCATTCAATATGTTAACAAATCAAGGCAAATCTAGGTAAAAAAATACCTAGATTTGAAGGGATATTTAAGGTTTCTGGGTTTTCCTAGGCATGTAATACCCCAATGTATTTATTTACTTGTATGTATTTTGTTTTATTATAAAGGATGTAAAAGCTCTAATATGAAACAAATAGTCCCCGTATGGGCATGTCCACTTCAGCGTATGCAGATACTGTATTAGATGGGTAATGTCCCAGCCCAGGGGCATGTCTCAGCAGCATATTGAAGAATGTTTTCTGAGCGGTGGTTACTAATGGGCTAGGACACTATAATGCACCTCCAGCCCTACACAGTCTGTGTTTGGATACATTGCAGTGGGCAGACCCATACAGAGACTGTATATATTAGAACTTATTTAGTTATAGTATCAGTAATAGTAATATATTTCTATATACTGCTGTACAAATATGTCACTATAAATTAACTCTAATATATGTATGTACAGCATATATATATATATATATATATATATATATCCATTATAATAGTTTACAGATGTGCGTAACACCTGTGTGGTGCTTTCCGCACAGGTGTTATTGCTGTGAAACAGGGGGTATCACTGTAACTGCACATGTATGACGTCGTAACTGCGCATGTGCGATGACATAAGAACTGTAGTTCCCACGTCATTATGTTGTTTTGCAGTAGTTGCCCATGCACAGTATGTTCTAATAGAAGGAGAGAGTGGGACAGAGGGTGAGGGAGGGAGGCAGAGAGAGAGGGAGAGAGACAGAAAGGGAGGGAGGCAGACAGAGAGAAAGGGGGAGGGAGGAGAGAGAAAGGGGGAGGGAGAGAAGGGGGAGGAAGAGAGGGAGGAGGGAAGAGAGGAAGGGAGGAAGAGAGGGAGGGAGGCAGAGAGAGGGAGGGAGAGAGAAAGAGAGAGGGAGGAAGAGAGAGAGGGAGGGAGATAGGAGACAGAGAAAAGGGGGTAGAGAGTGAGAGGGGTCGAGTGAGAGATGAGAGAGAGAGTGGTCGTCTAGCCTCGTTTTCATTTTTTTGGGTGGTCATTTTTTTCCTTGCTTAGGTGATTTTTGAGTGGCGAAAATCATCTAAATCGAGTTCAATTTGCGTTCCACCTCACTCCCAGACGTCCTGGCTGTTGCCCTGTGCTGTCTGTGATGTTTTTTGTACATTTTTTGGGTGTATTTAGTGTGTTTTTTGATTTTCGTCGATCGGCCGCTAATCTTGTAATTTTTTGTGTCTCGTATCTTTTTGTGAACCGCTTACATGTCAAGGCGATACCGTGTTTTTCGGCTAAGTCCTGCGCATTGTAGTAGCTTAGCGGCTCATTGCCCAAGTGCTTGCTACATGTTAATGGCTCGCCTTGCTTCGCAAGGCTCACAGCGATGAGCGGCTTTGGGGCTCACCGGCCAAGTCCTACGCCTTAACGGCTCGCTTCGCGTATGCACCTTGCAAAGGGTGACAATGTCTCGCAGTTTGACAACTATTATATGTACTAGAGAACTACCCGTCAAAAAATGACGGCAATGAAATTGTAAGTGTGCTAATGCTGTTTGGTGTATAATAATAAAATAAATAATACATTAATAGATTGATATACTTTACCTATTTTGAAGTAATATATGCAGGAAGCATTCTGTTGAAGAGCTGACAATCTGTTTTGATGTTGCTGCAGCATTAGTGGTGTGGAGCTGCTGTGTAAGCGTGCTGAATGTGTGCAGTGTAATAGTGTGCGTGCGCGAGACCAAACCGTTAGCGTAGCTGTGTATTTCTGCATTATATAAGTTATTGTTCTAAAATGGCGGCTAATGTGTGGTATGCGTCTGTAGCGGAATATCTGTAGGTTTTTTGTGATGTTTTGCGTGTTTCTGGTGGTGTTTTGCGTGTTTAGAGTGCTGTAGCCTCATTTTCGTTTTGTTCGGCGGCCATTTTTTCTCTTGCTTAGAGAATTTTTTTGTGTCTAAACTCTTTTATTTTGAGTTAAATTAAGATGTAACTTCATTTTTTGACGACCGGGATGCCCCCTCTTGCTGTAGGCAAGCTTTTTATGTATGTGTTGTGTGTATTTATTGTGTTTTTGATTTTTTCATGTCCGCGGGTTGCGGACGATTTTTGCGAGGTCGTAATGGGGGGTAGCGTGTCTCGTATGTTGTTTGCTTTACGACGTAAAGTTTGCGAGGGTCGCATTTGCTGGCAAGGAGTGCCTTTGGCGCTCCTTGCCAGCAACTGCGACCCTCACTTCGCGAGGGCCACAGTTGCTGGCAAGGAGCGCCTTTGGCCGCGGCTCGCTACGCGAGCCCGCCAGCATTAGCAACAACTTGTATGCTCACAACTATATATGTGATATATATATATATATATATATATTATATAAATATATATAAATCTACAAATAATAATTATTTTCTAAGAGAAAAAGTTAAATTATGTGTTTATTTATTGTTTGCACATACATTTACATTTTCCCATTACAAGCACAGAATTTAGGTTTATATATTTTATATACAATTATTCTTTACCAAATGGTTACATTTTCGTGTCCGAACTGATTCCATTAGCTACTTTCTCTTTGTAAACCAATGAGTTATCAAATAGCCCTTCTGAAAGCACTGGCAGTTGTAGCTGCCAACTTCCTACTGTGCGCATACAAGCTTCTTCTGCATTTATCCCAACTCAGTAAGATGAACCCAAAATGCTAGCCCCAAGAGCAGCATACTGGTATGAAAAGATAATAAATGACAAATGTGCTGGTGGTGGGATAACATATAGATATATAGTAACATATAATACCACACAGTTATACGATAGGCAGAATATATCAGAGTTAATCTGTATCCTGCAGTGATTAGCTGTGCTGAGCACTCAAGGCTTCGTTTTGTGTCGCTGTGTTAGTTGCTCTGGTTACTCCCCACCAGCCTCTCCTCTCTCTCAGCTTTGTGTTGAGTTTCTCTTGGCAACAAGCTCTGGACTGAGGAACTTGGAACAGCCTGAAATCAGAGAGGGGAGAGAGATGGCAGAGACCTCCTGACAGACTGGATCCACTGAAGGGATCCACTGGAGGCAGATAACATCTACTGACAGACTGGATCCACCGAATAGATCTACTCGAGGCAGATATCTACTGACAGACTGGATCCACTGAATAGATCCACTGGAGACAGACAACATCTACTGACAGACTGGATCCACCAAATGGATCTACTGAGACAGATATCTACTGACAGTCTAGATCCACTGATTGGATCTACTCGAGGCAGATAACATCTACTGAGAGATTGGATCCACTGAATAGATCTGCTGAGATAGATATCTGCTGAGAAATAGGATCCACTGAATGGATTTACTGAAGATAGATAATATCTGCTGAAGGACTGATTGGATCCACTGAATGGTACTATTGAAGAGACATTATTAACCGACTTGATCCACTGCAGAGGCAGGACCTCTACTGAGAGATACAGTCCGGATCCACTGACTCAAGATCAATAATATAAATCAGATAAAGTAGAAACACAGGATCCGCTGACAGAAAGAAAATAATTCTTAGGACTGAAATAAGGGATTACATGCAGGATCCCTGAAGGTACCTGTAAGTACAGTATCTGATCTCCCCTGACTCACTCAACACCACAACTCCAACAGTCCAACTAATTACTAATAACATCTATGTAAAGCCCTAGTGCAGTACAAGAGAGGTACATTGATCACAAGCACTGGGTCCTGTGAGCTTACAATCTAGAGGAACATCGTACTTCTTTTCTTCTGCAGCCTTGCTCTTTCTGACCCTCATTGTACTCGCTCACCCTCATCTGTCACTTTCTGTCTTCCTCTCCCTGTCCCACCTCTTAATCCCACTCACCCCCCCCTCCCACACACACACACACAATGATTTGCAAATGCCCCCACCCCCATAATTCTTTTAATCTGTCACAGCTCCCTACCCCCATATTATACATTGTTCATCCTACCCTCCCATACATTCATGTGACACAGCAAATGTTCCAGATTTGTAGAAATTAAAAGTACAAATAAATATAATAACAATTTGTTTGAGTGGAAGTGATAGATAATTGATATTGAAAGCCTTGTGTTTGAAGCACTAATTACATGAAAACATCCTCCAAATCTCCAATGACTAACTCACTATCTCTCACAGTAGGAGATGATAAATCCCAAGAACACGCCCAGTTCTCTTGTATCTATACAGGTAGATCAGACTAATAAAAAGACTGTATTGTTCTTCTTGTAAGATTTGGTTATTATCCTGCTCTGCCTGTACAGACCTTCCAGTTGGGCACGCTCTTGTGGTTTATCACCCTCACAGCAAAAGATAATGAGTTAAAGTCATTTGGATCTTTTCATGTAATGAGTACTTAAAATACCCAACTTTCAAGTTCAATTATTCAACTCACATTATTAATATTATTAATTTCTATTTATCTATAAGTACTTTTCAGCTCTGTGGTAACTAGAAGCTTGGTTGTGCCACTTTAACCTTTCTTTTGTCCTTTGAACTTCTCTCTCTTTCTCTGTGCCCTTTCCTCTTCCCTATTTATTCTCTAACTCTACATATTCTTTACCACTACTTGTCCATATGTTTCTTCCACCATAGCCCTAATCACCCACATCCCCCTCTCCCTCACCTTTATACTCTTTCACTCCTCCTCTCTTCCCCTCTCTCCCATCTCTTTCTCTGTGCCCTCTCCTCTTCCCCAATGCCCTCCCTCACCTCCCTATGTATTCTCTCACTCTACATATTCTTTTCCACTACTTGTCCACATGTTTCTTACACCATAGCCCTAACCACCCACAGCCCCCTCTCCCTCACCTTTATACTCTTTCATTCCTCCTCTCTTCCCCTCTCTTTCTCTGTGCCCTCTCCTCTTCCCCAATGCCCTCTCTCACCTCCCTATGTATTCTCTCACTCTACATATTCTTTACCACTACTTGTCCACATGTTTCTTACACCATAGCCCTAACCACCCACAGCCCCCTCACCCTCACCTTTATACGCTTTCATTCCTCCTCTCTTCCCCTCTCTTTCTCTGTGCCCTCTCCTCTTCCCCAATGCCCTCTCTCACCTCCCTATGTATTCTCTCACGCTACATATTATTTTCCACTTCTTGTCCACATGTTTCTTCCACCATAGCCCTAACCACCCACAGCCCCCTCTCCCTCACCTTTATACTCTTTCATTCCTCCTCTCTTCCCCTCTCTTTCTCTGTGCCCTCTCCTCTTCCCCAATGCCCTCTCTCACCTCCTTATGTATTCTCTCACTCTACATAATCTTTACCACTACTTGTCCACATGTTTCTTACACCATAGCCCTAACCATCCACAGTCCCCTCTCCCTCACCTTTATATTCTTTGACTCCTCCTCTCGTCCCCTATCTCCCTCTCTCTCTTTCTCTCCTTTTTTAAAACATATTTCTCACTCTCTATCAATAATCTCTATCTTTATTTCTCTGTGCCCCCCCCCCCCCCCCCCCCATTCTTTCAACTTCCTCTTAAGTTTGTAGAATAAAAGTTATGTTTCTGCTTTTTCGGTTTAACTCCATAACCACAGCGATAGCAGCAGGAGAGTTAAAGACAACCATTATAACAAAATGTAAAGTATGACTGATTAACATACCGTAACGTTAAGTCTCCTTTTTGTTCTAAGCTTAATTGCTTTCCAAAATAACTCAATACTGTTTTAAATACTCAGATCAGCCCCATAACCAGAGCTGACCTCTGCTGTGGGGTTAACTCCAGGACTGATCTTCAATATGTAAACTTAAACATAAAACTGAAAAGTGTCATTTCCTCTTTAACCCTTAAAACATCATGCCATCAATAGTATAACTCAAAGCTGTTTGTAATAACAAGTACTAAATGTAAGTTTTCTTTAGGTTATATTGAGGTATATTGCATATCAACAATGCGTTCTGATCAATGCTCCAAGCTCATGCTGTTATTTATTTTTCTAGAATAATGATTACTAATCATACTCAAGTTAAATGCTTGTTCACATAAAAAAAAAAATGGGGACCAATAGGAGCATGCGCTGATCCATAACCTCTTTTCCCTGTGGTCTGCACATGCTTAGATAGGTCCAAAAATGTTTTGTCAAATGAATCATTACACTTTAATAATATATTACAGAATACGCTTGGGTGGATCAGAAAGACCGAATTGGTTAAAGTAAAAAAAAAATGATTTGATATATTCAACTGATAAAATAGTGTTTGTTATCACTTATAGTTTTAAATTATAATATGTGGCTCATTAAACATGCTACTATCATATCAACTTGTTCATACATGGGACTGACATGTAACATGATAAAATGTCACTCTTTGCTCCTCCATGGGACTGACAATTATCCCATTAAATATGTCCCTGTCATTAGGCCAGAAGTATTGTGGGGTCAGTTTGTGACCAGGTGGGTATATTTCGGGGTATTGTACACATGCAGATCAGCCTAATCACTTCAAAGGCCAGCAGTGAGCAGGGCAAGGACCAGACTAATAGCTGTATATTTATTACTGAGACACATTTATACACAGAGACTGCTTTCAGGTCTCTCTGGCACTCAAGCTTGTGGGTTACGAGTTATTGCAAAGCATGTCTTGAAGGGAAACGAGGGGGGAGAGGGGGAAGTGGCGAGGGGGGAGAGAGGGGGGCATGTAGAGGCGAGTTAGGGGAAGTGGTGAAATAAGAGGGGGGAGGGAGGAGGATGCTCAAAGGAAGATGTGTGTTGTCATCAGCTGACTGAACCGGGAGAATTAACAAGACATGGAGGGAAGAGAGAAACTGGAGAAAGAGCAGAGACTAAGACAGACTGAAGTAAGTAAAGAGATAGAGACAGGCGGAAACAACAAGAGACAGAAAACAAGGGGGACTGGGCAGTGAGGAGACAGAGAGGATTAGGGAGAGGGACAGAGTAACAGGAGGCAAACTAGACAGACCAAACAAGATACAGAGAGAGAGAGAGAGAGAGAGAGAGAGAGAGAGAGAGGTGTCAATGCTTATAGAGAGACTTAAAGAAAGATAGACAAAGAAACTGAGACAGGCAGAGAGAGGGTGAGAGATTGTGATACCAAGAGAGAAGCAACAGGAGGCTGAAATGATGTGAATGGAGGGGAGGAGACATGCAAAGAGGGGATGAGAGAGGAGCACAAGAGGGGAGAGGTAGAGACTTAGAGAAAGAGAGAGATTGAAAAATGGAAGCGAAATAGAGGGAGAAAGGTACAAATAAACATACAGATGTAGATAATAGGATAGAGACACAGACTAGTATACAAGGAGAAAGGAAGAGATAGAGAAAAAGAGAGAGACAAAATATGAGACATAGCAGGCAAGTTAGAGAGAGGAAAAAGTCAGACAGAGAGAGACAGAAAGGTAAATAGAGAGGGAAAATATAATGAAAGAAAGAAAAGTAGACAGAGAGAGAAGGAGAGAGAGAAAGAGACACAGAGAAACAGGTCAGTATCACTAATGAGCAGCAACAGCCAACCTATGTCACGTGAAGAATTTCATTTGTACCCCATTAGTCCTTAAAAGGTCCCCATAGTGCTGTAACCAACATGGGCCACAAGTGCCTGTGGTTTTCATGCTCGTTGCCCACCCTGCATATGAAAAACCACAAATAAAAAATAGCGAATCACCAGAGGAAGCAGCCACAGAGACAGGAAGGAGAGACAACGGTATAAAGAGACAAAAAGACAGAGATAGATTTATAGATAGATAGATAGATAGATAGATAGATAGAAAGATAGATAGATAGATAGATAGATAGATAGATAGATAGATAGATAGATAGATAGAGTAGTAAAAACGAACGTGTCCTTATCAGAATGAAAGTATCTCTCATGCTCCCTGTGTAGGATAAAGTGATACTGCACTCTCCAGTGGATAATTAGCACCACATTCAGCTAGAGAGACAGAAATATTGTGAGTTATTTGGAATTAAAGGTGAAAAAAAAGTGGCAAAATGAGTAAGGGTATAGCAAGAGGAGAGAGGTAAGTCACTGTATTCTTAGGAATTATATCTCCTACTCACTGCACCTCAACTGTCTAACACTTTCTGGGATGGATTTCTTAGTTTGTGACGGTTGTGTTTTCAGGTGACATGTTACTGAGTCAGAGCCTGGACATCTTCTCCTGACAATGGATGCCTACACTAGGCCGGGGCAGAGAGAAGACAGCCAGGATGAGGAGGAAAACTTCACTCAGTATATGGATGAAAATGGTATAATAGGAATAGAGGATGACCAGGGGCTTCTGGGACTGGATGAGCAAGGGATTCTGGGGTCAGAAGAACAAGGTATGTGGGAACTGGAGGAGCAAAGGATTCTGGACCTTGATGAGCCAGGAATTATGAGACTGGATGAGCCACAAATACTGCAGTTAGATAACAAAGACTTTTATCCAGCATCCCCTTCAGATGAGGATCCGTCAGGAATGCAGAGCTTGGATGACCAGTTCATACTCTCTGAGATGGAACAAGAAAGAAGTCCTGAGTTGCTTGATATGGAGTCTTTGAGGAGCAGTGAGGTCATCGATGCACAACAGGATACAGGTAAACTTATAGATCCATTTTTTTATTTTATTAGAAGGCCAGTGTTATTAAGGTTTAATTGTTTTACTTTAAGTCTAAAATCTATACTGATTTGTTTTCTTCAAAGTATTATTTTATTGCTACCCAGTTATTAAATAAACAAATTAAACCATATTGTTTGAGCAATACAATGGTCCTTTAAGAGGAGCCTACCCTTGATATCTAATAGTTACTTGCCTATGTCTTAGGTACCATTTCTGGACCACTGATATGCTCTTTGTTTTATCTTTAGATGATGGTCTCAGCTCTGAGGAACACCCAGATGTTTCTCTCTCTCTGCCTCGTCATTTGGATTGGCACCCTCCAAGTAGGGACCAGCAGCTGGATATGACGGAGGATGAGCAGGATCGGGGGAGCTCAGTGGAGTCGTGGCAGGATGAACAGGAGGAAAGCTGGAGTCAAGGACTTTCTGGTGCTCCATATGATGAGCGCCTTAGTCCAACTGGTTTTGAGGACTTTGGCCAAACCTCACAGGCAGAGGAGCAATGGCGAAATCCCCCTATTCCAGCCTTAGAAGAAAACTACCCGCAAAGTCCAATACCTCAGGAACATGAGCCCAGCAAACTTTCACTCTCCCCATCTCCACAGCCTAGCTCTTGGGCTCCCAGGCTTCTTAATCATCTTGGGGGTTCAAAAATTTCCCCACGTATTGAAGATGAAACTCTTCCCGAATCTTCTAACACAGACAGTGGAGATGGCCGTGCAGTCACACCTCCTGGCATCCCTAGAAGATTATCCATCACCAAAGCAAGACCCCAAAGAACATTGCCAATCCAACCATCTCCAACTCCACTTAGAAGACGCCGCACAGAGATTTCCAATATGAAGGCCACCAAATCCTCTATTATTCCCAACTATGGCCGAGGCCAACTTAACTACCCTCTGCCTGACTTCTCCAAAGTGGGACCCAAAGTCAGATTTCCACGGGATGACCAAGTTTACCAGCCTCCCCAGCCTCGGAGACCAGATCCCTCAACTCAAGGAGTCCTTGTTAAGTTCAAGTCACCAGCTGATATAGTGCGTGAGGTCCTTCTGAACAGCACAGAGAAGCCAACAGAAGAGGCATCTGTGACCACTGTGCCCCAAGAATTCCAGACCCCACAACATGCCACTGAGCTAGTCCATCAACTGCAGGTAGGATGGGGGAAAGCTGCAGGGGGGATTAGAGGACCACTGAAGTGTCATATTTATTTTAGTATGCTCTTATTAAAAATCTGATTTGATAATGTGCAAAATATGTTTTCCAAATTATAATAGAAAATAAATACAGTCTTTAATTTGTAATTATTGTATTCAATTTTGCTTTAATGGTACCAGACATTCGATTTCGTTCCTAAGATTTTTAGACACCTAGGAAAAATATGAAGAACCTGTATTCGGATATCATCTGTATAAAGTTGTATTGAAAGACTGCAACTCTAAATAACCTCTTGCTAAAATATTATAAAGAAAAACAAAATGGGGGATAACATGTAACCTTTATTAAACTCTTAAAAATTGATGCAAGTATAAAAACTATCAGCCTTATTAAATTGTGAGTCGGCAAATTTAAAAGGGCCCTATTTAAGCACAGAGCATATTTTTTTACAGAAGTTTTTAGTTAGTGATCTTCTATCCAAAAGCAAGGTATTCACTAACTAAAAACTTCTGTAAAAAAAATATGCTATGTGCTTAAATAGAGCCCTTTTTCAAATTTGCTGAATCACAATTTAATAAGAATGTATATGTTTATTGGATGACAATATAAAAAGAATAAGTAAGTGCAACTATTGCCAAGTGCAAAAAACAATGATATTGGTCATTAGCTGTGATCCAAGAGGGGTACCTCTTAGCTGTGGCCTCACAATCTAGCTCACTCCATTTTCACTGGTTTAAAATCCAATGTATAGACATAATACATATTTCACTATTTCAATAATATTGGTCTAATCAAAAAAAAGTTACAATTATAATGTTGCAAATAATAGAAATATATTAGCAGGATATATATCTCAATATTTTAGCTTACATTTAGTCTAAATAATTATAATTAATACATTGAATTCTAAACATTGAGCCTTCCAGCTAGGAGGTACCCCTTATGGGTCACAGCTAATGACCAATATCATTGTTTTTTTAACATGCAATAGTCTGCAGCCACCTACTGAACCACTGCTAATTGTTTTTAACAGTATTTAACCCTATTTAGTTTTTCTGTATTATGTACTATTTAGTGTTAGGCACTTCGGGTTTATATTCAGCTAAAAATCACTTGCTTATATAGCTAAATAGAAGAAAAAGCCCAGATGAATAACCCTGCCACTCAAGTTAAGGACTGACTTGAAAATGGAAGCTTCGTAAACAAAGGCAGTGTCTGCTAAATTTAAGATTTTCTTTAAAATGTTTTTATTCTAATGGTTTATTTAGCAGCTAATGTTGTTAGATTATTGCATACTTCACAAACATGTGAAGTTTTCACAAACTACAGTGGCAGTGTCTGTCCTGCATATATAACATGTATTCTGATGTTTCTTTCTGCCTATGTGTGTCTCATCATCTGACCCTCTTATCACTCTTGTCTTTATCCCCTATAGAAGGATTACCACAAGCTGCTCACTAAGTACGCAGAGGCCGAAAATACCATTGACCGTCTGCGACTGGGAGCCAAGGTAAGAGATTATACACCTGTTAGAGTGCGTCCACCTTAAAGGGCCAGTGTAAGCACTTTTTATCTTAAACCTATTTTTTAGTTCACCATTAATTAACATTAAAAAATAAAAGTGCAGATAGCAGTAAAACACAGTTTACATCATTAATAGGAACTGCTGTACCCTTACCCACCTTTGTCATTGCCCTGAGCACTAGTAAAAGGACGTGGAAGATTTTCACTGTGATTACACTGTCTTGTTAAGGCTTGCGTAATGTTATCACAGTTGAAATCTTCCACTTCCTTTCAGGAGCGCACAAGATAATGAGAGAGGTGGGGACGGGTACAGCAGTGGTCATTAAATTATTTTTCCTGGCTAAAGATTTCATTTGCTTCTGTTTGCAACTGTATTTTTAAATATGGTAAAAAAAAAACAGGTTTAACATGAATGTGCGGACACAGGCCCTTTAACCCTCTCACTGTTGGGGGTACTGTGACTGCTCCTTATAACTGCTATCTATATATCAGTCCTAACTGCTTCTAACTTAACTGTTAATCACGCCTTCTTCTCTTACTGCCCCTATAACTAGTTGTTAACATCTACTGTAGCAAATTCCTTATGTCTTCCTCTCAAACATGTGCCTGTAACGCTCTTCTTACTGTTTCAAGTAACCTAAGCAGCATAACTCCTCCCTATAACTTCCTTCTAACAGCTCCATTCACTTTACTCTTACTGCTCCCTATAATTCCTCCTCTTGCTGCTCTCAAGAATTTCTCCTCTGCTTCCTATAAATTTCGACAATCTCCCCTCTAACATCTCCTCTAATCAATCCCTATAAATATCCCTCTAAACAATACATATAACCCCTCTTTTATTGCGCCCTTTAACTCTTCTCTAGAGGCTTCATACAAATCCTCATCTTTATCTTCTAGTTTCTCCAATAATTCCTTGGCTTACACCTCCCTATAGTTTTCCCCTAACTGTTCCCTAGAGCTATCCTAACTCTTCCTATAAATCTTTGTCTAACTCTACTAAACCTCTCCTTAAAACATCTCATCTTATTCTCCCTGCAACTCCTCCCCTTACTTTTCCCTACAACTCTTTAATAACTATTCCTATAACTTTTCTGCAAGACTATACATTTAGGTCCACCATATCCTCTCCTATAATGCTGCATTCTCCCACAGGTCAGTTTGTACTCTGACCCCCCCAAGCCCAGTCAAGGCACCCACATGGGGTTAATTTCTCAGGGGTCAAAACCTGTGGAGTTCACCATCCCACAAACTCAGGTGGCGACTATCAGCTCAGTGATTGAGACCCCTGGAGTGAGCGAGATGAGACCAGGTGAGTGGGCACTGTATTTCAGAGTGTTGCTTTAAATGACCATGGCATTGTAGGAAAAATCCACATGTTTATGAAGTGTCTCACAAAGTAACAACATTAACAGCAAATGTAAGCAATGATGATTTTTGGGGGGGAGAAAATCTTAATTTTTGAAGGCTCTGACTGTGTATAGAAAGTTTAAAATTGTATGGCTTCAGGTCTTTCTGATTAGCTTGGAGCCTGAGTGGTGAGCTTAACTTATCGATAAGTAGAGATGCTGGGGAGGAGGGAAGAGGTCACATGTTATTATTATTTGATATCTAATTCCTTTCCTCCCACATGCTCAGCCCATTCCACTCATTATGTCAGTGAAAAATACTATATTAATGGTTACTTATCTGAAATGTGGTAAACTAGTCTTCCTTTAAATGTACTAAAACAGTACTTAAATGGCCCTTGTTGAACACAGTATTTAGGAAATACTCTGTAATCAGTTAAATAACTAATAAAACTATGAAGTACTAATACGTAAAAGGGTGTGATATACATTTTTGCATGTCTTATTGACTGTATGATTGTGTAACCACACTATGTGAGTGTGGGTCTCCACATGGGTATCCAGCTAAGGTGAGTGAGTGTGTGGATATATATTCAGGACAGTTGTGTGTATATGTGAAAGTAATGTGGCATCTATAACCATTGTGTTTGATTTTAGAACCTAATGCCCCCTTCAACTCAAATGTGCCACCTCCAGATGACACTCCACCTGTCATTTCCTCCCAGCACCCACTGGATGATGTCCAAGCAACCCTTACTACGCACATAGGCGCTCTGAGCAGGGAGGTGCGTTACACTCATGTGGTCTGTGCCATTATTTTCTGGTGTTTTGTTTCAATTTTTTTTATTGAAGGCAGAAGGGATTGCAAAATCATACAATGCATAAAATGACAATCTGTTACAGAAGTTATGTTACAGTGCAGGATATACAAAACCCCAACTATATTTTATAAGTTTCATCCAATAGCAATTGTAAGAGGGAATTAACAAATACCTTCTTTTCTTCTTTTCGAAATTTTCCCTTCCTCCATTAGATCATTTTCTTCCTTAGTTCAGGTGGGTAGAGTCAAAAAGAGAAAAGGGAAACATCTCTTCTCTTTAAGCTCTTCCACATCTCAAAAGCTTTAGAAGTAACTTAGAGAGATATTAAGAAATATTGCAGATAACAGAAGGGCTATTTCAAGGGGATGGGGGGGTAAGTAGTGGCAATGTTCATGCTCATCATTCTTATAGCGGTAGAGTGAATTACCAGTAATCGTAAATAGAGTTGGCTTACCTTCCACGTCTCCTCATATGCCCGTGTTTGTGTCAAGAAGTGGATAAATAGAAGAGGATTTATTTAGCTTAGGGAAATGGTATTTGGAGAATTTAGCCAAGGATTCCATATTTTTTTGAAAGTGGGATATGATTCAACTATATTATGTGATGACCTTATGAATGACTTCTTGTATATTGAGAATCAAGGTTTTCTCATTCTTGGCGATATGACTTTTGGAGGCCAGTTTATTTTAGGGAGTAGATAGGTTGTTGTGTTGTGACTCTGTCGAAGGGAGAATTGGAATGTCAAATAGGTCATCTGGTGTTTTGATGGCAGCCCCCAAAGTATTATTGTGAGTTTTTAAGATATCACAGAGCAACAGTTTTCACAATGCATAGGAAACAAGGTGTGAGGAATCTAATGTCTGTTGTGCCATTTTGTAGGTTGACCTGTTGGAGGACCTGTTACAGGGAGGGAAACTGACACCAGAACAACAACAGCAGGTAACATCCATGGGATTCCTTAACGTAAATAACTTGAATTTAATTTTTTTTAAAGTATCATTTTCCCACAGTAAACTTATAAAGTTACAAAGATTTACCTATCATTTAGTCTTTCTGATCCATCCAACAAGCAAGGAGTCAGAAGGTGCTAATAGGAGTTCACAGTCAATAATTGCAGAATATCACTTAGGGATCTGAATCTATTGTGTTAAATGTAAATCATATGAAAACGAAAAAAAGCTTACCCTTAAGACAATAGATTCAGAGTCCATGGGGAAATCATTAGTTATTGACAATGATCTATTAGCAAGCGACATCAGTCTGTCCTTAGAGGGTGGATCAGAACTGCTGGTTGACAGAAATGTCAAATTCCAATGTATGTTTGCTATAGGAAAAAGCTATTTTTTAAAAAATAAAATGTAATTGATAATGCATTTATTATTACCTAAAGTTTGTCACCTTAACTGAAACCACCTCATCCTGTCTGAACCTACACTGCATCTTCCTCAAGTCTGAGTCATCAGGTTCATCTGTGCTCCCCATCTGCCTCTAACCTTCAGCCCCCTTCTCTTACAGGCAGTGTGGGAGCTCCGTGGCTCTCTTGAGGCTCTTGAGCGCAGATACCTGAGAGCGCGAGATGGAAATCACCTTGGGGGGCTGCACACGGGTGGCAGACATCAGCCTGAGGAACTGGACCCCAAGAGGTAACCAGGGGTGGAATGATGTTTAATTTGGACCTTTTAGTTGTGGGTTTTGTTTGGTGTTAACGCAGCCTGTTATCACAGGGTGCTAGAAGGTGCAATATTCCAGCTGGGGGTCCGACTGGATGAGATACAGGACAGACTGGATGGTTCAGCTGTACAACCAGAACTGAGCTCACAATCTCTACACATGACAGACACTGTCTCCATCCCCCCAGTTCCATCAAGCAAGACCCCTAAACCTGCTCTCCTTCCATCCTATCCACAGGTGAGTGATCTTTTACACTGCTCCCCCACACCCACCTCTTACGCTGCTTCCTTTCTTTACACTGCTCTTCCACACACAGCTCTCTTAAACTGCTCCCCCACACCATCACTTTTACTCTGCTCCCCCACACCCATCTCTATTAAACTACTCACCACATATCCTGCTCTTTTACACTGCTCCCCAACACTTACCTCTCTTACACTGCTCCCCCCTCCCCCACACATCCAGGTCTCTTACACTACTCCCACCACATCCAACTCTCTTACACTGCCCCCCCATCCAGGTCTCTTACACTGCTCCCCCCAAACCAAGCTCTCTTACACTGCTCCCCCACACCAAGCTCACTTCCAAAGATCCCCCACACCCAGCTCTCTTACACTGCTCCCCCCACACCCAGGTCTCTTACTCTGCTCCCCCCACACCCAGCTCTCTTATACTGCTCCCCGACACGAAGCTCTCTTACACTGCTCCCCCACACCCAGCTCACTTCCAAAGCTCCCCCACGCCCAGCACTCTTACACTGCTCCCCCACATCCAACTCTCTTACACTGCTCCCCCACACCCAGCTCTCTTACACTGCTCCCCCACATCCAACTCTCTTTCACTGCTCCCCCACATCCAACTCCCTTACACTGCTCCCCCACACCCAGCTCTCTTCCAAAGCTCCCACACATCCAGCTCTCTTACACTGCTCCCATACATCCAAGTCGCTTACACTGCTCACCCACATCCAGCTCTTACACAGCTTCCTATAACACACAGCTCTCTTGCACTACTCGTCTCACACCAAACTCTCTTGCACTACTCGTCTCACACCAAACTCTCTTGCACTACTTGTCTCACACCAAGCTCTCTTGCACTACTCGTCTCACACCAATCTCTCTTGCACTGCTTGTCTGACACCAAGCTCTCTTGCACTAGTCATCTCACACCAAGCTCTCTTGCACTAGTCATCTCACACCAAGCTATCTTGCACTAGTCATCTCACACCAAACTCTCTTGCACTACTTGTCTCACACCAAGCTCTCTTGCACTACTCGTCTCACACCAATCTCTCTTGCACTAGTCATCTTACACCAATCTCTCTTGCACTAGTCATCTTACACCAAGCTCTCTTGCACTACTTGTCTGACACCAAGCTCTCTTGCACTACTTGTCTGACACCAAGCTCTCTTGCACTACTCGTCTCACACCAAGCTCTATTGCACTGCTTGTCTGACACCAAGCTCTCTTGCACTAGTCATCTCACACCAAGCTCTCTTGCACTATTCATCTCAAACCAAGCTCTCTTGCACTACTCGTCTCTTACCAAACTCTCTTGCACTACTTGTCTCACACCAAGCTCTCTTGCACTACTCGTTTCACACCAAGCTCTCTTGCACTACTCATCTCACACCAATCTCTCTTGCACTACTTGTCTCACATCAAGCTCTCTTTCACTAGTCATCTCACACCAAGCTCTCTTGCACTACTTGTCTGACACCAAGCTCTCTTGCACTACTCGTCTCACACCAAGCTCTCTTGCACTAGTCATCTCACACCAAGCTCTCTTGCACTAGTCATCTCACACCAAGCTCTCTTGCACTAGTCGTCTCACACCAAGCTCTCTTGCACTACTCGTCTGACACCAAGCTCTCTTGCACTACTCGTCTCACACCAAGCTCTCTTGCACTACTCGTCTCACACCAAGCTCTCTTGCACTAGTCATCTCACACCAATCTCTCTTGCACTACTCGTCTCTCACCAAACTCTCTTGCACTACTTGTCTGACACCAAGCTCTCTTGCACTACTTGTCTGACACCAAGCTCTCTTGCACTACTCGTCTCACACCAAGCTCTATTGCACTGCTTGTCTGACACCAAGCTCTCTTGCACTAGTCATCTCACACCAAGCTCTCTTGCACTATTCATCTCAAACCAAGCTCTCTTGCACTACTCGTCTCTTACCAAACTCTCTTGCACTACTTGTCTCACACCAAGCTCTCTTGCACTACTCGTTTCACACCAAGCTCTCTTGCACTACTCATCTCACACCAATCTCTCTTGCACTACTTGTCTCACATCAAGCTCTCTTTCACTAGTCATCTCACACCAAGCTCTCTTGCACTACTTGTCTGACACCAAGCTCTCTTGCACTACTCGTCTCACACCAAGCTCTCTTGCACTAGTCATCTCACACCAAGCTCTCTTGCACTAGTCATCTCACACCAAGCTCTCTTGCACTAGTCGTCTCACACCAAGCTCTCTTGCACTACTCGTCTGACACCAAGCTCTCTTGCACTACTCGTCTCACACCAAGCTCTCTTGCACTACTCGTCTCACACCAAGCTCTCTTGCACTACTCGTCTCACACCAAGCTCTCTTGCACTAGTCATCTCACACCAATCTCTCTTGCACTACTCGTCTCTCACCAAACTCTCTTGCACTACTTGTCTGACACCAAGCTCTCTTGCACTATTCATCTCACACCAAGCTCTCTTGCACTACTCGTCTCTCACCAAACTCTCTTGCACTACTTGTCTCACACCAAGTTCTCTTGCACTACTCGTCTCACACCAAGCTCTCTTGCACTACTTGTCTCACACCAAGCTCTCTTGCACTAGTCGTCTCACACCAAGCTCTCTTGCACTACTCGTCTGACACCAAGCTCTCTTGCACTACTTGTCTCACACCAAGCTCTCTTGCACTACCGTCTCACACCAAGCTCTCTTGCACTATTCATCTCACACCAAGTTCTCTTGCACTACTCGTCTCACACCAAGCTCTCTTGCACTACTTGTCTCACACCAAGCTCTCTTGCACTACTTGTCTCACACCAAGCTCTCTTGCACTACTCGTCTCACACCAAGCTCTCTTGCACTACTTGTCTCACATCAAGCTCTCTTGCACTACCATCTCACACCAAGCTCTCTTGCACTAGTCATCTCACACCAAGCTCTCTTGCACTACTCGTCTCACACCAAGCTCTCTTGCACTACTCGTCTCACACCAAGCTCTCTTAATGTATTTCCCCCACAGAGTCAGCTACATACAGAAATCCCTGACCAGGCTAGAGCAGATGTTGGCTCAGTGCCCAGTGAGGTGGCAGTTTCACAAGAGGATTTACCCCAGCCCCTGCTCCACAAACAATTGAGAGTGGAGAAAGAGTATGATGAGCTGCTGTCTACGTGAGTTATCACATTCCTATGTGCTTGTATCCACCCCTGAATCTGCTGTATATATGATGAGCTGCACGGTGCAATTGTACTAATTAGTAAGGAAGCGTTGCATTTACTATATTATTGTTGTACTTTTTATCCACTGATAATCATGTAAGTGGCTAAAGTAACTATTGATGGAAGGTTGTGAGTTCAAATAATACTAATTTATTTTCTCTTCTTTTTACTAATAATAGTTTTATTTAGGTTACAGGATAAAATAGTAAAAAGTAAAATGGTGTGTATGAGATAAATATGGTTGTCATAAAACTTATTTTTTTTATTATTTGAACTAACTGACAAACATTAATGTAACAATGGATAGAAATGGGAATTTAACTCTGTATCAAATGCAGGTAGCCACTTTGCTTTTACAAATAATATAGAAATTAACAAAGCTAAAATGTAATTAGTGTGAAACAGCTTGACGATCTATTCAAGCAATAACTAAATATGGCAATATTTGAGTGAAAAAGTAATAGATGCACATCTGAGAATGACCACAATTTAATATTGTTCTCTGTGGGTTGGTGCCCACTGAGGGTGAAGTATCTCAATCTCACATTTCTTCTCACGTGTGGCAGACCCAAACCAAAGTAAAGGCAGACCCAAACCAAAATGTCAGGCAAGTGTCCTCTGCATCTAAGCCAGTTTTTGGTCAATCTCAAGCCATAAAGAGCTTTGCCCCATGGATATCAAGCCTATATTGGTTGGTGCATATACATTTAGGTCACTTACTTCCATGTACATTTAGGAACTAAAGGATTCACAGATAATTATTCACTAATGCAGCTCAACACTAGTATTCTGTGTGCTTGTAGTCTGTACCTACGTGTGCATTACATTCCACAATACAGTAATTATAATATTATTTTTAACAGATACCATAACTTCAAGACTCTTCCTGATGCTCTGGGGTTAGAGCAAGCTGAGTGGGCAAAAAATTACCCTCAGTTATCTTCATCCCAGGAACAGGTACAGGACACCAGGTTCCAGGACCACTCACATGACTCTAAACCACAAAAGCTCCCACAGGCTACCAACCCTCCAGACCACCCACAGACTGTGAGATTTCAAGAGCATCTACAGATTTTCAGTCCCAAGGAATACTCACCGGCAAAAAAATCTCAGGAGTATACACAGGCCAACAGATCTGAGGATCATCCTCAGGCATATGGGTCTCAGAACAGCTTACAGGCCTCCAATCTCCAAGAATATTCATGGACCAATGGTACCCAGGATCATCTGCAGGATGATGAACTGCACAGTGATCAAAAGACCACCAGACCTCAGGACCAGTTGTCAACGTCAAGGCATTCTAAGGGGAGGTCACCCAGTCAAGCATCTTCCACTCCACATTTAGAACAGCACAGATCATCTAATGAATGGATGAGAGAACAACCTTCCCTAGAAGATGGAAGATATTCAAGGAGGAACAGGTACAAGCTCTACCTCTGAATGCTTCCAAGATTTGGGGTCATATTTCCCAGTAATATTCTTCCTGAGACACTAACATATTTCTTTCTTGGATCCGTTCCATTGAGATATTCTTTAATAAAACCTTATTTTCTGATTCTTTCCTTCTAAAGACCATAAATGTTTTGGAGACTTGGGAGACTCTTCTATCCTTTTTTCACTGCTCATAATCTCTGTGCAACCTATCTGAGTCGTCTCTCCTTTGGACTTTATTTCTTGAGACCTTTCAACCTGCTGTCTAGAAGTTAAGACTCTATCCCTAACATTTTCTTGGAGACCCTTCTTTTTGTCAACTTCCATTATGAGATCCTTCCTTTTGAGCAAGGGGGAAAATGTCTGGCTGGTGTGGGAGATAGTGAACCTCATGATTCAGTATACATAGCGTATTTTGTCTAGCTGATGTATATTCACACTTGTTCAGCACGTAAGCTGCATATCTGTGATGGGCAAGTGATGCAGACGTGCTCTAAATATATTAAAAGGTATCTGGAAAGGTATTATATAAATGTTCTAACTACATTTATTTAAGCAACTGCATCTTCCTGAATATGAATTATCATGTAAAATGTACTCTTCATTTACTTGTAAGAAGCCAACAGACTAACAGTCTGCCAGCTTCTGGAGCCACCTCCATTTTAACCTGTATGCTTCTATAAAAATTTTAGTCTGAAGAAAAGAAAACCCTGCCAATTTAAATGTCATATTTCTATCAGAAAGCATGGGTGAATGACTCAAACAACTAACCACGTCTCCCAGAATGCATCCCTGCCAGGTAATAAATGTTAAGCAAGGCAACATGCAGTGGAGTATACAGAAACAAAGATGGTAGTTTGATTAGCTCCAGCCTGTTAGTATGTTGGCTTCTTACAAGTAGGTGTAATTTTTAGGATTTGTAGGATGATAAAAGGCTTTACATAAACCTTATTATGCCACTTATATAAAATAACAAAAATCCAGATTGTGTCTTTAAGTAAATTCTAGGTAGCATAAATCTATATTTGTTTCTTGCAGCATGTCTAAAAGTTCAGCAGCTCTCACTCCACGTGCCTCTCTGAGCGCCCCTCCATTGCACCAGATGAGAGAACACTCCCCCAGGAGTTCAGTAGCCGAGCTATTTCTTGATGGTGTGAGAGCACAAAGTCCACACTCCCAGAGAAGCAGTATCAGCAGCAGGAGTGTTAGCTCTTCAGCCCAGAGACAGTTAGCCAAAAAGAAAAGAAACTCTGTACAGGTGAGAAATATACTATGGGCCCTATTAAATTCACCGATTTGGAGCTCCAGAAGCCAGTAAAAGGAGCCCGCAAAAGTTCTGGATATTAAATTGGCCTCTTTTAGCTACCTGCCAACGATATGCGGGTTACAGGCTGAAAATCCCTATGGGCTGTCAAAATCTAAACTCTGACTCCGCTAAGCCTTTGATCTTTCAATCCCGTAAATGTTACAATAGCAAATCGTTATGAAATTGCTACAATTATGTTTAATTTCCGTGTTATATCGATCCCGGCAATCAATGTGTTAATACATATAATAGAACTCGCATTGACTAGAATAATATATTTATTGATTTTTTTATATTGCATTATTTCTGGGATGCGGGTCCGATCGCAACTCGGACTTCAAAACCGTAAGTGATTGAAATGTTACCTCCATGTTTTAGTGATGTAATGATGACAGTCACTTTTACTATTGGCTAAACACATAACTACGGGTTTGAATAATTTAGCATGTTCACGCCTGGAAATGCTACGTGTTGAAGCATGGTTGACGGATTTGGATTTCGGACATGTCCTTGCAGGCTTTTCTAATTTAATCGCTCTGTAACTCCGGCAATTTAATAGGGCCCTATGTGTGCTGTATATGCCAGTGTGTACTGTATATATACCTTTATCATTCTTATTTTCCTGACTCCCTCATTTTCTATCTATCTCTGTTATCTTTTACTCTCTGATTTTTGGACAGTCCAAATGTTTTCTTCCATATTGTCTCTTCTCTCTTTCCCTCTCTCTCTCTGGTTCTTCTGTCTCTCACTTTGTTTATCTCTTTCACTTTCGATTTCTTTCTTTCTCTTTTTACTATCTCTTTGTTCCCTCTTTGTTTCTCTTTTCTTTTTGCTTGCTCTCTGTTTCTCTATTTCTTTCTCTCAACCCCTCTCTCATTCTCTCTATCCCTTTTTTTTTCTTTCTTTCTCATGTCTCCGCCTCTTTCTTGCTGACTGTCTTCCTCCCCTCTTCTTACACATTACTATACCCATTTCCTTCTTCACTTACCCCTCTCCATTCTTAGCTGTGATTTCTCTTATATCACAGGATGGGGTTGCTTCTCCTGAAACGGACAGCGGTTTCCTGGGGTCAGAAAGCAGCAGACTGTCCCTTCTCCAGAAGCAGAGACCTCACCAGAACAGGTAACCATCAGGTGCATCTCTTTAATTGGAATCTGACCTCATGGATACTGGGATGAGCAGCCAGAATCAAGTGGAGGAGCTGTAAAAACATCTCAATATTTTATAATTGTTTTTAAATGCTACTTAAGTCTTTAGTAAGCCTAATTACCTTGGAGTTATCTCCAGTTCTAGCTGCACACACTGAAATACTGAGTTTATGGGGAGATAAAGCTAGATCTCAGGATCATGAAGGGCATATAAATATCAAGCTCCCTCCAAATGTTTACTTGCTCATTTCACTGTAATATTCAATTTCAACTTTTTTTCCTTTGCCGTTAGTATGTCTGGTGAAATCAAACGAAGAATCTGGTATAAATATAAGCTAGAATATTGCTATTATAAATCATTAAATAGGAAGTTTATTAATGATCAATAAAGTATTAAAACAACTAGCTGATCTTGTTAGGGAATGATAGCGCTTTTATGCATTTATATGTAAATTTGAAATCATTGACTAAGAACATAATCTAAGAGCTTATCTTTGAAACTAAGTTTAATATGAATTTTATTTATGATCAATGCCCAATTAAAATATTCATAAAATAATTACCTCTATAAAGTAACAGTAACTGAGTAACTCTAATATCCTATGATTTTGTTTGTATTGTATGGAATAACAGAATAAATAGGGTATGGACATATGAGTTACAGAAAATACTCTACAAACAATAGACAAAGAAACGCTCTACTGGGTCAGAAATTATTCTGAGATACTGACGATATTTTTCTCCTCTATAGTCCCAGAGCCATGTAGCTAGCTCCCATGTACCCCCAGACCCATATAGAATAAAAAATGTGGCATGGCAGCAGAGCCAGCTCTGTCTTATGGGCAAAGTGGGCAGTTGCCCACGCTCCCAAACTTCAAGAGGCATCATCAAGGGAGTAAAATCTTGCACAGGATATGCTGCTGAGGTCAACACTAAGCTGCCTGTCTTGGTTTAAGTTATACCTGAAGGAAAGCATTTTGGCGACACAATTGTTATCCATATATCGCCTTTTTACCATCCTCCCTCTCTCTTTCTTTACTTTCCTTTCCCATTTTCCATTTTTTTCTCATCCACTGTTTCTCTCATTGTTTCTATTCATACAGAGAGTTACCAAAAGCATCTCCTAATAGGAGGAAGAATGGACTGTTAAGTATTGAACAAGACCAGACTCCAAGAACACGCAAAGCATCCTGGGCAAGGAGGAAGGAAGGGGGTGATTGGACAAGCACTTCACGAGCCAGATCTCCATCTCCAGGACCGAATAGCTTAACTGAAAGTGAGAGCAGAGAGCAGAGCCCGGCAGGTGAGGGGCTTCCCAGGAAACCCGATTATGACGAGATTCTGTTTTATGAAATTGGGAAATAATACCATTTTTATGAAAACATTAAGCAACTTTTTTAGTTAGAAATGTAGTCTAAGGTTGTGATATAATATAGCCAAACTATAAAAGAGCCACTGTAATTCTCATACAGTAGGGATTCATTTGAGTAACTGTTTATCAATAAACTCAGAATTTCGTGGAAATAACTTTAGTTACAAGATGCATTTGAACTTCAGTGTTTCAGAGCCTAGCACAGCTGTCTCTCCCCATGCGCTATTGGGTGTCCAGGGACGGAAGTGGCTCTGTCCAGGATGCTTTCCTAAATTCTTTAGTGATTGGTCTACATTTGCCTACAGTGGCCACTGTGTAAATGAAGGAAAATCAAGAATACTATCAGTGCAGCCTACTGGGCAGATCCTCTCCACTTTCAACTCACCTGAAAGGGGGGGGGGGGGGGCACATATCTGCTGAAATCTTAAAAGCCAGATTTCAAATGTAAGATTCAAAAGCTGCATTGATTTCAGCATATCTAAATATCCATGCACAATACACACAAATAAACATTGTTATGTAGCAGATCTCTTATAAACTAACAATGCCCATATTAACCCTCCATAATCCCTTCCCATCTGATTTTATGGAAAAGTCATCTCCTTAACATCTGCTTTGGCTTAAATGACCAGTGTGGCTATTTTGTTCTGTATAGTCTTTTAAATATTTAACTTGATAATGGACTAAATGTTTTCAGAAAACAAGAATTGAAAAAAAAAATAATGTAACCTTTACAAGAATTTCACAACTTTCTTCCAACACCAGGTGTGTCAGACTTTGAGAACGAGGGCTACAGTGATGTTGTTACATCTGGAGCCTCCCTTCTTCTCTCTCCTATTGGGGAGAGTCCCCACCATAATGGAGACCTCCTGGAGACGCGGACAGCACGAGAGTGAGTCAGGACTTTGACCCCTTGTCTCTTTCTGTCTCTACACTACCCCTGCCTCTCCCTTTGTATATTTAGATTTACCTTGCATATACAGTGTTTGTGTATACACATCTCTCCTTTCTCTTGCACCTTATTCTCTTCCACTCTTCCACAACTTCTCAATCTTTCAATTACTTGCTAGTTCCTTGGGTCCTGAATCTATGTTATTCAATATTTCTTTCTTTAGCCCTCCGTTCTGAAACCTTCTATTTCTCCTCTCTTGCAGCTTCTTGTCTTTTTCTTCCATCGTTTACAAGTAATTTCATCTCACATTCTCTCTCATTTCATGTCATTCGTTCTCCCATTCTCGTCTCTCACATCTTCTCTCATCTTTCTCACATCTTCTCTTGTCTCCCAGCCCTTCTTGTCACTCACATCTTCTTGTCTCTCACATCTTCTATCTGCTCTCACATCTTCTCTTGTCTTTCACAACTACTGTTATCTCTCACATCTTCTCTTGTTTCTCACATCTTCTCTCATCTCTTAGAACTTCTCTAGTCTCTCACATCTTCTTATCTCTAACAACTTCTTTCTTTCCTCAGTCAGGCTATCTATGATCTACAGAAGGAAGTCACCCATCTCAGACAACGTTTAGAGAAATGCCTGACCAGCTCCCCAGCACAAGAGAGGCCAGATGAGACTCCACCACAGGCCACGGCCCGGTGAGACCCACATCCATTTACCCAACGAATGCATCCTTGTTTTTCAGGGTAGAAAAAGAACTGCAAATAGTACAAACAAATGACCATCATCTGCAGCTACACAGTGTATAATCAAAAGAGAAAACAAATATAATAAATATTATATATGTATATATATATATATATATATATATATATATATATATATATATATATATATAAACTTTGGGTCTAAGAGAAGAGAAAAATAACGCTAGTTTTTAAGAAGGCCTTGCAGTTATTTTTCCAAGCTTGTAGAATTATATATTAAAATGTGCTGTTGTTTAGATCGGTCTTGAAGCTTCTCGGATAACATTAAAAAAATTTTTGAGCAAAGTAGAGTTACTGCAGTCCTTAAGTAATCCATTACTCCATCTAGTTCATACCTGCAGCTCTTCCAGATGAGGTGGTATTGCAGTGTGATGAAAATGTTGACGTTACCAAAGAAACACAGTAGTAGCAATGATTGTGGTAATGTCAAAACACGTTTCACCCATTAGAGGGTTTCTTCTGAAGTTAATTTCATCTGAAAAGTTTTAAGAATGATCCAAACAACAGAGCCTTTTAATATATGATTCTGCATTGTTAAATACTTGGGGACTGAAAAGCCTGTAGCTAACTTGTACCGCATTTCTTCCTAGCTCAGTGTTACCTATCTAATTGTTGAAACCTGTCTGTTTCTGCACATGTACAAAGGAAGGGGGCAAACAATTATTTTATATATTCAAACTGTTGTCATCAGTTTAAGTCCACTTTAAGGAGATCTCGACAAACTTATAAGATGGTAGATGTAGTTTGTTTATGTGGCCTTTTTTTTTACAATTTCCTTATTAATTAATTGCATTTTTGAAGTTGGATTAAAGTGGCATTTAGTAATGAAGTATATTCAGAGAATGCCAAGTTACCAGTGGAGTACCCCTGGATCTGGGAGGTGGTCCATTCTCTTTAAAAAGACCACTGTAATTTAGAAAAGCTTGTTTGTGAAGGGTGCATCAAACTAATAATATTGTCAGCTCTGTCAACTAAGATAAAAAAACAATTTTGAGAGGAACATTTTAATTGTGACAGACTGTTTGTGTATGGAATCTTTCATGATTTTTTCTATAGCTCTTCAAACATTTTGGGGAAAATGTCTGGCTTCCAGTTGATCAGTGGAGTGAGGACTGGAAGAGGGGAGGGGCATTTGTGATATCATTGGATCTTTTAGCAAATGACACTTACCTCTATTCCCCAACATATGCTCAGAATTAGACAGTTGCAACATAAACTGCAATCATGCTCCTGCAGAAATGTAAACTCCCCTTAACAAAAGTATAATGAAAGACTCAAATCACAAACAGAAGCCTCAAAGTTTATTGCTTTCTAATTAAAAACTATACTTATGGCCTTTCCCTGCCTAATTATGCTATTTGCCAGAGTCGTGTTTTTCAAACTTATTTCTTCCATCATCATTTCTTAAAATATTTATTAGGGATTTAAAAAATGTATAGGAAGGAACACGTTATTTACTTGCTGACTTTGATAATGGGCATGTGCTCACTCTGTCCCAGGGATCAACAGGAGAGAGTCTATCGTTTTGCCTCCACAAGGAGATCGCTCTTGTCTGACAGTGAGGCAGCCCCACAGGACCCAAGAACAGGTGAGCAACAGCACAGGATTTAGAAATATATAATAACCAAAAAGGACATTTAGCCTGCCCATTCACATTTTATCTACATAAAAAAGTTTGGCTTGATTAGTCTTCCAGATGGCCACATGCTTACTCCAACATGCTTGAATTGCTGCACTGTGTCCCTACCACTTCTGCTGGAAGGCGACTACTCTTTCTGTAAAGGGATGGAAATCCCTTGCATCATCTGACCAACACTACGAGGAGTCAGGCCAGTGGGTATACACAAGGTCGACTGCTAAATAACACTTTATTTATTGCACGCAGAATCTCCTCGGGGCAGCGGATCTGAACCTCGCCCCAATAAGGGCAACAGAGATCTCCGTGGAGCTTACACAGGTAAGGGATGAGTCACTGTTATGAAGGTGAGTGAGGAAGTGTGTGTCAGGTAGAGATAGTTATAAGAAGGAATTAGATGGATTTTTTGAAGGCGAAAAAATACATTTTTCCATCAACTCCAACCCTTTTAGATTTCCTCGGATCCTAGTAATCAGTGAATTGTTAATTATTCATTGATCCAGAAAGAGAAGAACAAAACAAATCATTACAATACTGCCAATTGTCTCATAAAGAGAAAATAAAATAATTTTTGACCACAAATGTGGAAGCAGACGCAAAAAAGGAGACTAGGTGGGATGGAAACAGATTAAGCATCTCTGGCGTTTTTTCTTAGGTACGACATACCTTGCTCCGGATACAACACCCCCATCAGTGCCCTGCACACGTTGTCAGGAAAGCAGGAGCCCAGGTAGGTCCTTCCCATATAATATGTATGAAACTACTGGGAGAATTCAAAATATATGACTATTGTAAGTAATAATTGTAAATAATAATTTATTGCTTATAGTAGTAATTGTGAAACATCTCTCTGTGGGTGTGGCTTAGGCTCACAGCTGTGAAACATGGCACCCAGCATGAGCGCGATCAGGAAGATAGGGTGAGGTTCTAAAAGGTGAGAAACTTACTCTGGGGGCTTCTTAGTGAAGTGTAACTTTTATATGACAAATAAATTACGGAAAATAAAATTAATTAAGTCAACTAGTTAAAAAAAAAAAGGAAGAAAGTTGGCCAAATATTTTCTTTAAATTTCATATATTTTAGAAACAAATGCAGCTTAAAAAACTGCCCAGTTAAGTTGAAGAGATATTATATATATTCCATAGTGAATGTAGCCATATTTTTTTCTATACTTTCATGTACAACCATGTATATTTGTGCCACTGTGTGTATATTATACATATATATAAATATATATATAATTGAAAAGTGAATCAGCCGTGAATGTCCAGTAATCTAGTAATTATTATATATATATATATATATATATATATATATATATATATATATATATATAGATCAATAATGAGTGTTGCAATATATTGTGATACATTTTATATTGGACAAACGCCTTATTTGTATTGACGAGCTTTTAAGAGGTTTGACCTCTCTTTATCAAGTCTGATATTATATAAGGTCAGTATTGCTTCAGGCTTGATAAAAAGAGGTCAAACCTCTTGAAAGCTCAGCAATATAAATAAGGCTTTTGTCCAATACAAAATGTGGATCTTTCCTGTTCGTTGGCTGTGCACAGTGGCGTCCATCGGCCACTAGATGGCGCGGCTGAGGGGTCCGTCAATTTCCTCACAGTAAACCGAACGAACCTAACCCTAACACTGCTCACCCTAAGACCTAACCACAACACCCCTCACCCTAACACCCCTCACTCACAAAATGAGTATTGCAGTATATTGTGATACCTTATGGGACCTTTCTCGTGGGCAACCCGTGTGCAATGCCTCCCATCAGCCACTAGGTGGCGTTGCTGAAGGGATCCGTCAATTTCTTCACAGTAAACCAAACAGACCTAACCCTAATACCCCTCACCCTAACCCTAACAGCCCTCAGCCTAACCCCCTCTCTCTATCCCCCTCACCCTAACACCCCTCACCCTGACAGCGTTTATCCTAACAGTAAACCATGAGAAATTGACTGACCCCTAAGCCGATGGGAGGCATTGTGCACGAGTTGCCCACAGGAAAGGTCACAAAAGGTATCACAATATACTGCAATACTCATTTTTAATATATATATATATACTAGCGAATTGCCCGTCAAAAAATGACGGCAATGAAATTGTAAGGTAGCTAAATTAGTAAATGAATATAGTGTACCTATTTTGAAGCATTGTGATGAAGAGCTGGCAATCTGTGTTGATGTTGCTGCAGCATTAGTGGTGTGGAGCTGCTGTATAAGCATGCTGAATGTGTGCAGTGTAACAGTGTGCGTGCGCGAGACCAAACCGTTAGCGTAGTCGTGTACTTCCGCATTGGTGTAAAATGGCGAGTAATGTGTGGTATAGGTCTGTATCGGAATATCCGTAGGTGTTTTGTGGTGTTTTGCGAGTTTAGAGTGCTGTAGCCTCGTTTTCGTTTTGTTCGGCGAGGTGTAAGTTGCATTTTTGAGGTCCTGGGTGCTCCCTCTTGGTGTAGGTAAGTTTTTTATGTATGTGCTGTGTGTATGTATTGTGTTTTAAATGTTTGTATGTCGGCGTGTTGCGTCCGATGTTTGCGAGGTCGTAATGTGTGGTAACGTGTTTCGTACGTTGTTTGCGTTCCTCGTAAAATTTAGCGAGTGTCGTAATTTGTGTGTCGTGTTTTTTGAGTAGCGACGTGAATTTTGCGAGGGTTTGAGGCCCTTGCCCAGTGACCTCGCCAGCAACTGAGTCCCTCGCTTCGCGAGGGGCCTCAGTTGCTGGCATGGAGCGCCTTCGGCGCTCCATGCCAGCAACTGAGGCCCTTGCCCAGTGACCTCGCCAGCAACTGAGGCCCTCGCTTCGCGAGGGGCCTCAGTTGCTGACATGGAGCGCCTTCGGCGCTCCATGCCAGCAACTGAGGCCCGTGCCCAGTGACCTCGCCAGCAACTGAGGCCCTCGCTTCGCGAGGGGCCTCACTTGCTGGCATGTAGCGCCTTCGGCGCTCCATGCCAGCAACTGAGGCCCTTGCCCAGTGACCTCGCTACGCGAGGCCCGCGGCTCGCTGCGCGAGCCGCGGCCCTCGCTTCTCGAGGCCCGCGGCTCGCTACGCGAGGGCCGCGGCTCGCTTTGCGAGCCCGCAAGCGTGAGCAACGACTCGTACGCTCACAACTATATATGTGATATATATATATATATATATAGTAAATTAAAAGTACATCTGTGTTCACATTTGAATGTCTAAAGCAAGTTAAAAAACCTGCTTCCAGCTCAGAGTTCCAAGAAAAACAGTTATTACACTGCATTCTGGGAAGTTGAGCTGGGACACACAAATATGGCCACAAATGCCTCGCTCTTCATTCCGTAGCCATTATCAATCATGGCTTCTTTTAAGTTTATGCATGCTGTATTACACAGCTTTAATGCAAAGCCAAGGTTGGAATAAACACAGGCTGAGTATCCAATCCATGTACAGCTGTTTCAAGCTTACTGGCTATCATCAGCATGGAGCGGGATCTCAGCCTGTGTTGTGGAAATTATGAGTAGGTAGTTCACCACAACAATCATTTATAATATGGTGGGCAAAAGAGCGATAGAAGCCCTCCACCGTACAGTAGTACAGTAAATTAAAAGTACATCTGTGTTCACATTTGAATGTCTAAAGCAAGTTAAAAAACCTGCTTCCAGCTCAGAGTTCCGAGAAAAACAGTTATTACACTGCATTCTGGGAAGTTGAGCTGGGACACACAAATATGGCCACAAATGCCTCGCTCTTCATTCCGTAGCCATTATCAATCATGGCTTCCTTTAAGCTTATGCATGCTGTATTACACAGCTTTAATGCAAAGCCAAGGTTGGAATAAACCTATATATATATATATTACCAGATTGCTATATATAGTATTTGTTTTGCTAGTGAGTAACCTCTCACCTTAGTACAATTCTAATTTGCAGGCAAAATACCTCACTCTCCCTTCTCTTTCTATCCACGTCTTCTATTATTTCCTCCCACCCTTTGTAACATCCTGTCTCCCCCTTCAGACTTCTTTCCAACTCCCTGCAGTCTTCATTCTTTCACTCTTTTATATATTTCTCTCACTCTGTGTGACTCTTTCCTCTGTATCCTAACCCTGTCTTCTGCCCCTTATCTAATGCTGTCCATCTTCCCTCTCTGTACTGCCTCTCCCTTTATAACATTTTGCTTTTTTTCAGAAGTACCTGGAGGTGGAACCTCAGGAGAGGAAACCAGAAGCTCCCCTGTACAGCCCCACTGTGCCTTGTGTCATTGCAACTGTGACTCTGCAGAGAGAAGTGGTAAGTCTCCATAATTGGGGGTTCCTATGTATTGCTGTAGTATGGGGGGCTTTCTATATTGTAATGGGCTCTCTGTATTGTGATGGTTTCTGTCCATTCCAAGACTTTTTTTTGCATTATAGTGGACCCTCTATCATGCAGGTCTCTGTGCAGGTCTCTCTGAGATCATTTAAAATCCACTCACTGCTACCACCAGGACACTTTAAAGGGCCAGTGTACTCACTTTTCATGTTAACCTTTTTTTTTTAATTCACCATTAATTAACTTAAAAATACAACAGTTTACCTTATTATTGGCTGCTGGTAAGCTTATTCCTTGTTGCAAACTGACCTTCTCTTTCTTTCATCACTTCAACCCAGTTTATTTGCCCTCATAAAATAGCCCAAATGATCAGTTAATTAGATAATTTGATGGATAGTTATTTGTGTGGGGCTGACAGATGCAGTCTATGCTATTACCTACATTTGTTGATTAAACACAAATAGTGATGACTCTACAAAAACCAGCTGGCTTCTGTGTGTATTGCGATAATAAAGTTCAGTCTACAGTTGTGGACCAGGATACATGCTTTGAGCTGTATTTATTTGTACCAAAATTGTTATAGTTCTTGTAGAACTTTATTTATGATCCTGGACAGACATATTCAGAGCATGCCTTGTGGTGAGGTGGATGAAGATCCCATGGCAAGATTATGATTCAGTGGCAGACTTTTTGGGAGTCAAACGTCCCCTCCCCATCCCATATTATCACACTTTTGAGTTATACATTTTTTTATAAACTCTGGTCCCTACCAGTCACAGTTTCATGGAGAGTATATATGTATCTGTGTCCCTGAATAGATGGAAAAGGCAATAGATAGTTTAAAATAGGCATGCAGATTCCATGCCCTGAGCTATGTTTCAGGCATGGACATAGCCTCAATTTTTTTTCTTGGAATAAACTGATAATATAACCTTTCTAAGAAGTAAAAGTGAAGAATGTGTTGGCAAGACATTGAGTGTTGGTCAATATGTAGTGCAAGGCTCTCTGTATTGTGATACTTGTGTCTGATAGCCTCCTTTTCTTCCGTATAGGTGTTTCTGATTGTCACATATGTAGACGAGGGGCAAGATCTCGAAGGGTCTCAAGAAGAGGTCGCTGGTTCCTGAGTGAAACTTCTCCAATGAACGTTGCATACATGCAGCCTCCCCTCATCTCATATAGCCAACCAGGGATGTGAGTATTGACTTCCATTGCCAATATGTGCCCCTCTTTCTATCCATATATATAAATATATAAATATATATATATATATATATATATATATATATATATATATATATATTATAGGGGAAAAAACTTAAATAACAGACAACTTTTAGAAAGTTGAAGGACAGTGAAAAAAGAGAGGAAACATGCAATAGTTCATTTTTAATTAGAAATAAAATAATTTCCTGTCGCTGCTAGAACTTGGATGAATCCATGATACACGCGTGACAGTTGTATGTGTGGGAGGAGCATTTACATTTCTGGAGAGCTGTGATTGCATTTATTGAAGCAAGCTGTGAGGGGGAAGGGTGTGGTGTCAATGCCAGTCTTACTTACTATCTCAACAGAGACTCTCTGTTCCCTCCTACTGTACCCCTTCCTCCACTGAAGATCAACACACATACCCATCATTCAGCTCTCAGGAGATGATGTAATGCACACAAAAAGGATTCCTAATCTGATAAACAGAGTCTTTGAAAAGTTTCCCAAAATGTTTTATATGTCCATGGTTTACACAGCTGTTAATTTTAGTTTGGTACATACTTGACAAACAAGTGTCATTTTACTTGAACTGCAGGTTGCACACAATCTTTGTGATATCATTTATGACATCACATATGGCATTATTCATGACATATATAATATGACATGGGCTATGAGATCCCTGAAAATATCACATATAATATGAAAAACTACTTCATCTGTGGCATTACTATGGGGAAAAAGATTTAAAAAAAATGGGTGAATTTCCTGAAACTTTGCAAAACAATTCAGTGCACCAATCCTGGCTAAACTCACTAATTTCAAAAATCTAGGTAAATCAACACAAAGGTATAAGCCCATGAAATATTTGACATGACCTTAAAAGCCTTATGATGTCTGGACACAACACATAGTGCTTGCGTTTCCATGGATCAGACACATTGTTCTTCATCTGTTTCTGTGATGTTTTACTGATAATTTTCTTAAACTAATGTAAATTATTTTATATGCCAAACAAAATAGTTTTAATGTTTAAGATATTCTCTAATAATGTATGTATGTATATATGCTCTTTTGCCCACCATATTATAAATGATTGTTGTGGTGAACTACCTACTCATAAGGTCCACAACACAAGCTGAGATCCCGCTCCATGCTGATGATAGCTAGCAAGCTAGGATTAGCTGTACATGGATAGGATTCTCAGCTTGTATTTAATCCAACCTTGGCTTTACATTAAAGCTATGTAATACAGCATGCATAAGCTTAAAAGAAGCCATGTTTGATAATGGCTATGGATTAAAGAGCAAGGCATTTGTTGGCACATTTGCATGTCCCAGCTCAGCTTCCCAGAATGCAGTGTAATAACTGTTTTTCTTGGAATTCTGATCTGGAAGCAGGTTTTTAAACTTGTTTTAGACATTCAAATGTGAACACATATGTACTATATATTTATATATATATATATACAGTGGGTATACAAAGTCTACACACCCTTGTTAAAATTGCAGGTTTTTGTGATGTGATGTAATGTAAGAGATCAAGACAAATCATGTCAAACATTTTTTCATCTTAGTAAAACAAATACAGTAGATGATTATTGGGAAACATTATTTAAATTAAATTAACTAAAAAAAAACAACACCTTGGTTGCATAAGTGTGCACACCCTTTCATAATGGGAGCTGTAGCTATTTTCAGAGTTAACCAATCGAATGTGATGAAAGTGGTTTTGATTAACCCCAAATAAATATCAGCTGGGACTTCGTGGCTGCATCTTACTGGGGTAGGCATGGTCCGCAAAGCTGGGTTCTTTCCCTCTTCACCATTGCAAAATCTGACAGCTGCAGTTCCGGCCGACAGATGGCGCTGCCAATTTTAGCATATAAGGCGCACCGACAAAAGAGGCCTTGAGTTATGAGAGGCGCGTCCGAGGCCTTGGGGGGGCGAGTGCCCGCGCCGAACATAGCGATGGCCTCGCTTTCGATTCAGCGCCGCCGAGTTGCGGACGGGAAAATAGTTCTTTGCCTTCCCTGGAACTTGACGGTGCCCGAAAACTCACAGCGACCTCTTGCGGATTGCACCTGTAACTGCAGCTGTCAGTGCTACAGAAGAATTGCGCAGGCAGAGAGGGATAGATCCCAAAGCTTTCCCAGCCCATTCACTGTATACATACATCATTGCATTGAATCCTTTACACTGATTGCCATCTCTCCCTACAGATACGCCCCAGCTCCTCCTAGTGTCTATCTCCCCATGGGATACAGTGTAGCATCTCCTCGACCCTCACGTACTGTGACTCTGTCCCAAGAGCCTTCCAATCAGGAGGATCTCAGCTGGCCTCTGAACCGGGCACTGGAAGCTGCTAAGGAACTGAAAATAACAAGCAGGAAGATGTGCCGCTCTCTGACCTCTGACATCGGCACAATGCGCAGCCTCCGGGGTTCCTGCCTCTTTTAGTGCCTAAACAAGTGTATGTGTATATATATATATATATATATATATATATATATATATATACACACATAAATACATATTTTTGTGTGTCCCAACTTGGACACTAAATAGGCCTAACTTATTTTGATCATTTCTACTGTTAAGAATATTTTTATACATTTTTGCACTTGATGTTTGACTTTCAAAGTCTTATTGTGAATAGCGTTAACGCTAGCCTTGAATCTGCAGATTGATTTAAAGCTAAATATTTGACTTTATGCTGCAAACATTCCACCCAAGCCTGACACCTCTGTAGCACTCTCCCCCGAAAATGATAGATTTATATTGACAGTTTATAAAAGTAATAACAATTAAGTCACTGTACATTTTTTCTGTTGGTTCCTAAAAAAGTTAAATGCATCTTTATGAGGGGCTTCCTTCTAGGCTCCTAGAAAACAGTCTGACTGGCTCCTAAAAAAAAACTTCCAAGCTTGTAAGGTATTTTCGTCCACACCCAAAATAAAAATATATGTATATACCTACATATATATATATATATATATATATATATATATATATATATATATATAAACTATATACAGGAATACCCCATTTAGCGAGAGAAGAGTCTAAAAGTGGGCCAGGGAATTTATTGAACACTTGGCTAACACTACAGTCTTTTCTTGAGAACTTACTCAAGGCTTGTTTTACCATTCATATAACTCAATAATTAGACAGATATTCCCTGTTCCATATGTGCCACATATCTCGTCAGTCAGTGGCATCAGTCCAGAGAAGTTCAGGCAGGTTTAGTTACGAGTCCAGTGTTATAGGTCTAGTGAAGCTTAGATGGATTTAGTTTCATGCCCACTAGTATTAGACTTTTACATCAATAAGTGGCATGGAAGGGAAGTTCAGACATGTTTAGTACAGTGTTATTGGTCCTTAACACCAATAAGTGGCATCAGTCCATTTCAGACAGGTTCATTTGCACTTCTGGTGTTGATTTAGAGTATAAGATTTATTCTTTATGTGCACATAGTCATTATATTTGTCATAAATAAAAACTTGAGAAAGGTGTACAAGAGAACACAATCTTGGCCAAGCAACTGCAATATGCAATGGTACTGAAGACATCCTAAACTGATTGCTGGTCAATCAGGGACCCGTAGCATAATTCTGGGCTCTCTGTCCAACTACTAAACAAATATTGTTAGAGGCATACAGGAACATAAGCTAGCTAGGAGAATGGAAGAGAGCAACAGCTTGAGAATCAAATCATATATATATAGGTATTAAATATTTTTGAAATGTCACATTACTCAGGAACCATTTCACAACAGGATACACTTTATTGTTATGTATATTTTTCGAATCAGTAATTTTGGTACGGAAATGAAAATTAATTTTTAACTGAGTTTTTCTATTTATTTTTGGGTGCCTGAGTGAAAAATGGCAGAATTATTTCAGTAATATATTTATTGGCAGTGCAAGAGATACCCCCAGGTTCACTAAGCTTTGTATCAGATTGATGAAGGCTGTCGCGCCTATTTCCTATGAGGAAACATCAAACTCAGCAAAGTTCTTTACAGATTATTCAAAACTTAGTGAATCTACCCCAAAGTGTAAAAGTGTGTGCTGAAACTGATTATGTAGTTTTTTTACTATCATGAAGCTAAACATGTAGAATATTTATGGGTTTAATACTGTGAAATAGGAAAAGGTGAAATAAAAATGCCTACTGTGTAATAAATAGCTTTGTGGTAAGAAATATATATTTGTAGAAATCTATTTTTAATTGAATAAAACCTATTTTTAACAGTCAAAATTTGTACAAAGTTGTGTTTTATTGTTTTGTGTGAAAAGGAGGTGAGGCAATAGTTTGTGGTGGTTTACTTTTTTTTTAGCTCTCGCAAATAAGGCTGAGGAGGATGCCCAGCTGGTATAGATATTAATAATGACATGTATCCAACTGGGCACGCTCTTCCTGGGCACATTTAACTGTAAGTATATTTTATTGTGCGGTTTACACTTCTGCAATTACTGTGATCCCTGATTTGTCACTTTAACTATTCAACAGAATTCTGTCTATAAATATATAAAATGGTATAAGGCAAATATGACCTCTCCTATCATAATTATTTATTCAAGCAATTGAACATATCAATGTATAAAAATAAAGTGAATGATTGTTATCTATTGCCCAAACAGAGGCCCTCATTCAATTGCAATTTGGCAAATTGAATAGGGCTCTAAATAAGCACATAACTTATTTTTTTTAAAGAAGTTTTTAGTTAGTAAATATCTATCCAAAAGCAAGGTTTTCACTAACTAAAAACTTCTTTAAAAAAATAAGTTATGTGCTTATTTAGAGCCCTATTCAATTGGCCAAATCTCAATTGAATGAGGGCCAGAGTCAGGGGTCAGCCCATATGAGAAAATACAATTTAAAGCCAAATATATAAGAATAACATGATTCTTATATGATACTGACAATCTAATAAAGTGGACACCCAGAGAGGACACCCAGCTGCAGATGTGTCTGGAGGGGAAAGGAAAGTCCACTGCTGCGAAGAACAATTCAGCATCAGAACCTGGAACGTTAGAGCAATTAACCAAGGCAAACTGGACATAGTCAAACTGGAGATGACAAGACTAAATAATTGATATCCTGGGAATTAGCGAACTCAAATAAACTGGAATGGGTATTTCATATCGGACAGCTGTGATCAAGAATCCTGCAAAAGAAATGGAGTGGCCCTCATAATCAATCAAAGGGTGATCAAAGCAGTGCTATGTTGCAACCCAAAAAATGGCAGAATTACTTCAATGTGATTCAAGGCAAGCCATTTAACATCAAGGTGATCCAGGTCTATGCTCCAACCATGGATGCTGGAAAGGCTGAAGTTGTCCAATTGTATGATGATATTCAAAACCTCAGAGATATAAAACCAACAAAAGATGTTACTCATATCATTGGTGATTGGAATCCACAACCAAGTAAAAATCCCCCTCCCTCCTCCTTCCACTGTTGAATAGATAATACAAATTAGCAGGACATAGCCACTCAGTCTCCAAGCCGTTAGGAAGACCCAACATTGCATACTTTAGCACCAAGCAGTGTCTACTAAAATGTTTTTTTCTAAAAATAATTATATGCCCACGGCTTTCGTAGCTGCTAATATTATTACCTTGTTACAAACTTCATCAACATCTCAAGCTTTTACTAAATCTAGACTGGTCCTCAAATTTCCATCTGCTCTAATCTGGGGCGCTGCCATGTTGGTCTCTCTCCCCATCCTCCCATCCCTCATAGCGTGTGGAGTGCGCTGACAGCCTTGGGTGTCGTTCTGTAGGGCTATGGCTGTGACTTCTGACAAATACATCTGCTGCACTGACCATCTTTTGTGTTGCAGAGAACTGGGAGAGAAGATCTATAGACAAATAAAATGTTATTTACAGCTACGTTAAGATTGTTTATTGTTTTAATTTGTTTGTTAAACAGTAAACAAAGCATTATTATAGTGTTGGATAGGAGAAATGATGATCCCTACAGAACTGCATGCAGCCTCTAGTAACATGAACCTAATCACCACCATTACCTCCAGAGGCCCATATGATACATCTTATTGCCTTATTAAAGCTAAACAGCAAAGATCCAAGTTATTGCACAAATGTAAAGTACACATAGAAATAAATATGATTACAACTGGGCGTTTAAAAAAAAAAAGTGGTTATAGTTAATTGAGATTGATAGGTTTTTTAAATTACCTAAAAATACCCCAGTGCTATTTACCTTAATTTATCTAGAGTGATGAATTAATGCTCATAGTGTGGGTAATAAGCAGGAAAAGCAAATACAGTTACTTACACTAGTATAATTATAAATACGTTTAAGCGTTACGTCAACAATATTTTATTAATATGTTGCTCAATATCGCTCTTTTGACTTATAAGGGAGTGCGTAGGAGACCCCTAGACATAACCAATTGTAAGTGGGGGGTTTTGTCCAAAACTTTATATTGAGTTTTGTCATAGAAAGCAAATTAAAATAAAAGACAATTAAACAACTTTCACCAGATATAATATTGAATTCAATCTTTTCATATCCAACTTGATATAACATACATCTCTACTCTGAGGGCACACACATGACAGTAGATCCGAACCATGGACACTGTTTAATTGTCCACATCGCAAATACATAAGCCTGTAATGGAGCCCATAAATGTTACTGATATATAATTGGCTACTTTTAGCTACTCACATTCCAATTACAAGTTACAAGCTCAAAATCCCTGCGGTTGTCAGAAATTTAACTCCGTCCTATCTCCGCCTTTGATGTTTCAAGTCTATTATTCTTACCAGAACTAAATATATTCAATTACAACAATTCAACAAGCCCGCAATTATCTTCAAACCCATAAATGGAAAATGTATCAAAAAATTAGATAGGACTCGCAAGTTTGTTAAACACCTGTTTGTAACACTGCAAAAGCAAATAAACACGCAATACTGTACCTAAAAATACTGGGAAAGCAATGAAAGACATTAGAATTAATTAGTCAACAGTCTTAAGCTTGCAAATCTGCAATACAAAATTATTATTTTTATGTTTTATTTCCGTGTTATATCGAGCCTTGGAATCAAGGAGTTAATACATATCATGGAACCTGCATGTACTAGAACAGTTGCTTTATTGATCTTTATTGATTTCTACATTTCTGGATTGCAAGTCCGATTGCAATTCGGACGTCTAAACACTAATTGATTGTAGTTTAATCTCCATGTTTTACTGACGTCATGATGACAGTCTCATTTACATCTATAAATGTAAAAAATTTGTAACCCGCAGCCAAAATGACGGGTTACATTAATTACGGGCTTGGAATGAAATAGGGGCCCATGTGAGGACCAGAGACCCATCCTTGGGGAGGATTATAGTAAACCTAAAATATTTTTAATAAACATTGAAAGAATCATTCCTCTTCTTTCTCCTTTGAAAAATATGCTGTTGCGTAGAAACACGTGTTAGCGTAGTGGACGTGCGTTCTGATGTCAGACGCTAAAGTCCTTGCATTGCCTTATTGGTAGTGTAGCGTTCTAAGCGATAAAAGGACGCTAACAATTCCCTATTACATATTAGAACAAAAGAAACTTTGTATGAAGGCATACTAGTATAAAATATCTAATTTATAGCCTAGTGTGATTTGAGTGAGACACAGTGCTAGGTGATACAGGCAGGTTGAACCAAATTGATGGTTCTACCATTTCGAATAAATCATTTGTGAGAGCTAGGGAAAGAACTAGCTTATAAAGCAAAATATCAATTCCTCCTACATATTAGACCCGTGGAAACAGTTTATGAGGGAAATACTTTGGTATAAGTTGCATATGAGAACAAAGTACTTTGTCCACAGAAAAAAAATTACCTATGTATGTTCAGAAATAATCACCAATCTAGCCATAAGATTATATGTACATAAGAGTAGAAATATCCTTTATACATTGTTTCGTATCTCTTAAAATTGAATAGGGTTAAACCCCATAAAACTGCATAATAATTGGAAGAATAAATAGATACCAGGAACTTGCCCGTCACAAATGAAGGGAATAAAATTGTAAGGCTGGCAATGCTGTTTGCCACACAATGTGAGGCTTTTGGTCCTCTGAGCTTATGTGATTTTTGATTGACGAAAAAGGACCAAATATGGGTGTAATTTTCTTGCAACTTCATTCCCAGGCTTCCTGTGTCTCCCCCTATGTTGTGTGTGAGTGTGTTATAATTTTTTGTACATGTTTTTTTTTTTGTTTTGGTGTGACGGCGCCGCTGGCAGCCTAAGTACTGCACTGCTGCTTCGCCTCACTTTGCGAGGCTCGCATGTGTGACGGCGACTCTGGTTGCAATGAGCGTCTTCGGCGCTCATTGCAGCCTAAGTGTTGCATGGCTGCTTCACCTCGCTTCGCAAGGCTCGCATGTGTGATGGTGTCGCTGGCTTGCCTCGCTTTGCGATGCTTGTGATTGCGCCCTTGCTTCACAAGGGCCGCAAATGCGTTACCAACATCGCAAATGTCACCAACATTGCAAGATCCACAACTATATATGTGCTATATATCAGTAATAGATATGAATTAAATATTAGGTTATAACCAATAATATATTCTTTCATTAACACAAAAGGGTAATACGTATGTTTAAAAAAAAAAAATTATAAACCCCTTTTTTGCACCGTGGTCAAAAATTTTAAATAAACATTTTTTATTTTTACGTCGTTCCCAAACCTTTTTTCCTGGTATAATCTTGGAAATGTAATCTTTTTAGCAGCACGAGAAATACTGATGTATGCCTCTAGGTGTATAATGTTTCGCTTAACCACTGCCAAGTTATGACTGTGCTGTATATGAGTGGTTTGTGTGACAATGTTTTCGTAAGAAGGCTAGATTAAGGTAGGGGTTAAATTGATGATATTTTTTCTAAATGATAAAATTGTTTGTGCACTGAATTCAGTCTCTAGCATATCTAGCAACATTGGCAATGATGTACAGCCAGATGTTCAGAAGATTAAACCTCCCACTATTTTCTGTCTGACATACTGCAGCCATAGAGAGATTGGATCTTTTTTTATGACAAATGAAAAATTTAAATTACATGCTCAGTGTTTTAATGCCTACACTAAAGATCTGTAACCTATTAAAACATTTCCTGTCCCTTTTATTTTCTTTTTTTTTTTGTAAGTTTAAATTATTTAAGCATTATCAGTTTAAGAATCTAAAAGTCAAAAAATAAGAAAATCAAAAATAAACTGGGGAAGGGGAAAGAGAATCTGGCAGACTTACCTACTAAACCAGCCCTGGAGAGGTGAGAACATGTGGCTTTCTGGGTCCCCCCGAACTCAGAATCCCTATAACGACAGTTTATCCACTGCCCGTAACTATAATGAGATGCCATAGGTAGAAGCAAGCCACAGGGTCCATATTAAGAGAAACCGGGTGATATGTGATTTGTATGATTTGAGTAAATTTTTCATTGATCATAATATAGTTTATTTTTTAGAATAACCTTAGTAGGAGCCAATGTAGGGGTTTTCCAATTTTTCGCAATACTGTGTTTAACTGCCAAAGCAAAGAATTGCCAATGTTTGTTTTGATGTCCGGATAGATTATCTACATGTAAGCCTAAAAGTCACATCTCATTAGTGGGCAATAAAGGAGTATTAATTATTTGTGAAAACAATCTGATTAACTCCTCCCATAACCCTTGCACTAGCGGACACGTCCACCAAATATGAATAAATTCCCCCCTAGATTGGCATCCTCTAAAGCAGTTCTCATTTAGGTGTGGATTAAATTTATGCATTAATGATGGGGTGTAGTAAGTTCTATGTAAAACCTTAACCGAGGTTTCCAGTAAGCTATATGTAAAGGATCCTCTCGTTAGATTAGAGCAAATCTTCCTCCAAGTTATAGAATCTAGTTCTCTGCCTAGATCCCGTTCCCTTTTAGACATAAAGCTTGTTTTTTGGCTCTTCTGTGAATATTTAAAAAAGAAGTACAAGGAGCCTAAGAAACCTTTCATAGAAGGCAGATTCTTGCATATTGTTGTTAACCAAGTTTGCTTTGGCGGTCCGGTGTCCTGGATCAAAGTTAGAAGCCAGTGATTGAGCTTCCTATAATTCCAAATTTCTTTATCGGGAATGTTATAATGGGTTATAAGTTGCTCATGGGATATCATTTTATCATTAGAAAACCAGGAACCAACCCTTCCCTGTAAGCTGGAAAGCTACCATTGTTTAGAGTCAGATCCCAAAGCGGTTTCAAAGATAGGGAACGAGTTCAAAGAAGTCAGAGGTAACAATGGTGGGGCTAGGTGTTTTATAGATTTAGCCCAGACCCATGTAGTCAGAGTGGAGTTAATCATGGGATTGGAGTGGCGTTGCTTGATGCATGGAGAGTGTGGATCCCAAATCAGAGTGTCCCAAGTATGTGGTTTCAATTGCCATTTTTCCACAAACATCCACAAGGGTTGATGTTTGACCGAGTGGACAACCGAGACAAACGCTAACTGAGCAGCTTGCAGGTATAACCGAATATTCGGGCAAGAAAGCCCCACTGAGTCCTATGCCTAAACATAATCTTGCTCGCTATCCAAGGAGGTCTATCATGCCAGATAAATTTAAATATTTTGTTTTGTAACCTATCCAATTCTTTCACATTGATTGGAATTGGTAGGGTTCTAAACAAATAAAGTATTTTTGGCAGAATGTTCATTTTCACCGTAGTTATATGTCCTGTCCAAGAAATATGGAATTTGGACCAATTTGGCATATCATCCGCAATCTTTTTGAATAGAGGGGGAACATTGGCACTATAGAGATCATTTAACCTCCCTGTGATTTTGACTCCAAGATATTTAATAGCGTTTTTTGGCCATAAGAATCTATATGAGTTTTTCAAATCTTTTAAATCTGATTGCGGTATACCTACCCCTAGTGCTTCCGTCTTTTCTACATTAATTTGTAAGCCCGACAGTAAACCAAAGTCAGTAAGGGAAGCTAATAACAGTGGTATAGAGGTCATAGGGTTAGTTAATGTGCAGAGAAGGTCTTCTGAAAATAGTGAACATTTTAGATGGTGCAGACCCACCTTAAGACCCGAGATTTCTGCATTGCTTCGAATAGCCTGGGCTAAAGGCTCAATGGCCAGAGCGAGTAGCAACGGTGATAGGGGACATCCCTGCCGGGTTCCTCTCTGTATATCAATATTAAAATTATCAGTCCTTGGGAGTTTTAAATTGGCCTGCGGTGAGTGATAAGGGGATCTGATTAGGTTAGTGAATCTCCCTGTAAATCCAAATTTGGCCAACTTTGCATACAGATAGGGCCACTCAAGAGTATCAAAGGCCTTCTCCATATCCAACGCCAGAACACACAGAATTCTATGTTCTTTTGCCAAGTGTAGGACATTTAACGCCCTTCTGATGTTATCCGCCGTTTGCCTATAAGGGACAAAACCACAATAGTTTTAGATACTATAGGGTCCCTCCCTTCCTTGGGAAAAACAATTAAATCTGCCCTATTGAGCTCTAGGGCATCTTGTTGCCATTTAAGATGGAGTTAAAAAGTTTACATAACTGGGGCGCTAATACATTTGCAAAAGTTTTATAATAAGAGTTGGTAAAACCATCTGGCCCCGGGGACTTACCAGGCTTAAGACTCTCAATAGCTTTGTGGATCTCCTCAATCGTTATATTAGAGTTTAAGGTTATCAAGTTCTGCTCCGTAATTTTAGGGAGATCGCATGAATCAATTAGATTCAAAAAATAAGATTGGATAAGCCCTATGTTAGGTTGGGTCTTTGATGAATAGATATTTTGGTAAAAATCTGCAAAAGTGTGCTTAATTTCATTCTGGCTCACTGTAATCTCACCTTTGGCTGTTTTAGTTTTCAGAATTCTAGAATGGGTGATCTTAGAGTTAAGTCTCCTGGCTAGGAAAGAGTCAGGTTTGTTGGCCTTGGCATAAAACAAATGGTTTGTACGCCTAAGGGCTTTTTTAGTCTTGTTAGATAAAATATTGTCTAGCTCAATTCTACATTTATCAATTAGTTGGCAAGTGCTAGGAGTGGGGTAAAGCTGATTTTGGCATTCTAATTCCTACAATTTAGTAGAAAGTTCTAATTCTTTCAATTTACATTGTTTCTTGTAGGCCGAAGACAATTTTATACAAGTTCCATGGATAAAGGCATTATGGGCCTCCCATATCCAGTCAATCCCAGATTCTTCAGCAATATTAGTCTCAAAATATAAGTGCAAATCCGCCTTGATTTGATCTAAAAGCATAGGATTGGTGAGTTGTAGCTCATTCAACTTCCATGCATAAGGGGTTCTGAGAGCTAAGCCCAAATCTAGATCTACTCTTACGGCCGCATGGTCAGACCACGTGCAAGCACAGATTTCAGCCCTTCCAGATATATCAAAGAGGGCTGAGCTGATTAGGATAGTGTCAATGGGTGAGTAAGACCCATGAGTGTGGGAATAGTATGTATACTCTTTTCTAATGGGATAATGTCGTCTCCATGCATCAACCAAACCTAGACTACCCAGCGCCTTCCTTATTTGTCTTCATTTATTTGAGAATCGGTCAGAGATTAGGGTGTTGGAGCGATCTAGTTGTGAATCAAGTGTCAGATTAAAATCCCCACCCATTACAAAAAGGTCACCTGGGCTACGCTCCAGAAGTTTCAAAGTTCTTAATAGCATTTTGTGTGGTGAAGTGGTTGGAGCGTAAATAGAAACAAGAGTAATTTTAGTTTCCAGGATTGAGCCATGGAGAATAACATAATGGCCCTCCTTGTCAATAATCTTGGAATCGAGTTGGAACGGAAAATTACGATGTATAAGGATAGAGGTGTCCGCCGTTTTGGTAAGTTGAGTGGAAGAATAAGAAGTAGGATAATCTTTGATTAAATACTTAGGAATATGATTACAGGCAAAATTATTTTCTTGTAAGAATAATATAGAGGGCTTAGTATCCTTATAAAATAAAAAGGCTTTCCTTCTCTTAAATTGGGAATTAAAGCCCTTAACATTATGTGTCATGAACGTAAAATCTGTATTAGACATAACAGAGTTGTCTCATTAAGCTTACATTATCGTGCCATCTTACCTAATGCTGTCGAGTGCAAGGCGATATTGAGAAATCGGGGGGATGCCGGAGCCACATCAGCAGGTAGGGAAAGCCCCTGGAGTGGTTAAAGTAGAAAAAGTGTGCCAGACGGAGGGGAGAGGGAAGGAAAAACAAAACAGTAACTAAACTATAACATTCAAAAAAACATTACATTTCTAATAAACAAAACTTCCTGTGCCTCCTGGGAATGGGGAACAGACCAGCCATTCACTTGTGAGACCCCAATCACGAGGGGTTAGTAGAAATTTCAAGGGGGTGGGTATGCAACAAGCGAGGGTAAACACCCCTAGGATTATCAAGAAAAATTGTGCAGCATAAGAAATAACAACAACAAGTAAACCAAGCTTGTCAGTCTATAATACAATATATAAAGGATAAGAGTTCTCGACCTGGGTCGCCCAGTCGATGATCATGCCACAGATGGATACGGAAGACTCCATAATAATGTGTCCAGATGGCTCTGTACTCCCTCAGAGAGCTAATCAAACAGTGTGAGATTGGATCTGGCTCTCCAAGTCGGGAGGGCCGTCGATTAGGTGAGGAAAGATGGTCAACTTTAACATTGGATGCAGCTTTCAGACGGGGGTTGTGAGAAACTTGTGTCCATTGTTTTGTGGGATTTGGTGCATCAATGCATTCCAGTGACCCATTCCCCTCTTCCTCAGGAATCAGGTTGAGTAGTTTGAGAATAGACCAACAGTCATCCAATGAGTGAGCAGAGTATGATTTGCCTCCATGTTAGAACATAATAACAAATGGGAAGCCCCATCTGTACTGGATCTTGTGTTTGATCAAAATCTCCAGGGCAGGTTTAATTTCCCTGCGTCTGGCCAAAGTGATAGGAGAGAGGTCAGCAAAGACAAGGAGCAGTAAATCATCAGGGCCTTTGATTTCCTTTAATTTTCTGGCAGCAGCCAAGGTTAAATCCCTGGCTTGTTGTCGAAGGAACCTGATAATCACATCCTTTGGTATCTCAGGATTCCGTGTAGCTCCCAGCGCCCTATGGGCCCTCTCAATTTCCAGCATAGACTCAGATACTTCAGGAAGGAGTTTACTGATCGTTCCTTTCACATACTGTTGGAGATTCAGCACGGATCTCAGTATTCCCCTTGTCCTCAGATTATGTCTTTGCGACCTATTCTCCAGGTCCTCATACTTGTCCTCAAGAGCTGTGATACGATATGGATTTTTGTTGATCTCAACCCTGTCCCAGTCTTGGGCCTTAACAATTTGATCTGATGTTTCTTCTAATAGTTGGTTCTCTGTCCCAAGCCTTTAATATCCTTCTTAATGGCCCCTACAGCTTTTGCCATATAGGGCTGAAACATTCCTTCTATTTGTGCCATGGAGCTTTTAGATAGATTCATATCACGGTGCGATAAAGCCGGGCTCCCCTCATCCTCTGAGGGATCCGACTCATTCTCTTTAGCAGCTCAAGAGGGTTTACAATAGTGTGTGATTTTTTTATCAGGAGGTTTTTTTTTATTCTTCCCCATTCTTGAACGTCCAAGATGACAGAGCAAAGGCAGAGGATTTTTGCGGGGGAGGTCTGCCCCACTGTTAGTTAGTAAGCTGGTTCAGTCTTGTTGTTGGATGCAACTTAAATTATCATTGTTCTAGTATTCATTGCGGGATGTTACCCTCAAGGCCTTTTTTTAGACCGGAAAGTACATACTTGTGAGTGCTGCTTCCAGTGTAAACATGCGCCTTGAAGCTGTGGTTATATGTAGTGGTAAAACTGAAGGCATGCAGTACCTATACAGTATTTCTCAATTCCAAATGGCAAGCAACCATTCAGGTAGTTAGACAAAAGTAGCAAGACGTAATATCACATTCGTCCCAGCAGAGAGCGCAGAAGTGCCAGAGAGCCACCACTTTCTTCTGTTGTGGATATAGTATAGAATATAAATATTGAAGTTGAGACCCCCTCTGCAGATAATAGGACTTGATTGTTGTATAGCAGAGGGTTAAGGCACAAAATGCAAATCAAGTTTCCAGTCACATACCTATTAGCCTCAAAAGTCAATATAAACAAAGCTAGAGGGTGCTGGGTGATAGAGGCCTAAGTGGGCCTGTAGGCTGTGATGTATTTCAGAGGGGCAGAGAGAATACTATTATTTTCCAGTGGTAGTAAGCCTATTTTATCATTTTTAAGCCTTCATCAGCTCAGGTGGCCCCACAGTGGCAGTGTTCAAGGTGAAAGCAATGAGGGTACTTTATTATTTAGTTAGCTGGACAAAGAGGCCTGGGGAATATCGATTGTGCAGGTCTCACTCTTAATGTACTCAAATAGTAGTGTAGTGGAACAAAGAAGCAAGAGATAATGGTTTCCAAAGACATATCCCAGTAGGAGCTCTTGGGCTTATTTGATAAGAGGGCCGGGCAAGTTAACTGTCCTTTGGTGATTTCAAAATGGCGGTGGCTCCTCTGTCCCCGACCTAGTAGGAGCAATGATGCCCAACACAGCAAGATGCCCCCCCCCCCCCCCCACAATAATACACAGACCACTCAGGCAAAGCCCAGATTAACTCAGGCTGATATAACACAGTCCAGTGATGCCAGAGAGGATCTGTTTCTACCTGCTTCGTAGTCACAGTCACAAATCAGTACACAGGGGATGTTGTTATTACTTTGTCTGTAGTTTATCATAGGGGCAAGACAAATTATCAGTGCTGCCAGGGCTGCTATGCAGGCCTGAATGATTAGTGCCCAAATAAAGGTCCTGGCAGATATAGTGCTCTGTAGTGATGTGCCGTTGCGGTTGTTACTCCTGGGAGACCCCAGCGTGCCCTGAGTGAAAGCCTGTTCTGGAATATCACTGCTTCCCTTCAATGTCTGTGTCTGGTGGGTGGTGTGTATGGATCTTTTGGTTTAGCGCTTATGCTATATAGCACCTTGGTCGATCTTTGTTTCTAACTGTTATTGCTGGTTAGCACCAACTGTTGGTTCCCTCTCTTCATCCTTTATTGCTGGTAGTTTTCTGATGGTTTTGTCTCTCTTCTTTCCCCAGGTGGTAAAGTAATGGCTTAAAGTCTCTTTTTGGTGTCTTAGAGCCTTATTCAATTGAGCAATTGTTAGTTACTGGAGCCCATAATGGAGCCCCTATGCTAATTTGCTATTCAATTGGCGACTTTTGCCAGCAACACTTTACGGATTACGGGCTTGAAATCCTTGCGGTTGTGACAACCGTAACTTACGCCCAATCTAAGCCTTTGATCTTTCCTGTAAGCAAGAGTTACGATCGCTAAAATGGCAAATCGCTATTCAATTGCTACAGTTCTGCAAGCCCACAAATGTTTTCACACCCGTAAATGGCAAATGCATAACTAAATTCTATGGGTACCAGATGGGACCTGCAAAGGGGTTAAAGACAAGTCCGTAGCACTGTAAATGTAAATAAAAAAATCAATACTGTACTTTAAAAAACGGAGAAAGTGATGAAAAACATTAGAATTAATTGCACAACAGTCTCAAGCTTGCAAATCGCCAATCAAAAATCTTTTTTTTTATGTTTCAATTCGGAGTTATATTGATCTCAGGAATCAATGAGTTAATACATATCAGGCCACCCACATGGACTAGAACAGTACCGGCCTTCATTTTTATTATTTTGTATTTTGCGGTTTTGTGAGTCTGATCGCATATCGGACCTCTAAACTCTAACTGATTGACATGTAACCTCCATGTTTTATCGTCATAATGATGACGGTCTAATTTACTATTGACTCTTTCAAAATGGGTAGTTAAGGCCTTGCTTAATTGATCATGTTCCTGCCCTGAAATGCTACGTATGAGTGCATGGTTTACGTTATCTGCTTTCGTCCCTTACTTGCGGGCTTTATCAATTGAATAGCACCGTAATTGTAGCAGAGTGCGAACACGCAGCAAGCCTGCAGACATATGGCCTGCATATCGCGAGATGCGGGCTTCTAATTGAATGAGGCTCCTAGTCTCCTATCCATAAAAAAAGTTATGCAGGTGGCGAATCACTGGTTAAACATACAGGGCTGATAGAAAACGATGGACACATCGAAGGCCTGCAAATAGATTAATATATTCTTCGAAAACAGCAGGGTCTCCCTTTTCTTCAACTGACAAAAATCTCTATTTTAGGCATAGCTAAGAGAAGTTTTATTTCCCTTTGGTATAGTGATGTTTTTCCAAAACATCAGTAGTCCATTACTTTCATTTATATTGTCCTCTGGTTATTCTGCAACTCTATGTATTCTGCAACTCTATGTATTACATTGTTTTGCTTCTCAATTAAATTATTTTTTTAGTTCTACAATATATAAACACTGTACTTTCTATCTTGTGGATATTTTTGACAATCCGTTACCTATGAGCACGACACACACATTTTTTCCCTTTTGACTCTGCATATCTAACCATACATGGGACCATTTCTTGGTTCATGTTTATACTCCCATTCGATAATTCACTCTTTAACCTCTCTTTGTGGAGCTCTGACATTGCATCCCTATTATTGCTACTGATAGCATGTAATATAATGACAGAGATGAATGCACTGAATAATATTTTTTACTGTAAACCAATAAAATTAAAATATTACCAGGGATATGTGATGATACAGGGCAACACAGTGATATCTGCTAGCACCTACAGGTACTTCACAACCATATCCATATCACAGCCTACATACTTGAAACAAAGGGGGATAGAATATGATACCTTAAATGGCAATTTAAGAGAGATTATCGTGCAATGTTTTGAGATATCATAAAAAAATTGGGAAAAAATACAGGTTATAGGCAAGATATGTTCCTGAGAACGCCTTTAGGTCGGCTTTGTATTTAACTCAGATCCCTGATGAATAAATAATAATAATAACAACAATACTATAATGGCACAGGTGATAATAATACAATCTTATACTTTAATAATACCCATGTATTGTAATAATAAGTTACAGAAACTATTGTGCTCTTTCTTTCAATTCTAACAAATAAAACATAAAAACAAACTTATACAAAAAGTCATGGGAGCCCGTTCTTAAGTACGAGTTGTCTGTAAGCAAGGTTGTCTGTAACCTGGGAACCTTGTGTACATACATGACAGGATCATTACTGTAAAACTAGATCCCATCAACCTAAAGTATTGACCCAAACACAATCTACCCACACATGATGTTTCTTTTGAGGAATGAAGAGGTAACTTGGAATAAAATAATGACTCTGGTAGTTTCATATAACTTCTCGTATTGCTCTCTCTCTCTTTATGTATATATATCACTCCCTATAACTCTCTCCTATAATACCTTATATTGCTCTATATGCACCTCTCCAACTGTTCCATATGATTCCTCCTACACGTGATGTAATAAAAACAAATAGACGTTTTCTCTTATTTCCGTATTTCTTTATTATTTGCAGGCAAAAGACATACAGGTCACAGAACAAGTTTTACTAGGAGAAAGGCGTGAGGCTGAAGCATTTGGGAGTTATCCCCTATTAGTAGGAATTCACATAAATCTGTGCGCTCCTTTCTAGGGTCTACCTAGCATTGTCTACCAGTTACATAATTAATGATAAGAAAATATAGGGTCTGATAGCAACCGGCTTTATAATAAATATGCAACAGTTTTATACATAACCCTATGTCAAATTTCAGCAATTTCATGGACTTTCTAACAATTCATAGGCAACAAACAGTTCCCAAAATACATTAATTTGCGACAGCATGGCTACTTCCTGGTTTCCTGCTACACAAAATGGCTGCCTTATCTTCTCTTGTAAGGGGTTGCACAGTTAAATCCAGTGCTGTGCTACTTAATGGGAAAGAAGCATACATGTGATCATTGCAGACCTGCTCTAGGCCTCAGCCTCACTCCTCCTACCTACGAACATAAATATGTCTTTCTCTATATAGATAAATAAATATACGTAACAGAACCAAATTCAGACACCTATGCCTTTACACGGGACAGGGATGCAAGCGTTCAATTTAACGAGACATTACGAGTTTGGGAATTTGGAGCAGGTCAAACGGACACAGATAAAACTACACGTGTTTCCGAAACGGTCAACAAGACGGGACTCTGGGAAGACAGGGAGAACTTATGGACCATGTAGTGCATTTTGTTTTAGAGTGGGTAACATTTCCAGAACACAATATGATGCATGAGGGACTTGGTTGTGCTATCGGAAGGCCTAATATTGTTTTTGATGCGATGGAGAGGGTAATACAACCCAAAGTAGTGGAAGTGAAATGTTTTATGGGAAAGAATTCCTCACACAGAGCAGCATGCATTGTATAAATAGGAAACAGATTAAGATCCAAATTATTGGACCCAGAATCCATTGTGTGAAAGAGGTAATATGGTGAATTAGAAATAAGGAATGTTACAATACAGAGAAATGTAAACAACAAACCCAGAATGCATTGAATAGGGGTGCAATAAGGAGAGCTTAAAGAGACATGACCCAAAATGCATTGTATGGGGGCGTAAGAGATTCAAGAGACATGACCCAGAATGCATTGCATGGAAGGTGCAATATGAAGAGATTTAGGAAATATAACCCAGAATGCATTACGTGGGGCATGCAATAAAAGGATTTGAGAGGCAAAAGCCAAAATACATTGAAAGGAATGGTGTGATCAAAAAAATCAACACCCAGGTTGCACTGGGTTGAACATAAATTTAAGGGAGGGAAGGTGGGAACCTGGTGTCCACAAAGCAGGCTCACAGGGAAGGGCAGTACAAACTGGCCAAAGTACATCCATGCCTTAACGTCAATAAAGCCTCGTTAAGAAGCAAAAAAATAGGTGGCAGGTGAAGTTGGGAGAGGAACTGGGGATATCTCAATTCCTGCTGGTGGGGCATTAAATGAACTTGGTCTTCACCAGTTTTGGTAGGAAAGTGGAAGGGTTAGGAGGTATACAGGGCTGGGTTATCACAGGGGTGTTGTAGACATCTAACTGCTGATCTCCTCATCTGTCTTGTTCATTCTCTTCAAAGCATCCAGGAGTTTCTGAGGGGTGAGGACGTGAGTGGAACCTGCAACAGGGTAGGGGAAAATGGAGGAGACAGAGGGACAGATTAGTACATGGTTAGTTGACATCCACAAATACAATCCCCTCCTCTCGCAGAGCTAGACAGGTGTTTGGAACTGCCTGAATGCCTCAGGATGAAGGAGCACATTGACAAAAACACACAAAGATGGACTCTGGGTAAAACAAGGCATAGCAAAGCGGTGGCACTAGGAAAAGTTTGGGATACAGACTTGTCTGCCTTATTTATCCTGATGGTAGCACATGGGCCAGCTTCTCATAGAGGGGTCTCAAATGATTTACTCAGTCTGATACTGGGCAGAAGCTGTGACCTTCATAGCCAGGTCATTTTAACCCTGTGTGCCTTGGACATCAAAAAATGCCAAAGTCACCACCTCTTCAGAACACTGAAAATACACAGAACCACACATGGTACCAATTGTACAGAGAACCGCTGTCTAGTGGCCTATTCTAAGTGGAATAATCCACAAACCCCTGAATGGCACAGGATAGTTCATGATTATTTTTCCTTTTAAAAAGGACAGACTTCGATCAAGATGGCAATGTGTCTGCTGCCAAATATGTCTGAGCCCAGATCCTCCCTCTGACTTGAGGATCCCAATGATGTGGTCTGGCTCAAGAGTAGCACATCCTCAGGAACCCATGGAGGGCTTAGAAGACTGCAAGTGCCTTCTCTCCCCATCTGGATGGAGGAACTGAATCCTAGTTGAGTTCTGTCAGGTGACACTGCATTGGTAGTCCAGGTAGGGCTCAGTTGCTGGGGTGCAGAGCTTTACCATGGCTATTGCCTCAGTAGACAATAGATGTGATGAGCCACATGCCCGACCTCCCAGTTTGAATGGTGGGATGACTGGGTCCTTTTACTTATTTGCTTCAAGAGTTCTATTGCCCGGAGGAATACTTTTCAGCCTGTTGCCTACATTAATGTAGGCTACTTAACCACATTGTCTGGAGACGCTACTGATTGGCTACACCATTACTCCTCCCATGAGCCACTGGAGTAGGTATGTTCGAACCATGCTACATTCCTTGGTGGAGCTTCAATGTCATCTTGCCAAGGTCACTCACTATAAAAATCTCAGTCTGCAGGGAATTATATATCAATACTGTTGTCTTCTGCTGTAATGTGTGGGCACAGAATGCCTCTCCTTCCTTGAGATCTATTGCTGCAAGACAACTTCTAGGGAAAAGGTTGTCTTGCAGAAAACACTTCCCCATTATCCAACTGCTCCTTAGAAGGATTGGAGCCAAATGTATCTTGTCCCTTAAGTGCCAGCGCACTGCATGCCTCCTCTCATACACAATTGTGAGTGTAGGCATGGGGCATATCACTTCCTATCTGCTGGTGGAGAGCATCGTCCATGCCACCTCCACATTGAAGTGTGCCTGATTTGCCTAGGCCTCCTCCCATCTGTGCATCGTCCATGCCACCTCCCATGAATTCATGCTGACACGGAAGTGTGTCTGATTATCCTCTGCCTCCTCCCATCTGCTTTTGGGGTGTATTGGTATCTGCCATGCCACCTCCTAAGAAATGCTTCTGTCCCTGGGAGTGCTAGTGCCTACCATACATCCTCTCATCTGCTGCAGGGGGGAGTCACTGTCATCCATGCTGTCTCCCATCTGCAGCTGGAGACCACATCCAGAAAATCTTCTGCCAATAAGGAGTGCTGACAACTACATTGCCTTCCATGCTGAGTCTAAGAGTCACAGCTGGCTGTCACAGGCACTAGATTTGTCCAGAGCCTACACGAACAGCAAGAGGCTGGCTAGCAGCTTCCTGGGATACCATTCACTTAATTCCTTGAAATCAGAGAAACCCTCTGGAACATAAAACAATACCTGGTTATATTAGTCTCAAAGTTAGATCACAACTAAAGAATGTCAATTTATACTAGCAAAAGAACATAGGTAGGTAGTTCTGGGTCTCGTTTGGAAACAGCAGATCAGCATCATTTTTTTTTCCAGCCTCATTTCTTGCTCCACCAACAGCGCAGTAAATTATCCAGCCACTCATTTGGACTGTCCCCTGGAATGTCTCCCTTTCTTGACAGTGGTTTTTGCTTTCTACTCATGGGGACATCCAGCTTCACTCTCAAATCCATGTTGGGCATTCCTTTAGACTGCTTTGATGGCAGGGATTGCAAATCAGCTCTCTCTAAGGCCATCAGTTCCATATTTGCCAAGCTCTCAAACCTGCCTCTGTCCTTGGTTCAGTAGGTGTAGGCCTCCATCCTTGCACAGCGATTTTTTTCTACAACTCAACAGTTGGCGGAGACAGCCAAAAACAAGGCATTGAATGCCAGTCAGAAAGGAACATAGTACTAGACTTATGACTTGTGTCCTAACCAAGAAAGACTCTCTTTATTGAACAGTGTAGAGAATATTTATAGGGAAAATACAATGATGAAAATACCTTCTAAAATAAAAGTCAATAAACAATGGAGACATTAAACTCTACCATGAACTAACACAATCAGCAGATTCAGAAGGCAAAATTAAAATGCATAACTCTGCGTTGTTGTATAGTATCTGGCTGGTTAGAAGCTGTTTGTTTGTCTCAACACAGGGGGTATCCAGTACTGAAATGTTTAAGGGTAGAGGAGCATTGTGTCAGCTCCATAAGTGGCCTCTCTGGGATCTGCCTTTGCAAACAGTAACATGATTACACCTCCATTGAACAGGTCACAAAACTTGCAAACAAAACTACTCGTACAAATATATACAAACTATTAGGTGACCACCTCTATGGAGAAAGCTGCCATTTGTATTTTATTTGTTACAGACACTGAACTCTGTAAGATGATTGGATCAAAACTTCAAGATCTAACTTAAGAGTCAATGAAATTGTAGTTGAGTTCTAAGTTGTGAGTTACAATTATGCTCTGTGCTCCTTAGCAACTCACATCATCTAACATATAGTTGTCTTGAAGCAATAAAAGGCAAGTGATAAAAGTTTTACCGATATATTTGAACTGCACTAAGTGAACATTTCATGTAAGATCAACTTGTTTATATTAGCTTTCCCTTTTTAACATCTCACTGATATTATTACACTTTAACCCTAAGCATGGAACTATAGTATCCCATAAACATGTCATCGCTATTAATACACTTTGGTCCCAGGAGGAATCCATACCATCCTTAAACATGTCACTGCTTATTAATACTTTGGTAAAAGGTGGGACAGAGCTTGTAGTACACTTTGGACTCGTAACACTTTGACAACAAATAACAAATTTCAATAGCTCTCCATCCCGCTACCCCCAGCATGCATTCCCTCCCCCTCCCCACCATCTCCCTTACACGTCGTTAACCCTTCCCGTCCCTGAATGCTTGCTGAAGTGGAATCTATGTCATGCACAGATCCCTGGAACGAGCAGTTCAAATAAAAAAAATGTGACGTGCGCAGGGGAGGGCTAACCCCTTCCCTACCAGATCCCGAGGGATATGAGGGGTTAACGGCACAGTTCCCCAAGAAGGTAAGAGCAATGTTATTAAAGGATGCAGAAAATTCTCTGCTGTTTTATGCACAAGAATAAAGTGGGTCCGGATCTGAAAATAAAAAATATTGGTGAAATTATGTACTTGATGGACAAAAACGGTGTGGGGACTGTGGTTTTAACCCCTTCACTGCCAGAGCGGGATCAGAGCTTGTGTTCCTGGCCTTGACTGGTGACTTCATGCAATCCGTCCCCCCACCCCCCAAAAAAAGGTTATAGTGAGGCTGAGAGGTGAACCGCTTGCAGAGAAAAAGTATTGAAAATGGACGTCCTGTGAAGGAGAGGAAAAGTTGGGCAACAATGAGAGGACATAAGGTTGCTGGAATAGTGGAGAATGAGACGTCACAGCAGAAAAAAAGGAAAATGTCAAGGGAGTGAAGGAGGAGAAGAATGGAATGAAAGATGAAAGATTGTGTGGTGCAAGTGGAATGGGAGATGAAGAAAACTGGAAAGGTGAAAGGAGATAAAAAGTGGGATGTGAATGAGGAGGGAGAGAAAGAAACAGAGTGATAAATGGAGAGGAGAATGAGTTGGATAGAAGAAAAATACCAAAGGACCATATACCCGGCTCATTTTATCTACCTATAAAGCTCAGACTTAATTCATTCTCAGGATAAGCATATGAACATCCAACATCGAGGTTATGTGTTTAAGGATCCTTCTGGATTTGTTTAATCCAATGTCTACTGACCTCATGCAGTTCTTATTCTAACATTTTAAGTCCTTTTGCAGATCTTAATTCCAATAGCTTTGTTCTAGAATGCTGCTACACATCCATACTGCAATAATAAGATTCATGTTATATTTACTTGTAGGCTCCAGCTCAAATAACTATGTTCTGTGAAGATAATTGATTGATTATTCATTGTATTCACTCTAGTGTACACTGCCAAAATATGTATTTGAGTTTCCCTGTGGTTACTTTCTTCAATACCTATGTTCTAGAATTCTCCAACAGTTACTTTTCAGTATGTGTTCTAGAGTTCTTATGCAGCTCCTTCATTCAATATGGGTTTTTCTGTAGTTAATGTGTATTTCCAATATACGTTATAGAGTTCTCCTGTAGATAATTCCTCCAGTAGCTGTGTTTTAGAGTCGTCCTGCAGTTCCTAACTCCAGTATCTATATTTAGAATGCTTGTGTAGATATTAACTTGAATATCTGTTTTCCAGAAGCCTTGCATGGAGCGTTCCCTTACTCTTCCCTTACTGCTTTCATAAATTCATCCCCTTAAGAGAGGGAAGAGATGACAGGTGATGACAAAAAAAGGTTGGTGACATGAGAAGGGCAACAGGACACATTTTCAATTGTATCAGTAATGGCAATTCCAACAGAAATCAAAACCCAGCAAGCATTTCATTATCCCAAAAAACGAGAGAAATCAATTGGTGATGTCCGAGCTGAGGGTGAGTGGGCAGAGAATCTGCGGGGGTTGGGGTATTAAAGTCTCTCTTTACTTTTTGTCCCAGCTCGTTAGCCCTCACTCGATGATTGGAGACTGATCCTCGAATGACACCCGACTGCTGTCTCGGAAGTCTGGGTGTCTGAGGTCTCCCAGAAATTTGATGGGTGTTAAAATGTGAGTGGAACCTGTGAGAGAAGAAAGGGGGGCTGACAACGGCCTAACACAGACAGGGTGGAGCGACAGGGGGAGAGAGAAAGCAGAGGGAAGAGAAAATAGGGGTACAGCGCGAGAAATATAGGGGAAGAAGGCAGAGAAAAAATAGTGTTGTAGGAGAGATTGGAGAGGGGGGCAGTAGAGAAAAGGAGGATTTACAGGTAGAAGAGTGTAAAGAAAATGGATGTAGGAGAGAAAAGAAGAGGATGGGAAAGACTGAAAAAAACAGTCAGAAGTTACAAAAGAAAAGGGAGGAAAGAATAGGCAATATGGGAAGAAAGAAAAGATAAAATAGGGAGGAAATTGGGATAAATGGAAATGTGGAGAGAGAAATGGAAATGTTGAAAGAGTGCATAGAGAAGGGAGAGAAATGGTGGAGACAGAGAAAATATATCGGAGGGCAAGAGAAGGCAGAAATAAGAAATAACGGGAGATTAAAAAAAAGGTGGAGAAATGGGTCGGGACTAGGACAAGAGATATAAGGGGTAGGAGAAAGAAGAGGTGAAGAGTGCCGTGGAAAAATATAGAGGAAATAGGAGAAAAGAAAATGAATAGAGGAAATGTAAAGAAGAGAGAGGGAGACAATAAAGAGGGGATGTGACAGAATTAGGTTGATAGAGAGAAGACAGAGTAGGGAGAAAAGAAAAGGCCATAAGAGGAAGGAAGAGTCAGAAGATAGAACAGATTGTAGATAGGAAAGAAGAAAGAGAACTGGGGAAAGAAAAGGTGAGAGGGAGGAAAAAGGTCGAAGAAAACGAGATTGAGGAGAGTGGAAGGTGGGAATGAAAGGAAGAGACGGGAGAGAAAAAAATACAAAGAGACAGGAGAAAAGGAAAGAGCCTGAGTTTAAGAATAGGATGACAGGAGAATGGAAAGATGAGATGCTGGAGGTACAGAGACAAGTTAGGAGGGAGGTTCAGAGATAGACAGGAGGAGGCTTCGAGACAGACAAGAGGTAGGCTAAAAGATATACACACAGACAAGAGGGGCCACAGAGATAGATATAAGGTAGGGACGGACAGACATAGACAGATAGGAGGGAGCCATGCAGACAGACAAGAGTGAGGCACCCACATAGACAGACATACAGAAAGGGGTACAGAGATAACTAGACAGACAAGAGGAATGCACAGAGCTATATAGACAGATAGATAGATAGATAGATAGATAGATAGATAGATAGATAGATAGATAGATGTTTTACTGAGGTCATGATGACGGTCTCATTTACTATTGGCTCTGTCTAACTTGTAACTTACGGGCTTGAATTGCTACGTACGGGTTCATGGTTTACGTTTTTAGACTTTAGCCATGTAATTAGGGGCTTGAGTCAATTGAATACAGCCAGAATTGTAACAAATGTCTAACCCGCAGGCATGCAGCCTGTATGAAGGTAATTACGGTCTTGGAATTGAATTGGGGCCATAGATGTTGAAAAAACAGAAAGAGATAATTTTTGACATAGACAAGAGGGAGGCTCAGAGACAGACAGAAGGGAGTCTTAGTGATTAATAAGAGAGAGGCTCAGAGAGATAAGATGGAATCTTGGAGCTAGATAAGAGGGAGACTCAGAGAGAGATGGGCAAGAGGGGGTCACAGATAGATAAGAGGGTGGCTTAGAGATCGATAGACAAGAGGAAGGACAAAATTTGACAAATACGAGGGACGTTGAAAAAAATAGGGGAGTCTCAGAGACAGAACAGAGAAAGACTCAGGGGCAGAGAGACAGAAGGCACATTCAGAGAGAGACTTATAGGAGATAGCGGACAGGAGGGAGGCTCAAGACAGGAAGAGACAATGAGAGACAGACATATAGGAGAGATTCTCAGACAGTAAAGAAAATGGAAGCTTGGAAGACAAAATGACAGGTAAGGCTCAAATTTAGACAGATAAACAGGCAGAAGGACAGATAAGCATATAGCAAACAGACAAACTGATAGAAGGCTTAGGGATAGAGACAGACAAGTGGGAGACACTTCTAGAAAGACACAGCGGCATACTAAGAGAGAAAGCAGCAAGAGAGACAGACAGTCACAGTCAGAGACAGACAGCAAGAGCCATAGCAGGAGAGACATACCAAGGAATAGCGAGAGACAGACAGGTGAAAGGCACAGCAAGAGACAGACAGAGGCACAAACAGAGACAGAAACATAAAGACCAAAGGCACACAATACACAAATTGTATCACAAACAAAAACTAACACAAATACACAATGAACACTTGCTAACACACATACAGCAAATGCACACATTAATAGACACAAACTAAAAGACATATACAGATTAAGAGATAAAAAGGACAATTTGTCTAATAACTAATATAAATATACACCACAAAGCACATCTGCTCACAGACATACACACACATATGGTGGTAAGAACAAAAACATATAAACCGTGAAACACACATTTACAGTAAGGAAAAAGCATTATATACTTAGAGAGGTTGACATACGCGCACATACACACAAGTATACTAAATTAAATAGATATATGCAGTTATATCTCATTATTACACACATAATGACACAGATAGACAGCTAGATAGCTAGACAGACAGACAGAGTATTATTGTGGCATAGACAGAGACAATGATACACAGTGACACACGCAAAGCCATACAGATACACAGTGACACACACAAAGCCATACAGATACACAGTGACACACACAAAGCCTCACATGATACACAGTGACACACACAAAGCCTCACATGATACACAGTGACACACACAAAGCCTCACATGACACAGGCATACACGGTAGTGCAGACTCATAGATGCTCTGACAGTGAGACACACACACTAAGGGATATATACACAGTGACAAAAAACACAATGACACACACAGACACAAACTGTGATACCCAAACATATACACACAGTATGAGGCATATTGAAAAAAAGAAACCCAGAGATAGTGAATCACACACAAATATAGTAACACACACAAAGAACACACGCTCAGACACAATAACACATACAGTTAGGAGGGCTCCATGTGTTCATTAACAGTTCCCAGCACATTGTCTAGAGAGAGAGATAAAGTGGGTGGGATGGGTGGTCTTATGCCACTTACCTATCAGGACCTCCCATTTGCCGCTGGCCTGTGACACCTCATATGCACATCGCATCTCACTGAGGGCCACTCCTCCCAGGATGAATATGATCAGGCGTGGTCCTGCACGATACTCCCCAGGGGCCTTGTTCTTGTGCCAGTGTCCATAGCGGGCACTAGGGGGGAAATTCCATTAGTAAAAGAGTGCCAGTTTAGTTTCTAATACACCAGGCTTCAATTCCACCAAACAGTACATGTATTTGCAGTGTTGCCAAATCCTTTGCTAATAGATTTTCATTGTATCCAACCCCAAGGTGCCTGGCAGAGCCCTAAGACAAAGTGGCATCATCCAGTGCTATGTAGGCAGTACCAACCCTATACCATCTGCATCCACTTGCTCAGCCAATGGCCAGTTTATATTCAATATAGACCTGGCTTCCGACACTAGTTGACTATATACATTTTTAAATGAGTTTATTTTTGTTTTAGTACACTGTTTCATCTATCATTAAATACTTTTATGGCCCAATAGCAAAATAATTTTGAAACAGTCCAAAATTGGTTTAAACTTAAAAATAAACATTGATTTTGTAAACAAAATGTGAGCTGGCTTATAGAGGGAATTGATAAAGAAGCATATCCAGTTGGATAATTACTAATTGTCATTATTATTCTAATCTATTGTACATTGACATGCTGTTCTTATCACCCACATTTTGACAGATACTAATTGGCCTTAGATAAAAAAAAAACAGTTTAAAGGGAGGCCTTTTATAGATATAATTTATGCTGAAAATATTTTCCATTGAAGCCTAATATTCTAACCCTTCCACTCAATTCATTTAATAATAAACAATGGTAATTATATTTATTTATTATTGTACTTTAACTGTGTCACTTTAACCAAAACCGTTCCAATATCCCATGATAGTGTGCTGATTTTGCTTATATCTATATCATCAAACCTATCCCGTCATACAACAACCTATAATAAATCACTGACGACAATAACAGTATTAAGACAATTAGATGTCATGACTTATTATAACTGCACTTCTAATTTGGATTCCTGGGAAGAAGCAAGCCACTAACCTTACAGCTGTTGTACTGAATGAAGCAGAGGAACGTGTGGAGATGTACGGGTAGTGTTTGGTATCCAACTTGTCTTCAATGGTGTCCTAGAATTTGGGCAATGTACAAGTACAAGGCATGAGAAATAGGAGTTTGAGGTAGAGATAAAATTTGAGAGGGAGATGGAAAGGGGAAGGAAAAATAAGGTACATTAAAAGATTGAAAAAAATAGAGAAGAGCAGAAAAACAATGATACGTCATGAAAAAGCAAATACATGGGAATGGAGTGAGGAGATAGGTGAAATTAACAGAGATAAAAGCAACTAAAAAGATTTCTATAGATCAATTAAAGGTTGTGAATATCGTATATATTGATGACCAGTAGACCTGGTCATCACACAGTTTCATCTTGTTGATTGTCCTGCCAATCTTACCTCCATGATGTCTTTGACGACAGGGGTCCATCGAGACAGTTGATAGGTCTGTTCACTGATCCTCTCCTTACGATCTGGTTTGCTGCGACGGCGAAGAGTGGACTGAACACAAAATACAAGAATGATACTCAGCTTGTATATAATCATCTTAACTAATCTAACATATATGGACTTTCCCCTACACAAGCTCCTTATTGAACTGGTTCTCAGCCTTTATGGGTCCTGAGACTGGATGGCTGCCATTGGAGACATCTCCAGGCTTTTAATAATCTATTTTTTACTGTAAAATTTTACGCAGTTAATCATATTCTCATTATCAGCCTCTCACCCCATCCATGCCTCCTTCTCAAAACACCACTCATTTCCCAGCAGTTAAAGGGACACATTTTTTTCTGGATGTTTTTAAAAAAAACTAAACTTAATAATGGACAAATAGTTTTTAGAATGTAAAAAAATAAACATAGTCTTTACTTTGTAAGCTAAAAGGTTTTCCATTAGTTCTCTGGAAAGTATTGGAAGTTTTAGATTCCACACTACCTCTACATTCAAACTCAACAGACACCCAAATGGCAATTGCATATAAAATGGAATACATTAGAGTGTATTATTTTTTCACAATCTAAAATCAATTTGCCAATGTTCAAGTGTTATTCAAAGAAGAATATCTTAAATGACTCAGGGACTGGTATACAATTAATGAATGGTTTATTGCAATGCTCTACTAATCAAGTCAGTGTTCTTTATCCAACCATGAAGCAGGTTGACAACTAGAGTTTTACACAGAACAAACCCTACAATGAAACTCTAAAGGGCACCACCATCAAACTTTCTTGACTATCCACAAATAAGAGAGTCTCTCGATGATTCCTACAAGCCAACCACAGCTCTTTCCTTCACAACTACACAGTCCCATTCAAAAATGAACAAGCATTGAGATACTCACATCTGTAATGATGGGAACACCCAGGTGTCCCATATTGGTGATAATCTCACTGTCTTCAGGTGGGATTTGGGCATGCTGGATCAGTTTGTTGAGGTTCTCCTCAGTGATCCCTGAAAAAATAAATATTCTCCATTAGCCTTCTACATCACCTTCTCGACACCTTGCTATCTACAGAGTTTCTCTCCCTCTATGTCATCTCCATGTAATTTAACAGTTATTCCACTTGTCCTCTCTCTTCAACCATGGCTACTCCATTCAATCTGTATCACTCCCCCTGTCATCTCCGCTGTTTTCACTCTTCAACTTCCAGTGCTTAGTACTCAATCTCCTCAACTAATTCCTTTGTCATTAAAATTTGCTTTCTACAACCTAAAGTTCTCCTTTCTTCACCAGTTCTCCTCCATCATCTCCTCTTCAGATTCATATCAACAGACTACCTTTCTCCTTCTGTCTTCTTCCCACACTCTCTTCTCTTTAGTCCTCTACCCACAATATGGCAAGAGGTAATAGGTGCACACAAAAAATGGAATGAGCAGAAATGTAACAATAGGTGCCCCGCCTGTAAACTACTTATCCTTATCAGTATTGAAATATTGCAGATATTCATTTGCAGTAGGCAGTCCATTTTTTATCAAATCTCACTGACCTTTTCCATAGTTTTTCTCAGTTATATTCCTTTTTGTATTCTTAGTTGTCTCACTCTCATCATCTCTACACCCTCCATCAACATATCACCCTATTTCTCCCCCTAATCATTTTTTCTCTATTCATCTTCCATATCTCTCTTTTCACAACCTATAAATTGCTAACTCCCTTAGATTCTGCATTACTTGTTAATTTCTCTGCTCCCTTTTTCTCTGCTCTCTTTTATGCTTCATCATCTCAAAATTCTCATGTTAGTTTTTATTACTCTATTATTTTTCTTGTATATTGCACCACATTTTCTTTATATATTCAATCTTTTTCCCATTATTCCAGTCTTCCTTCCCAGATTTTATCCATAACTTAATTCTTCCTCTGTCATTCTCTTCCTCATCCCTCCAATTTCTCTTGTACTCTCCTTGCTCCCTTTTAGCCACTTGATCTATAGTATTTTCTTTCTTATATTAATTGACCCATTCTCCCTTGATTTCAGATCTATTCTTTCATCTCATCCATTTTTATAAACATTCTCTTTTTAAACTCATCAGTTATCTCCATCCATTGACCTCATGTCACCTTTCCATTTATTCCTCTTCTTCTACCATTCTCCTAATCTCAATGTCTTTTTGTCCTTCTGTCCTTGTTTCTCTACCCAATTTCTTCAATAATCTCTTCTTCTTCTCTCATCCTCTTTATCTCCACCTCTCCCATCATCTCTAGTTTACTCTTCTCTTCCTTATTCCTATCTCTTACCATTCTTCAGGAAGATATAGAGAAGAATGATGCGGATCTTGTCATAGGTACTGACATTCCCATCCAAAAGGATTGGGACAATGGCCCTCATGGGATCTTTGATCTTCTCCCCCTCAGCATCTGTGCCCATGGCCAAATCCTGAGGAAAAAGCCACAACATTGAATTAGTAACACATGAAAAAAAAGCAACATTCCAAGGAATTTTATATACAGGGGGCGTGCCCCATATAAAGTGGAAATGGCAGTAGGGCGCTACAATATGCCAGTTGAATTTGTCTGACCTTTCGCTTGCAGGGACACAGAGAAAGGAGCAAACTATGGGACATGAAGTTTGTTACTCCTCTGTGGAGTGACATGTCACACAGATGCACTATGGGATTTGAAATCTGTCTATCCCCAGGCAGGAAACCCATCATACATAGGGAAGTGTTGGCCCTCACCTGTTCCACACGGCAGAGTTTATCCACAGTTCCTTGATAATGTTTCATGCAGTCCTCAGCAAGGTGGAGATGAGTGGAATACTGTAGAAAGGTAAGAGCGTTAGCGAGAGAGGCGGCTAATTCAATATCAGCTGGTACACAAGGGGATATCTCATGCCCTTCTCACCTTGCTCAGTTCCTTTTGGTATTGTGGCATTTTCTTCAGCATCTGAGAAAGGTCCCTCAGTGTGGCCTAAGATAGAAGAGAAACGCTGTGGTCAATATGCATGACAGATCATTATTATTATAAGATGCTCTGCATCTACATGATCCACACAATCACCTTGTCTCCTGTGGTCATCCTCTTGCTAGAAGAGAAGTCCTTCAAAGAGCGAGTTACTTCCCTAAATAGAAATACAGAGAGAGAACATCAGAAGATGGAAGGATAAGGAAGGAATTGAGACCTGCATCAGGGCAGATAATGAATGAAGAGATCAGGTAGACATGTATACATACTGTGATACTTCCGCAATATGCTTGTGGCGCAGGTTCACCCAGAGATCATCATCTTCATCCAGAAGGACTTCCTTCATTTTGTTATCCCCTATACCGCTAGTCTCATACCTGGAAGGAAAGATCTCACTGAGTACTCAAAAATGAAACAAGGTAATTTGTCTAGTGGGCATTTCATAACTCACGTATCTAGTAACTTACTTCACCCATAAACTACATATTAAGTAGCAACCATCTCTGCAGCAAAAGTAATGGTGCAGATGCACATTTATTTACTCCCAATCCAAAAAAAAAAGTACACAAAGTAAACATTAATAAATGTATTTGTATTTTACCCTATTCTACTGGGTGATGGTATAGTTTAGAGAAGCTGATAACATAAAGATAACCAATGAGTTACATAGTCCCTGTCCAAAAAGGGACTACAATCTAAGTATATGGGGGGGGGGGCGAAGACTTCAACAGACACGTTATGCGAAAAGGCTAAGTACATATGGAAGAGCGGATGCTACTCAGTGCCATAAAGTGTACCAGCAAAGGGCAACGCATCTTGATAGAGGTGGTGGTGTTTCATCTGAGCCTTGAAAGAGGTGAGATTATGACTTTTTCTAATGTTGAGCTTTCAAGAGGAGTGGGGCTATTAAAGAAAAGTGTTTCAGCCATAAAGGAGCTCTAGAACAGTGTGGAGACATTGCTAATCAAAGAATAAGACAAAATGAGGTATAGCAAGAGATGAGAAGATAGCTACAAGGAGTTGATAGCTGAGGAGTTAATAGCCTTGAAGCAGAAGAGGAGATTTATAAGGATTTATTTGATTTTATCGAAAAGCCAGTTGCAGAACTTTAGCATTGAAGAAGGAGGAAATTTAGAAGATAATGTATATGTTAAGACACAAAAGAGTATTACAATGTTTTTTCATATGCTCCATTCAGTTAACCTTATTTGTCTGATTAGAATGTCTCAAACTCACTTGTACACATCGTTTTCTACCGGTAGCAAGTCGTAGCTCATGGCCTGGAAGGTCAACTCATGAAGGACTGGAGATGATGGGTCAAACCCTCGATCCAGGATAATGAGCTGTGAGCGAGCCTTATCAGGACCCTGCAGAGAAGGGAGACTCAACATGTGGATGACCACCCAAGGAAACGGGTCTGTTTTTAGCAAAGACCACTGTAGTTTTGGAAAAACTTTACATCTTTGTGAATTTACTGTATTTAGAGCTACTGAATATGATGGTGTTTTATAAATACATGATAAAAACATTGTTGTCCTGTTAACATCATAATGATATTCCTCCTTTACTTAAGTGACTATTGCAGGCAAATCTGCACTGTTCAGAAAAAAAGTGTTAGCACAGCCTCCTGGCCAGAACCAATTTCACCCCCGGGATAACTAAAAGTTGAGATTGAGAGACGCATATCTGCTGGAAGCGACAATGCAAAAGTTCAAAGTTATACTTCATTTATTTTTTTAAATCTTGTTTTTATTGATGATGTATAACTAAATAAACAAATGAAACCTAATAATATGATACCAAAGTGGCCCTTTTTAATAAATCTCATCTTCCCTATGGAAGATATAACGATTGGACTTTTGCCTTCTGGGCTAGTAAATAAGTACCAAATATACAATATAATTTTTTTCTTCTTCAGCACTGTGCTATCGCTTGCTTGTTTGTCTGCATGCACATATGAACACAAAGTAAACTCACCTCCCCCATAGTTGGATCATCAGCTTTGTAAGCATCCAGTTTATCTTGGATCAGCTGTGAAAGCATCGCATTATCTTTATAATCTCTGCAAATGAAACACAGAACCTCCACTTATACAACATAGTACTCAAAATACAGTAAAAATTCCCCTAACAAACCCTATAAACATTTTGCATATTGCTCTCCAAAAGCCCCTCTAATCTGCTTATATCTACCTAAAAATTTGGATTAACTACGCCTTATGCTTATACTAGGCATGCTTAAATTAATTCAACTTATCTTCCAACTTCAATTTGTGGTTTCTTGTTCTTACATTTCTCTTTTTCCCTCGTGCACGTTATTAAATCATATATTTGAATGTTTCTATCCTATCTCCATTCTGTTCCCTAGTCTATACATAATAAGGTCATGATGTCTTTCCTTTGTATTTTAGATAATGCACCATTATAGTTTTGAATAGTTTCTAAATTGTTAACAAGATCACGCTTTTTTTCATGCACTCAGATCTCACCCGCGGTAGCGCACAGCTGGATATTCCTTCAGGGTGGCACACAGAGTGGCAATTTGCTCTGCCAGACGTTCCAAGATTGGGTTCTTCATCTGAGCTTTGTGAGGGCTGTAGAAACTGTGAAAGGAGTCTGGGTAATCCAGAGAGAAAACCTGAAAATGACACAGAATTACATTTATACAATGTGACATTGTGATGATTACTAAAGACTTAAAGCCGTATTAAATCGTGATTCAGCCAATTGAATAGGGCTCTATATGAGCACAGAGCATTTTTTTTTTACAGAACTTTTTAGTTAGTGAACTTATATCCAAAAGCAAGGTCTTCACTAACTAAAAACATCTGTCCAAAAATATGCTCGGTGCTTATATATATTCAATTGGACGAATCACAATTTAATAAGGCTGTAAATAAATAAGCTGAGGAATGTGTCAAGTGAAAAAGTGCTGCTGATGAAACCGGTCAGACAAAGGGGTGTAAATCATGTCAAAAATAATAACGTGTTTTAGAACGCAAAAAATAAACACAATCTTTACATTTTTTATATGCAATTATTGTTTACTGCATGGCTCCATTTTGATCTCTTCCCTACTGATGCTGTTACTCTGGTGGGTGTGTCCTTGTAAACTAATGATCAAATCACCTGCAGATGTAAATGCAATGCTGTAATTGTGCAGACAGACAGATTACTTAAAGGGACAAGGAAGATTTCTAGATTTCCCTACCAACATAATATACCTATGTATCACTTTATTTTTGTGTACTTTATTTTATTAAGAAGTGCTTAAAAGTTCTGTTTTTTGCCCCAAATCTCACTAATAGTTCCTAACTGGTTTTCCCTTCTGTAGCTAATGAAGACACTGCACTTCTAAGTACAGGGGATGCACTGTCTCATAGTAACCAATCAGTGTCAACATTCTGCAACATGCTGCTTAAAAGGGGTCAATGACAGCCTAATTTGAAACACTGCACTTCATAGTCTGTGTATTCACGAGCTGCAGAGGGAAGACCCACATAGGTAAACATTTTAAGACTTTAGGCATAAAAACTAAGCTTTTAAGCACTTCTTAATAAAAAAAAAGTACATAAAAGTAAGTAGATACATAGGTATATTATATTCCTAGTGAAATCCAGAAACCTCCCATGTCTGTTTAATCCGGTCAGTTTGTACACTAAAAAAAGGTGAAGGGGTGATCCTTCAGTTAGAAAAAGAAGATATAAATAGAAAGACACAGGATATGGGTCTATTGATGGAGGAAGTAACTCTTAATTGTGAAAGAGGATAAGTCGCAGGAAGCAGATGGGATACTAAAGATACTAAAAGAGCTTACAAGGTGTGCTGCAAAGCCATTAGGATAATTATTTAGCCAGTTAGTCCTTAACGCAGTTTGCAGACACTGAAAGCATTTCTTTCTTCATTGCATTTGAAAGAAGGTTTGATAATGTACCACTGTGTGCTTTCTTTTTCAAATGATGCTCTCAAAGCAAAACAATACAGATCTGGGGCTTGTCCCTATAAGCCAATGAGTAGTAGAATAGCTGTAGGACTCACTCTTGTCTGACAATGCACTCAACCAAAATCCATTTACCACAAAGTAACCCCCCTAAACTAATTTGATGACCAACAACAAACTTCCGAAATGGAGGCACATTGAGGTGTAGAGCAAGAAATGTAGCATCAGCACTCAGGTGTAAACCCCCTCCTCCCGCCCCTCTTATTCACGGTCACCTCTTACCTGGGACTCATAGGGAAGGAAAGCAATGTTTATCTCTGTCAGCGTCTTGATAACTTTGGATGCTCGTGACTTGACCAGTTCATTAAACAGAGTGTCTGGGCAGGCTGTGGAAAGACACACTAGGGTTATAATCCGCAGAAGATGAAGATCAGGGGGTCAGCGGATCGAGTTTTATAATCCCAAATAAAGTAGCATTTAATCTAAGCAAGGCATTACCATTCTGATATAATACATTTTACTTGTTAACACAAAGATAAATGAGTTAATACCGTTCTGAACCTTTTAACATTATTTCTGTCATCCATATAAATAAAGGAACACGTAGGCAGACTCATTAAAGTCCTGTGTGCATGTTAAAATGATTTTCTCTGGGAAAAGAAATTGGAAAAAGTCATCATGGCCCTGGTCAATATCTTCTAAAAGCTTAGTGAATCTGGCCAAAAGAGGAGGGCATGCTTTCAGAAGAGAAGGGAACTTAGAGGGGAAATGGAAAGAAGGCAGGAGGGAGGAAGACATGGGCAAAAGAGGGAAATGAGGAAATGGAAAGGGGGCAAGGAAGGGACCGGGAGGGACATGACTGTGGGAGTGAAAGTTATGGCAAATGGGGAAGAGGTGTGGGAATAGGGTAAAGGGATTGGAAAGGGGTGGAAGATGAAAGTATGAGGTATCTTGTATGCCGGACCTTGTTTTATCTGACATATTAGGCTATGGTCTTATTGGCATTTTGGGAAATATGGCCATGCTAATTAGTAGTATTAAATGTCTGTTGTAATGTATCAATACGAGGCATTATGAAAAATGATTTTGCAAAGTATTTTTTTTAAATAAAATCTTTGTTGTAAAATGTAATTTTAAACCTCTGATGTTTGCCTTCCAGGATATAAAGTAGGGGCAAATAGCAAATTACTCTAACTCAAGGTGTTCTTGATGATTTAGCTCTAACAGCATTTGGACAAAGAGTCCTCCAATGATTTTAACATATTGTGTATTGTGTCAGTAACGGTACAAAATAACATACGGATACAAATATAAATCAATATATAAATATATATTTATATTTATATAATGTTGGGAGCCTCCAACAGGATCAAACAATAGGGCTTTAAAAGTTACATTTAAACTATATTGTGTTTCAGGATTTAGGTGTCATAGAGAGAAAGGATCTGCCTAGGAGGCTGTTGAATCAAAGTCTTTATATGCCTCCTTCCCTGCAGGGAAACTGTAGAAGAGAAGGCAGATAAGACACCTTTCAGGACTTCTGGATATCTGATAGGGGTTAGGCAGTTCTGCAGGTTGGAGAAGCGCTAAAGTTTACCCTACTTCATTTGTAAATGTTAATCCATATTTGGATAAATTAAATCAAAGTAGTATGTAGAATACATAGCATTTCTGATACTGTGACTACATAGGAATATACATGTTTCTTATCAATGCCTGAAGAAATCTTTTTTTAGACACAAAGAATAACAACGCTAGCATCAGCAATGTTCAGGGGCAATGTTCAGGGACATAATGGGATTACATTACCATTTTTTTAGACTCAATGAGTCATTATAAAATTATTGCAGGAGTGGAATTTTTTTTTTTTTTTGCTATAGATAAAATAACTGTATGCGTGCAAACAAAGTTCTGGTGCAGAGGCGTTTTATGGACATTTCTTCTGTGGTTTTGTTTAATGTAGCGAGTTATATCTGCACATAGAGAACTGTTAGCTAAATGTACTAGTTATAATTCTTAAATGACCACTATAACATGAGATAGATTTTTAATTAGGCATTGATCATTAATAAAAATTAATACTTAGTATTGATCTTAAAAAAGCAATATTCAGTATTAAACTTACGGTCAAAGTTCAAATCGAGCTGCTGTGATCTACCCACTATGAAGTTGATTGCTTTGTCTACCTGGTAGCTGCTAAATTTTCAGACATAATGTTTGCCACCAATGATCTTCATTGGCTGGAGACTTGCTCTGGTAGACTTGGCAACAAGCTTTTGCTGGGGGTAGCCTATGAGTGATTGCTTATTCTCTTATCATTTCTGATTTTTCTTTAATACTTTTAAATCTGTCTCTCAGCCAAAAAACCCATACTACCTGTAATGACCTAATCAGGGAGGAGACAAACACTCAGCTAAAAGCAACGACTCGAATCCATGACATTGAAATTAATACTGAATATTGCTATCATAAATTATTAATTAGGAATTTTATTAATGACACATAATATATAATTACTGACAATAACACAAAGTTAGAGAGTCACAGCAGAACTTACAGTCAGTAAAGAAGACATGAGCTGCCCTGTATTTGGCTGAAGGAGGATCTTTGAAGTCGCTGATTAGTGAGTGAATAGACTGCAAAAGAGAGAGAGTGCATGAGACAGGCAGGAGACATCATACTACTGGAATAAACAATGTGCAGAGGTTTGCATGAAATTAGATATAAACTAAATAATTCCAATGAAATATATTAATGTACAGGAACTCAGAGTGTATCCTTTAACCCCTAGAAACATTGATTTATTGGCAAATACAACCAGAAAATCCCATATAATCTGCAAATGTTATTTACCTAATAAATATGGCTTAATTAATCCTCAGGATGGCGCTCATTGCGAGCCTCTCCTGTCGTGTACTTTTGGTACTTTTGGTGCTCTGAGAGAGATATATATTTCTATGTATATGTATTAATTAATAATGAATGATTTCTTAAATAAATTAATATACTTTAATTATTTATAATTGATATATGCAGCGAGCAATAGGCTGAAGAGCTAACAATCTGTTTGTATTTTGCGTCTGCATAGAATATACATTGTGAGTGTTCGTGCCCTGCTTATAAAGTGTAATGAATGTTCCAAATGTGCATTGTAAATAGGCTGCGTGTGCGAGGTAAATCCATTGGTTTATTGTGTAAAGCGTCATTGTGTAGTCGTAATGTTATTAATGTGGTACGCATCTCGTGAGCATTTTACGGCTTTTGTAATAGTGTATCTTGCAGGTCGTAGTGTGATGTGTAAAGTGCTACGCGGTTTGCAGTGTTTTGCGTGGTCCGGGGTCGTTTAGCCTCGTTTTCATTTTTTTCAGCTGCCATTTTTTTCCTTGCTTAGGCGATTTGAGTGGCGAAAATCATCTAATTTGAGTTAAATTCGCATTCCACCTCACTCACAGACGTCCTGGCTGTTGCCCCATGCTGTCTTTGATGTTTTGGGAATTTTTGGGGGTGTATTTAGTGTGTTTTTAGGGTTTTTTGTTTGGCCGCTAATCTCGTAAATTTTAGCGTTGCGTCCGGCGTCTCGTATTTTAGCGGCTCGGCTCGCTTCGCTTAGGTCATCGGCTAAGTGCTGCAGTTTAACGGCTCGCCTCGCAACGATGATCGCCTTTGACGCTCATCGGTAAAGTCCTACGCGTTAACCGCTCGCTTCTCCTAAGTCATACGCACCTCGCACACCGTGACAACGTCTGGCAGTTTGACAACTATTATATGTGATATCCTTTAATCTTTGCTGTTAATTCATCTACCAACTCCACACTATCCTTCCTCTTCTGTCATTAGACCTCACCTAACACTCTGATTATTGTTGCATTTAAACTAATATGATTTTTGTGTCACATTGTTGGGTGGTCCTGTGCCAGCTCTCATACGTGGTATCGCTTGTTGGGACTGGCCAGCCACCTGGCATTTTCGAGGACTAATCCATCTGTTTCAATATGGGCGTTGTGCCATTTGGCTCCTACCACTAGCCGCCACAATGACAGTGTTTACTGTATAGTACCAGATGTTTAATAAATGCAGCTGTCACTTAAAATCTACACATGATTTACCTGACTATTTAGCTATGTACAGTTCGAGATTTTGCTGTGTTTCAGTTGTGTTGTCATGTTGCGTTATTGTAGATGTTGTGTGTTATGACACTATCCCACACAGAAAATAACCCTTAAAATTCAGTCTGGAACTAGATTCAAAAGTAGTTCAATGGATAGGACACTGGCTGAAGGATGGGCGTCAGAGAGTCATTGTTAGTGGGATGGTTACTAGCAGAGTGCCTTAGGGATCAGTGCAGGGTCTTATTTTGTTGAATATATTTATAATGATATTACTAGAGGATTTCAAGGGAAAATTTGCCTTTTTTGCAGATGACATAAAAATAAGTAACAAGGTAGACATTCCAGGAGGTGCAAATAAAATGTGTAATGATTTAATAAAACTAGAAAATTGGTCTAATAGGTGGGATTTAAAATTCAACCTATCAAATGAAATGCCTCTAGGACAGTTTAGTTGGGTGGTTATGGTACCTATCTGCTGACAAATCTAGATTTCTATTGTGTCAAGCTGCAAGTCATCATTTTGTGTTACCTTTTCAGATGGTGTGATCAGATACACTGCTTCCAGGCTGGGGAGAGGCTCCCTACGTTTGTTAATGTCCTCCACAACTAAAAGTAAAAAGCGATGAAGATAGAAGTCACACAACTGTTGTAGCACACTGTGCATAACTTAACAAGCATTGCATTTAAAGTAAGACTGTAGTGTTAAAATAATTGATACCACTTTAAAACTATAGGTTGTAACATAATGAAGGCAACTATCTGCAGCTTTGAACTATTACTATTTTATTTATTTATTTATGCATACTTCTAGGGAGCTGATATGTGGGCAGAAATATGTGAGTCTCCATGTTACATCTCCTAATGTAATCACAGCACAACAAGCAACTTCCTATTGGTCCACTGGTTTTTAAGGTGTAGCTTCTAATGCTAAAACCATCATCATATGACTGTGTGGACCAATAGAAAGCTGCTGGCCGCTGTTTGTTTTAAAAGATGCAATATGGAGAATCACTAGACATTCACAGCTTGTGAACATGGCACCCCCTAGAGATGAGAAGAGAGTAATTAAATAAACAAATCTAATAAGGCTTTCCTTATGCTGGCTGCAAATTATACTTTAGAAGGGCCACTACAGTGTCTCTTTATAATCAGAACAGCCCTCTCCTATTTCATAAAATAATTCTGTTTATTTAAACAAAGTTTTTTTTAAACAGATGGCTGCTCTTTTTAAAATTCTTTTGACTTCCCAAACTATCCCCCACCCACATTGTAAAAAGGCTCCTGCCTTTTTTATACACACAATATCCATAAAAGGCTCCTCCCCCTCCATGTTAGTTACTCCATTTATAAATACAAGCCTTCCAACTCTGTAGAGCCCCACCATATAAAGACCACCTACTACGTCACACCAAAAGTGTAGTCACTTACTTGTGATCCCTTCTGTCATAATATCTGTCATCTTACAGCATGATGATAACATGCGCATACTGAGCTGATCCACCACCAACACCTGCAGGGACACAAAGTGATTTACATCAGAAACCGGATCGAATCACACAATGTGACTTACATCAGACACAAATCACACAAATTGACTTACATCAGACACAAATCACACAAAGGGTGACTTACAACAGACACATATCACACAAAGTAACTTACATCAGTCACAGAAGCAAATCCCACAATGTGACTTACATCAGACACAAAACACACAAATTGACTTACATCAGACACAAATCACACAAAAGTGACTTACATCAGACACATATCACACAAATTGACTTACATCAGACACAAATCACACAAAAGTGACTTACATCAGACACAAATCACACAAAGTGACTTACATCAGACACAAATCACAAAGTGACTTACATCAGTCACAGAAGCAAATCATACAATGTGACTTACATCAGACACATATCACACAAATTGACTTACATAAGACACAAATGACACAAAAGTGACTTACATCAGACACAAATCACACAAAGTGACTTACATCAGACACAAATGACACAAAGTGACTTACATCAGACACAAATCACAAAGTGACTTACATCAGTCACAGAAGCAAATCATACAATGTGACTTACATCAGACACAGAAGCAAATCACACAATGTGAATTACATCACACACAAAGTAACTTACATCAGACACAAATCACACAAAGTGAGTTACATCTGACACAAATCACACAAAGTGACTTACATCAGACACAGAAGCAAATCATACAATGTGACTTACATCCGACACATATCACACAAATTGACTTACATCAGACACACATCACACAAAGTGAGTTACATCAGACACAAATCACACAAAGTGACTTACAACAGACACAGAAGCAAATCATACAGTGTGACTTACATCAGACACATATTACACAAATTGACTTACATCAGACACAGAAGCAAATCACACAATGTGAATTACACCACACACAAAGTAACTTACATCAGACACAAATCACACAAAGTGAGTTACATCAGACACAAATCACACAAAGTGACTTACATCAGACACAGAAGCAAATCATACAATGTGACTTACATCAGACACATATCACACAAATTGACTTACATCAGACACAAATCACACAATGAGACTTACATCAGACAAAGCGATTTACACAGTGACTTACATCAGACAGTGATATAGACTTCTGCCAAGATTATTTACATGAAATGATGTACATGAGATAAAGTGGTTTACACCATGTGACTCACATTAGACAAAATGATTTACATTATACACACACACACAACAGAGCTCACATCACAGAAAGTCATTAACACCACAAATACGGACTAATATCCTACAGATAAAAAACTATGTCATTATATGAATTATAATTATAAACAAATAAAAAACTTCATGACTAAAGTAATGAAATGTGTAGAACAACACACAGGCAGTGTGACACGCAGATTGATGATGGTACACACAGTTTGGCAGATACAGAATAATGCTGAATGACACACAAAGGTCTGTACCTTCCACTCTCCTTTCTTCTTCACCTTACGGATCACATCATGCATGATTTCTGCAAGAGATAACAAAGCTAAGTTAGTAAAGTCATACTCTGTATTTTCATATTGTGCTCCTATACGACAGAATCAAGGTAATAACAATTATCACAGGTTTGTAAGCGAGTCTGATGACCTCCTCCCACACCTAGGAGTATATTTAAAACAGGCTCTATTGCAGCTAAAGCTCACCCAATGACAACTTCAGTACTGCTAATCAAAGTACATACAATGACAAGTTCTATGTTACAACCCAAAGCACAACCAACAACAAATGTAACCTTCAGTACTGCTACCCAAACCTCATCCAACACCTTCAATACTGCTACCCAAACCTCATCCAACACCTTCAGTACTGCTACCCAAACCTCATCCAACACCTTCAATACTGCTACCCAAACCTCATCCAACACCTTCAGTACTGCTACCCAAACCTCATCCAACACCTTCAATACTGCTACCCAAACCTCATCCAACACATTCAGTACTGCTACCCAAACCTCATCCAACACCTTCAGTACTTCTACCCAAACCTCATCCAACACCTTCAGTACTGCTACCCAAACCTCATCCAGCACCTTCAGTACTGCTACCCAAACCTCATCCTACACCTTCAGTACTGCTACACAAACCTCATCCAACACCTTCAGTACTGCTACCCAAAACACCCCAAAGACATTATCAAAACTGCTATCCAAAGGTCAAATAATGGCATCTTCAGTATTGCTAACCAAAACTCACTGAAAAACTTCAGTACAGCTATCCGATGCACACCCAATGATACCATCAATACTATTATCCAAAGGTCACACAATGATACCTTCAATACTGCTACTCAAAGCACACCCATTAACATCTTCAGTACTGTGTCCCAAATCTCACCTAACAAATACCTTATGTACTGCTACCCAAAGCACACCCAATGATACTGTCAATACCACTATTCAAAGCTCACACAAAGTCACCTTCAATGCTACTTCCCAAAGCGCACCTGTCAACACCTCAGTACTGCTACCCAATGCATACCCAATGACACCTTAGTATTTGGACTCAAAGCACATTCAATGACAACTTTATGAATTCTACCCAGAGCAAATCCAATGGCACCTTAAGTAATGCTCTGCAATTCTCACCCAATGACACCTTTAGTACTGCTACCCAAAGCACTCCCCAATGACACCTTCAGTACTGGTAACCAAAGCTCATCCAATTACACCTTTAGTATTGTTATCCAAAGCAAACACAACAACACCTACTGCTAAATACAGCACACCAACCAATACTACCTTCAGTGCTCCCACCCAAAGCACATTCAAAGACAACTTAAGTAATGCTACCCAAATCTCACCCAATAATGCCTTCAATGCTGCTCTCCAAAGCTTACCCAATGACACCTATAGTACTGCTACCCAAAGTACACTAAATAACAACTTCAATGCTGCCCCCCAAAGCTTACCCAATGACACCTACAGTACTGCTACCCAAAGCACATTCAATATGAACTAGCAAACCTGACTATTCCTTGTACACCAAATCCCTTCCTCAGAATTCCATGTGGCGAAGCAAGTTTATATTCCATTTTATTTTAAGATAATACAATGAAACATAACAGGAATGTACAGGCATTATGCAACTACACATTTGCGAATTTATTTGAGTAGTTTTAAATAATAATTCTCACACAGCACTGGGAAATACAGTGCTAGTTTTAAGCACAAGTTGATATTTTCACTGTATGAAAGTAAAAAGTTGCACCCACACATTAAACTGGCAGAGAAGAATAACAATACTTTTTCTAAAAATAAATTACATTCAGTTGTATTTTGTACACATCTGGATTCAACTAAAATAGATTATTGTCAACGTAAACTTCAGTGTGTTATTCAAATGCCCAAATATTGATAATTTTCTTTGAATTGCTGTGGTCTAGACGGTGCTCATTATAGGCTGCCTCCAAGCCAGAGCCAATAAGCTAGTCATTGCCAAGAGAAACCACTTCCCTTAGATTGTAAGTTTGCGAGTTTTCAATTGTGTGTCCGTGTCTTAGAAACAAGCACTATGTGCATTTGATTATATGCTCAAAAACAGGGACCTCCATTCTTTATAAGGTGTTAAGTTTGTTTTTTGCCTTGTACAATACCACTGTACAGCGCTATGGAATATGTTGGCGCGATATAAATAAAGACAATAATAATAATTATAATTAAGTATCTGAAACCTTTAGCCAATGAAGAGTACCTCCACTCCTATGTAGCCAAAAAACATCTTGCTACTGTTGTAAGGTCATTAAAGTTGTCCTTTATATAATTTTCTAATGTATACGACATGTTCTTCACAAATGACGGACAGTGTTGCTTTAATACACCCTCATTCAATAATTACAGAAACTTAATGTAGTCACACCCTAAATTTTGGCTGTAAATTAACAATTAAATGTATTTCAAGAAAATCCCCTTTAGTACAATATTTACATAAACAAAGTGGTACAGAGAAATGAATAATAATGAAATAAAATATCTTTACGATTACATTTCTACGGTAAATTATATAATAACTTATCCTCTAAACCACAACAGAGGAGCAAAATTAAAAACAATTTAAATGGCATCACTATCGGTTTTATAGTATATATGGATCCTAATATCCAATCACAATTTCAGATGTTGTAGTTATTTATTAAGCACAGCTCTATGTTTCTATAATATAGTATCACAAAAGGAAATTCTCTATTAATCACAATTCCTGCCTAGGTAGACATTTATGTTGAGTGTTGCTTCCAAATTTCAGTGTTTTTAAAATTGTTTTTAAGATTGCTGCTCTGTTGTGGTTTAGAGGATAAGGTATTTTTTATTTTATTTTAGGGATGTAATAAAGGTATTTTATTTTATGTGTATTCACTTCTCTATACCCCTTTTGTTTGTATAAAGGGTTACTAACTGTGATTTTCTTGAACTACCCATTCTATGCACACACACACACCTCAATTAATCAATACCATTGGTGTATAATTTCATTATATAGATGAATAATAATAATAATAATAATAATAATGAATAATCAGAGTATTGTAATATATAGTGATACCTTTTTTATTGGACAAACATATTGATAATGATTATGCCGAGCTTTCGAGAGTGACCTCTCTTTGTCAAGTCAGAAGCAGTACTAATTGCAGGTTGAAAAAAAGAAATTCCAAGTGACAGACTTCATTATTTTTTTCTTTCAATGGGAACCTAAAAAAAGTATTGCATCTGACTTAACAAAGAGAGGTCGCTCCCGAAAGCTCGTCATAATAATTATGAGTATGTTTGTCCAAAAAAAAAGGTATCTATATACACTGCAATATTCTGATTATTCATCTAGTTTACTGGACACTCATCACTACCTCATTGCGAGCCTCTCCCGTGCTCTTTTCTTTTTTATATAAATATATATTTCTTGTTATAATTAATTAGTTAAATAATAAATTAATACACTTTACCTATTTGTAATTAATATATCGAGCAATCAATATGCTGAAGAGCTATCAATCGCTTTTGTTTTTCCTGCAGCATACAATGTACATTTGGACTGTTGGTGACATGAGGAAAAAGTGTCAGCAATGTGGCAAGTGTGCAGTGTAAATAGGCTGAGTGTGCGAGGGCAAACCGTTTGTTTAGTTGTGCAAAGCAGCATTTTAGAATGGTAATGTTATTAGTTTTAAGTTAGTGTTATAAAATGGCGGCGATTGTCTATGTTTTTTTGGGTCTCAAGCATTTTCTGTCCTTCCTAATAGTGTACTTTGTACCTCGTACGTTCCTAGGTAAAAGTTGTATGTGCCTGGCGGTATTTTGCGTGCTTAGGGGTCGTGTAGCCTCGTTTTCGTTTTTTTCCGGTTGCCATTTTTTTCTTGCGTAGGCGATTTTCGAGTGGCGAATCGAATTCGACTTAAATTTGGGTGCAACCTCACTCCCAGATGATTTTTAGATGTGCGCGGTTCGGCCGTTACCTTAGTATTTTTTGTGGGTCGTATTTTTGTTTCTCTATGTGGCGGTTTTCTTTTCAAAGTGTTACTGGCCATCATTTTTGCAGGAGATTATTTCAAAGTGCTACGGGTCTCGCACTGTGAATTGTGTATTTCAGTTTTCTGATGATTTGTAGTCTTGCGAGTAGTAGGTATGATGCTTAATCAGCGCAAGAAGTGCCTTCGGCCTGGCCGCAACTCACAATGGCTGCAGTTGCGGCGGGCTCGCTTTGAGAGCCCGCAATTTTAACGTTACGTTACCAACATTTTTTAGCAAGCCTGCGCTGCTGAGAACTATATATTTGATATATAGATATATGTAGGCTCACAAATACAGGGAGTGCAGAATTATTAGGCAAATGAGTATTTTGACCATATCATCCTCTTTATGCATGTTGTCTTACTCCAAGCTGTATAGGCTCGAAAGCCTACTACCAATTAAGCATATTAGGTGATGTGCATCTCTGTAATGAGAAGGGGTGTGGTCTAATGACATCAACACCCTATATCAGGTGTGCATAATTATTAGGCAACTTCCTTTCCTTTGGCAAAATGGGTCAAAAGAAGGACTTGACAGGCTCAGAAAAGTCAAAAATAGTGAGATATCTTGCAGAGGGATGCAGGACTCTTAAAATTGCAAAGCTTCTGAAGCGTCATCATCGAACAATCAAGCCTTTCATTCAAAATAGTCAACAGGGTCGCAAGAAGCGTGTGGAAAAACCAAGGCGCAAAATAACTGCCCATGAACTGAGAAAAGTCAAGCGTGCAGCTGCCACGATGCCACTTGCCATTAGTTTGGCCATATTTCAGAGCTGCAACATCACTGGAGTGCCCAAAAGCACAAGGTGTGCAATACTCAGAGACATGGCCAAGGTAAGAAAGGCTGAAAGACGACCACCACTGAACAAGACACACAAGCTGAAATGTCAAGACTGGGCCAAGAAATATCTCAAGACTGATTTTTCTAAGGTTTTATGGACTGATGAAATGAGAGTGAGTCTTGATGGGCCAGATGGATGGGCCCGTGGCTGGATTGGTAAAGGGCAGAGAGCTCCAGTCCGACTCAGACGCCAGCAAGGTGGAGGTGGAGTACTGGTTTGGGCTGGTATCATCAAAGATGAGCTTGTGGGGCCTTTTCGGGTTGAGGATGGAGTCAAGCTCAACTCCCAGTCCTACTGCCAGTTCCTGGAAGACACCTTCTTCAAGCAGTGGTACAGGAAGAAGTCTGCATCCTTCAAGAAAAACATATTGGTCACTGATTTGTTTTTGTTTTGTTTTTGAATGTCAGAAATGTATATTTGTGAATGTTGAGATGTTATATTGGTTTCACTGGTAAAAATAAATAATTGAAATGGGTATATATTTGTTTTTTGTTAAGTTGCCTAATAATTATGCACAGTAATAGTCACCTGCACACACAGATATCCCCCTAAAATAGCTAAAACTAAAAACAAACTAAAAACTACTTCCAAAAATATTCAGCTTTGATATTAATGAGTTTTTTGGGTTCATTGAGAACATGGTTGTTGTTCAATAATAAAATTAATCCTCAAAAATAACTTGCCTAATAATTCTGCACTCCCTGTATCCAAACATAGAAAAAATATACATACACTTAAAAAACACACACATAGACACACATATTTTTTTCTTTTCGGTTTTATGTAGTAGCCTGGAAGGAAGTCCTACATAGAGATGCATTATACTTTACAAAAAATTTAAAAGCCCTGGCTACCAACCCTATATACAGGGAGTGCAAAATTATTAGGCAAATGAGTATTTTGACCACATCATCCTCTTTATGCATGTTGTCTTACTCCAAGCTGTATAGGCTCGAAAGCCTACTACCAATTAAGCATATTAGGTGATGTGCATCTCTGTAATGAGAAGGGGTGTGGTCTAATGACATCAACACCCTATATCAGGTGTGCATAATTATTAGGCAACTTCCTTTCCTTTGGCAAAATGGGTCAAAAGAAGGACTTGACAGGCTCAGAAAAGTCAAAAATAGTGAGATATCTTGCAGAGGGATGCAGCACTCTTAAAATTGCAAAGCTTCTGAAGCGTGATCATCGAACAATCAAGCGTTTCATTCAAAATAGTCAACAGGGTCGCAAGAAGCGTGTGGAAAAACCAAGGCGCAAAATAACTGCCCATGAACTGAGAAAAGTCAAGCGTGCAGCTGCCACGATGCCACTTGCCACCAGTTTGGCCATATTTCAGAGCTGCAAAATCACTGGAGTGCCCAAAAGCACAAGGTGTGCAATACTCAGAGACATGGCCAAGGTAAGAAAGGCTGAAAGACGACCACCACTGAACAAGACACACAAGCTGAAACGTCAAGACTGGGCCAAGAAATATCTCAAGACTGATTTTTCTAAGGTTTTATGGACTGATGAAATGAGAGTGAGTCTTGATGGGCCAGATGGATGGGCCCGTGGCTGGATTGGTAAAGGGCAGAGAGCTCCAGTCCGACTCAGACGCCAGCAAGGTGGAGGTGGAGTACTGGTTTGGGCTGGTATCATCAAAGATGAGCTTGTTGGGCCTTTTCGGGTTGAGGATGGAGTCAAGCTCAACTCCCAGTCCTACTGCCAGTTCCTGGAAGACACCTTCTTCAAGCAGTGGTACAGGAAGAAGTCTGCATCCTTCAAGAAAAACATGATTTTCATGCAGGACAATGCTCCATCACACGCGTCCAAGTACTCCACAGCGTGGCTGGCAAGAAAGGGTATAAAAGAAGAAAATCTAATGACATGGCCTCCTTGTTCACCTGATCTGAACCCCATTGAGAACCTGTGGTCCATCATCAAATGTGAGATTTACAAGGAGGGAAAACAGTACACCTCTCTGAAAAGTGTCTGGGAGGCTGTGGTTGCTGTTGCACGCAATGTTGATGGTGAACAGATCAAAACACTGACAGAATCCATGGATGGCAGGCTTTTGAGTGTCCTTGCAAAGAAAGGTGGCTATATTGGTCACTGATTTGTTTTTGAATGTCAGAAATGTATATTTGTGAATGTTGAGATGTTATATTGGTTTCACTGGTAAAAATAAATAATTGAAATTGGTATATATTTGTTTTTTGTTCAGTTGCCTAATAATTATGCACAGTAATAGTCACCTGCACACACAGATATCCCCCTAAAATAGCTAAAACTAAAAACAAACTAAAAACTACTTCCAAAAATATTCAGCTTTGATATTAATGAGTTTTTTGGGTTAATTGAGAACATGGTTGTTGTTCAATAATAAAATTAATCCTCAAAAATACAACTTGCCTAATAATTCTGCACTCCCTGTATATATATATATATATATATATATATATATATATATATATATATATATATATACTATTTATTTTTAGAAATATACAAAACAGAAGCCCATCTTGCTGGAACTGCCCCCTTTTTATAAGTCTATGAAATACACTGACACTAATTATCATGTGTAGGATTATTCCCATTTAACAGAGTGACACTAATTACCAGGATAAACAAGCTTTATCTACGTCAGCAGCTTATATCGGCTAAAACCTTTGTAACCAACCGTTAGTATCCAGGGAACAGGGGCCTGGCAACGCAAGGAATATTTTACTGTGTAGAAAATGCAACATACACTAAACACATTATAATGTCTATACTGCTCAGTCTATTGTGTGTAATAAAGAATATACAGATGTGTATAATGTGCAGTATTCCAGTAGAACAGCCTTACTCAGTCACCACACACCATTGGTATTAATGCATTTTGATCTCTAGGGTGTAATAAAAATGGCGGCCTTTGGGAAAACAACACAGATTTGCAATTTTAAAGCAAATGGCAGCAGGACCGGATGAGAGGGAGGCGCAGTTTACTGCAGGCACAAGCAGATTAGACTGCCTGCAATCTGTCACTGTGATGTCACAGGGGTCAGGGGGTTAGGAATGAGGGGAGGGGGCAACTGTGTGTATTTGTGATAATGTGAGGGGTGTATGAGGGGATACTGATACTGATTCAAGTGACACCGTGATGGTCCCAATTATTAACTTGTGGTTAATTGTTATAAAAAAAAACTAAGTAGAATTATTAGATAATTGAGCGTGAATAATCAGAGAATTATAGAATAAAGTGATAAATTATTTTATAAAAAAAACAAATGCATTTGGGAACATGAAGTTAGTGTCCGGAAACCATATTTTTATGGATACACATGCAAATATATTAATATTATGGCATTCATGTGGGCAAATGAACAAACATTATATAGTGAAGGGGCCTTGAGAAAAGAACTTGTTCTGTGTATGCAAATCCTTTAGTCTCTCCCTAAGAGATAGAGGGCTATCCAGACATGGGCCCCTTGCTCCCTGAAATCAGTATTTTCCCACTGCTGACAGCCATTTATGGCAGAAATGTTTGTCAGGGGGTTGCTGTTTCTTCTGTATAGGGGAGAATTGCCTGGCATTGTGGTCTTGTCTACCATCAGAGGTTATGTTTCTGTTAAGACACCATTGAGCAAAATGGGGACTGCACCCTGGGAGGGCATTATCATTTAGGGAACATTATCAAAGGACCACTGTACAAAAATATAAATGTTTGAAAACTTTGAGTCTAATAAATGACTTATTTAAGCATTAGGCCTGTTTTAATGCTGATCCTCTGCGGGACTCGGTGGAAGTTGTGTGTGAGAGGGCATTTACATTTAAAAGGACAAGCTGTTTTTTGAATGAACAAATATCAAAGGGACTTTGATGTTTTCAGGATTTTACTACTTTTTAGTTTTGTGTGCTTTATTTTATTAAGAAGTACTTAAAAGCTCTGTTTTAATGCCTAGCATCTAACAAATAGTTTATAACTGATTTTCCCCTCTGTATATCATGAAGATAGTGTACTTTTAAATACAGTGTGCATAGTAACCAATCAGTGGCAATATTCTGCAGCATGCTGCTTGAGAGATGTCACTGACAGGCTAATTTTAAATACTGCACTTCACACTCTTACACCTTTATCTAAAAAAAGAAAACAATGCAATAAAGAAAAGAAAATTCCATGTCCATTTAACAAAGATCTCTGACTTTTCCTTGTTCCGTCCTCCTCCTCTATTCCTCTCTCCACTAATAGATAAAAAACACACCTCATGATCCAGCTCTCAGGAAGTGAAGAAAAAAACACAAAATGGATTACTCTATTTATAAACTGAGTCTTTACAATTCTGATTTTAGCAAAAATGTCCATGTCATTTGTTTGTTACATACTTCACAAACAAGTACCTTTTTTTCTAAATTACAGGAATCTTTCAGATCTCTCTGTTTTGTTAAAAAAACACACAAAAACAACAACATATAACTATCCACATACTTAAAGGAATTTTTTATTCTTTGAAAAAATATTTCTATGGGATAGAGGCCTTTTTTGTGCAAGTTGATATAGTGAGTTACTGATATAGAATAATAATTTCAGCATGGCTATGAGACAGCCCTCCCGTCTTCAAGTCACAACTGATGCAATAAAAAATGTTAGCATCTGCATCTCAGCTCATCAAAAAATATCTGAGTGGGTTGTCCTGGTGTGTGACAAGATGGCTGATCTGACTACTGTGTGGCAAGGTAGCTAAACAATTGCTGCTAAATGTGATTTTTAATTTTTTTTATTTCTATTTAGAGTGCTTATAATTCCATATATGGTAATAATATGTTTAACAATATGACTATAAATACAGAGCAGGGTAGCAAATTAAATCCATTGTAAAGTAAGTGGAAGATGCCGTAAGTGCCTTGTTAGGATGGATATACTCCTCCTCTGAGGGAGAAAAGAGATGACCTTTGAAATATCACCACTACAGGAGACGACGTGACTGAAGCAGAGAGTGGACAAAGCTCCAATATCAGTGGGTTTCGTGGCTGGTACAATATTGACGCATCCAGCACTTTATCCCCTTATGGGACTTACCATAATGGAGAATATTACTTTTACAGAAGAAAGAGGAGCCGACTGAAAGACTGCATGAAGTTGTGTTGAAAGAGGTAGAGAGGCTGCAGAGAACTATGTGCAAAATAAGTAAAGTAAGAATCCTGAGGACCAACATAGCAGAGGCGAATGGTGAGATTACATAAATGGTGGAGAAGAAATAAGTCTTTAAGAAATAACCCTATGTTAAAGAGAACTAGTGAGAAACCAATTCTGCCTCAAGGCTGCTGATGCTTCTAGTTTATTTGGGAAAGCAATGGACAAGATAAGGCCTCTCCGCTTTACCCATACAGATGAGAGGATAATCCATTGTTTGACACTGTGAGGCCTGAACATCTGCTTATCTCCACCCCCTTTTAAGTGTCAAGAGGGTGGGAACATCTGCCGAGCATACCGTTCTAAGCTTTTTTTCAGACCGGTGTGTTTGTCTGCAGTGGCTAATGCCCACCCACCATAGACACCAAACAGGGAGCACTGAGAAGCAGATCTGCTGAAGGCTACAATGCTAAAGTTCAGATGTAAGTTTTAAAACTTACAATGATTTTTTTTTCTTCAAATATGAACATTATTGCATATCATTTATGAAAATAGACACAATAATATGTAATATACCTATTAAAACTTTAACATGTGCCTTGGTTAGGGAGTTTAGATGGATGGATCTGATAGGAAAACAGTGTCAGATGCTGTCTCTCCTAATAAGTAACTGGGTTCTGTTATTTTTTGTGTACTGCCCTCTTTATTCCTTGTATTCCAAGGTTTGACAAGTACCAAAAACAAAGGAGTTACGAGTCTTATCACTGGCTCCTAACTTTTTAGCTAGTATACATATATTTCTATATATTCCCTTCCCTGGCTACTAAACAATGTTTGTCTGGCTCCTCGCTAATCTGACTGGCTCCTATGTTTTACATACACTTCTCAACCACTTATATCCTCTGTGATCCAGTTGAATTGGATGTAATCAAGATTCAAGTACTGTATTACATTTTGAGCTGACAACATCAGGTTGAGGAAGGGCCAAAAAAACAGTAATGTAATAGGAAAGGAAACGTTGAAAAAAGGGTTTATATAAGTTAAAGGGACCCTGTCTCGTTACCCAGAAAACAAATTGGTTTCAAATGAAAAAGCATTAAAAACTATTAATTGTACATGCTATTTTCTCTGCAGTAAATTATTTCTTAAAATATTTTGCATTGTTTGTGCATTTACTCTATGCTGTTGCACTGCTCTGGCTGTGAATTTGTAGCTCTTTCTATGTGTGTGGGGGTGTTCAACTGTCTGATAACATCAGGGTATATATTTTTTGCTACCACACAAACAAACAAGCAGACTTTGAGCCGATTCAATTAAACAATCGCAAGTTACTGTAGCCAGTGAGGCCGCAAGTTAATTTGCTATTCAATTGGCGTCTTTTTGCGGGCTCCAAACGAGTTACGGGTTAAACCCGTAACTTACAGCCTCCGGAAGCCTTTGATCTTTCACCTCCGCAAGAGTTAGGATGGCTAAAATCACAAATCATTATTCAATTGCTCAATTTCCCCAAGCCCACAAATGGTTTCAGACCCGTGAACGCCAAATGTAGGAGAAAATCCTACGAGTGCTAGAGAGAACTCGAAAGGGGGTTTAACCCCTGTCCTCAGCACTGTAAATAACGGGGAAAGCGATGATAGACATTAGAATTAATTGCACAACAGTCTCAAACTCGCAAATCGACTGTAAATAAAATGAATTTTTATGTTATATTTGGGGTTATATCTATCTCGGGAATCAATGAGTTAATACATATCAGGACACCCATATGGACTAGAACTGTATTTGCATTTTCGTTATTCTGTATTTTGCAGGTTTGCAAGTCTAATTGCATATTAGACCTAAACCTAATTGATTGACATGCAACCTCCATGTTTTTTTGCCGTAATAATGACGGTCTCATTTTCTATTGGCTGATTCAAAATTGGTGGTTACAGGCTTGCTTAATTGTTCATGCTCCCACCCTGAACTGCTCCGAACCAGTGCATGGTTTACGGAGTCAGCTTTGGGACAGTAACTTGCGGGCTTGATCAATTGAATAGCATCGTAATCGGAGACCGATGGGATCCTGCAGCACGCCCGCAGACATACGGCCTGGATCCTGTGCAATTGAATCGGGCTCTTAGTTTAGATATTTAGATATTTATGAGATGCTCATTTACATATTAAAGTAGACAACAATGCTGAGTAACTTAGGAATGATTTTTTTCAGAAGAAATTGCTAGTACAATGTACAGCCAGAGTTCCCTTAGCTGTAAAAGGTAGATATAGGTTTTACCCTAAACAGTCCCCATCAAAGAGTTGGTTTCATCTTAAGGAGCATGAGGTCTCTACATTAGCCATTTTATATACAGTAAATGTCTGGACATTCAGCATTAATTATGTGGCTCTTGTATGCTAATATGTAGCTCAATATGCTACTTTGTGGCTCAAAGAAATTGATAAGGGTCAGGGAGGGGAGCTAAGTCCAAGATAACTTTGGAGGACACTGTTTTCCCCACCACAGACATAACTAGACAAAATACTGGACCCTCACATTACAGACTGGCTGATAATGGGGTAGATTCACCAAGCCATTGTAGGGTTGAAATGGCAGTTTTCCCCACAGCCATTACAAACCCTGCAGTTTTTAGTGAATTTAGGAGAATTCATTTGTCTGGACATGGCAGTGGCAGCTTCATTTCATGGCACTTATAGGCCCAGGACACTGCATCCTGTGCCATGCATTGAGTAGTATGCAATGCCCATCGAGACTGTATATGAAAATGACTAACATTATGTTTTATTTTTTAATTGCACTGCAGTATCTATCAATCAGCTAATGAGCAACAATAGACTGTATGAGTCATGAGTTTCCAGCAATGAGATAACATATGGCGGAATGATCAGTGCATTTTTTTGCAAATTTCAAGCATCACAATATGTTTTACTTATTTAAAACCTATATCTGGACAACAAAAGATGTTCTCTCATTATATACAATTGAAGTAATCAAGTATCACGCACCAGCACTGAATAGACTGATTTTACTTAGTTTATGTCTACCAACTGAACCATCATAACTTATTGCTCCAAATGCCAATCAACCCACCATGATGTGGGGGTTGGTGATTATCCTGTGTCCCAGTGCCATGAATTATAGCAGATAAGCATTACAGTCAGGGGGTGGACTAAAGACAAGCCCGCGAAGCATCCATATGAGGTCACCAAACTGGCCCCATGTGTACCAGCAAACTCACAAAGAACAATTCATTAAGGATACACAAAGGAACACTGTATTTTAGGAAAACCCTCACATGTTTGTCAAGTATGTAAGAAACTAACAAAATTAGCAGGTATGTAAGTCTCAAATATATCAAGCATTTTTAGATAATATCATAATTTTTGTTAGTGTATAGATTGTTCCATATTGTCTGGCTTTAACACCTTCTTCCAGCTTGGAGCCTGAGGTGTGTTCTTAGCCAGTATCAGTGGACTAAAGAGTAAGAGGGAGGAAAGGGGATTCATTGGAGCTTTTAGTATTTGACACCTTATACCTTCCCCCACACATTTGCCTCTCAAACAAATAACCTTCACCAAAATAGCTTGCATGCCTCTAGGGACCAGAAGATGAGTCAATTTTCTAAATAAAATTAAATGTATATCCATTTGTAATATTTTATTACCATATGTGTCATCATCATTATTATTATTATTGTTTATTTGTAACGCGCCAACATATTCCATGGAGCTATATATAAATTCTGATCAAGGCAAAACTATATTAACACATTGCAAAGATGGCGGGCCCTGTCTTTGAGCTTAGAATCCGGTGTCCATAGAGATTTCCCCAAATCATTAATATATCATTCATATATGACATCAGTACATTGAGTTCAACTAAAGCCACTTAAATAAATTTTGCCAGAATATTAAATACATTTAATATATTTAAATGTGAAATAAAATATATATATATAAAAAAAAAAAGAACTAAAACAGATTGCAAGCTCTTAGGGTAGTTAGCCTGCATTAAATAAAACCAGACTCAGAGCTAAGCATCAGGCAACAATGGCTCCCAAATTTCCTACCCCAATACTACATAATCCTGCAACCCTGAATGAAATTAAAGCAACGGTGATGAGTCATATTTTTAGTTTGTTCTTATGAAGAACTTGATAAAGGGAAAAATAGACTCCTTGGTGGAATGGGAGAAACCTTGGCTTCAGATAACATTTCTACTCAGCTCTATTGAAATACTGCTGCTATGACCAACCCCTTGAAAATAGTTGTAAAAAGAATGGCAAATCTCAGTAGGATAACCTTCTCCATCCGGCTTCAGGTCAACTATAGCAGTCCAAGGTGAAAGCAACCATGATACAAGCAGAATCTTCTAAATTACATTTTCTCTATAAATCCTTTTTTTTTTTTTAAACAGATTATCATGGATGCCTCTTGCTTTATAACATTTTTCCACCTAATTATGCTATTAGTCAGATTTACTGTAAATTTTCCAAAAATATATTTTTTCAACCATAACCATAAATCAACCTCAGATATGTTGCCACTACTGAACCTTGAGCAGCAGATACAAGTACTTTCCAGATTTTCTATTCTGGATCACAGAAGTGACCACGGTCTCAAATTTAATCCATGAACCCAAGGCCTCCAAATGACCGGGGGCTGCAAAATACAACTGAAGTTACCCCAATACCTTCTTGTTAATACCAGAAAGTTTTGCACAGAAAGCAGTCTTTTTGGTAAATTTATTGTGAAATACTTGTGAATCGTATTTTATGAATATTGTCCACACATGGACAGATTAAAAAATGGTGTCATAGCTTTTGAAAAAGTCACATGTCGCGTAATAAAATTCCTAATAGCCATATTATGAAAAATGTTGAATTATTACTAATATCAAAATGTCTCTCTACAAGTATCTCATGTGTTACCATGATGGCCACGCTGCTTCCTCCCATCCCTCAGAGCATTGCTAACGAAATGTGGCAGCAAGATGTCAATATACATATTGCAACCTCAAATGCACACTGCACAGCCAGCATGGCTTCTATTGACCAACCAATTCATGTATTGCTGTCTCCTGCACTATAAGCTGCAATATGGAATTTCACACACTCTGAGGGATCGGAGGAGGGAGAGAGGCCAACATGAAAGCCTCACAGAAGCAAGCAGAGGGAGAGTGAGAATGTATTAATAATTCATTGCTGTATATAATTAGTAACACTGTGCTGACTGTAGATTATATTTTTAAACAGTCAAGACATATTTTGCAACCACTTTATATATAGTCTTTACTAAACTTGATAAATTATTCTCAGGTGTGTGTTTTTGTGTTTTTGCAAACATATTAGTTTTCCTAATAAAAGCACTGGCAGTGTTAGTTGCCATATTACTATTGCGCAGATTGAATCTTCCTCAGTGTTCCTCAGGAAGCTGATTAGCAGAAACTAAAATGGTATAACGCAGCATAATTGCATATAAAAAGTAAAAAATAAGAAACAGTATTTATTTTATGTTCTAAACATGTCCCCTGTTTTTTAAGTGTAGTTCTTCACTTCAAGGGGTATGTTTTACTATAGGATTACAGTGGGCGTTTTTAGTATCTGGTTAGTACACAGTATATATTATAATCATATATAGTATAGTATAGGGTTAGTAGTCACCCTTAACTTGGTCTTGAACCTCACTCCCAAATGACTGCAGTCTAGAAGAAACTGAATTAAACTATGTCACTTGTCTCGTTATCTCAGTGCTTATAAGCCATAAATCTCTATTTTAGAGCTATATATAGCCAGACTTACAGTGCTGCATAACAGGCTTCCTATGTTTATATCACAGATACAGTGCAATATTTCACCCTAATTGCTTATATTTGCATTTATCCCATTTTTTTCTACTGAATCAACCTTAACATCAATGTTTCTAGTAATAATATCACGGGTCATGTGTTCACAAGATATTGTCAGATCTTAGTACATGTCGTGCAGAATAATAGATAAATGGATTCTCCAGCATGACACCTTTTAGTAGATATGGGACATGTCGCTCAGACTGTACACACATTTCCTCAGCTTATAATGTTACCCCAATATTTTCAACACAACATTACCAGTCTTGTCACAGACCTCTAATAATTGATATCCAACATATTTGAAAAAAATATATTTTATGTGGTTTCAAGTTTACATTTTTCTATTATACACTATTAAAGTGACACAGCGGGTCTTGATCATTGACCATTGACCGCACTGAAGGAAATGGACCCAGTGGATTATAAGTAATTAATGACAACAACCTCTCATTAATAAAATGCAAATCAATAACATTCAATTGATACATCCTTCTTATTACTTATCGTTTTACATTATATCATATTTAGAAACTTGTCTGTGTCACTTTAATATTAATCAAATAATCTGCTTATTTATAATAAAATTAAATTAAATGTGTAATTTTTATATGGCATTTTTGAGAGCTATAAATATTAATAATTCTTACAACAGACCTAAAAAAGTGACTGCATTTTATATATGAGAAGGTGAATGATCCATACGGTTGATGACTTATTAAGGGGTCTTGAGAGAATATTATTATTATTATCCTTTATATATGACATGTAGGGTGGATGATCTTTTATGGAAAGGTTGGATGATTTTTGTGAAGTGATAAAGGGGGTGCAGGAGAAGCAGGGGGTTATTTCTAGGGGTACTATTTTATGGGGGGCTTGCTATGAAACTGTGGATGACCTATCGACGTGGGTTGATTTGTAAGGCTTAGTAATCCTTGTGGGGTACAAGAACAGAGCTAATGATGTATGTTGGATACAAGGATTTAGTAGATGATTTGTAAAGGGTGACGATTGGGTATAGGGAGAAGGCGGATGATTTGTGAGGAGTCATGAATTGCGTGGGGTGTGCAAACGGAGGTTTAAGATTTATGGGAAGATCATCAGGAGACAACCTGTAAATGAGTGCATGGAGAGAGTAGATAATCTATAAGGAGTGACGATCTGTGAAAAGATGCAGGGAACACAATATATATTTAATTAGTCAGGTTAAAGATGGAGACATATGTTGTGCTGACGATGGGATTTGACTAGTATGGGGTGTCATTCTTATATATGGATACTATAGAATGAGAGAGATGATAGTATTGATATGGGAGGGTCTTGTGGAGAGGATGACACCATGAATGATTGATGATGGCCTTATGTTGCAGTACTATAGTATGGGAGACATAGGATGGAGGGGGGGAAATGAGGGAAACCTAAACAGACGGACTAAATTCTGGGAATGGATATACTGGTGGAAAGAATAAAAGTCAATATATAACAGATGGGAGGAGAAGGAATGGGGACGGAGAAGGCAGATGGATAGATGAGGGAAAGGGAAAGGGGTGGTGAGAATATGGAAAAGGACTGAAACAGGGAGAGGAGGATAAATGAGAGAAAATGATGGATGGATCAAGAGGGAGAAAGAAGAGAGAAGGCTATATAGAGAGAGAAGGATGGAAACAGAAAAGGATGGAAGGGAGACAGATAGAAATGATGGCTAGATCGTGAAAAAAGAAGGATGGATAAAAGAGAAACCTGACATAGTGAGGGAAGGATGGGTAAAGAGAGGAGAGATGGATGATGCAGATGAACAGAGAAAGAACAATGAGAGAGGAGAGAAATATAACATTGAAGGCGGAGAACTGCAGATGACTCAGAGGGCAAATGGCTGAGGACTGATGGAAGTGAAGAAGGATGGATAGCGAAAAAGAAGGATGGTTGAGAGATGATAAATAGGTGGATATAGAAATGACAGAAAAGGACCTGAGGATACGGGTACCTGAGGATTGTTTTAGGTCATAAAAAAGAGGAGGATAGGTGAAGATGAAAGAAGGATGGATGGAGGATAAAGGACGTTATAGGGCTTCAGTAATAGTGAGACCAGCTTGTATCTAGGTGGAGTTTGCTTAAGGGTTAGTGGTGGATGGGTACAGAGAGAGGTAGTGATGGAGGGTGGGACCAGAGAGGTGGATGGAGAGAAGGATGCAGAGGAAGATAATAGGAGACAGGAAGACACTGGATGGATGGATTTCAGTGGATGTCACCATTAAACATGTTGTATATGTAGTGGCTGCAGGGGTTAATGTCAGGTGGTGAGAGGATGGTGTGATGGAGGGAGGGTGGGGATGGAGAGATGCTGCATGATGCAGATACACATCCGCAGGACACAGGGAGGGGTCTGGGTGACAATGACACCAGATCACAAGCAATAAGGTACCCCACACACCCCAATACCCTGCTTACTTTCGCCCACCACCGCCTTGAGTCCGCTGGGTGCCATCCTGACCGGGTCCTGCTGCAAAATCACCACCGAGAGGCAGAGAGATACACAGGGAGCAGAGACTGCAGGGGGAGGAGAGACAGCTGGAGGAGGGGAGAGATAGGAGAGATCAGCTGGAGGAGGGGGGAGACCAGCTGACAGCACAGACAGGAGAGGAAGAGGAGGGATAGAGGAAGGAAGAGATGGACAGAGAGAGATGGGGGAGTACAGGAGGCAGGAGAGAGACTGTCAGCACAGGAGAGGAAGAGGAGGGATAGAGGGAGGAAGAGATGGACAGAGAGAGATGGGGGAGTACAGGAGGCAGGAGAGAGACTGTCAGCACAGGAGAGGAAGAGGAGGGATAGAGGAAGGAAGAGATGGACAGAGAGAGATGGGGGAGTACAGGAGGCAGGAGAGAGACTGTCAGCACAGGAGAGGAAGAGGAGGGCTAGAGGAAGAGATGCACAGAGAGAGATGGGGGAGTACAGGAGGCAGGAGAGAGACTGTCAGCACAGGAGAGGAAGAGGAGGGATAGAGGAAGGAAGAGATGGACAGAGAGAGATGGGGGAGTACAGGAGGCAGGAGAGAGACTGTCAGCACAGGAGAGGAAGAGGAGGGATAGAGGAAGAGATGCACAGAGAGAGATGGGGGAGTACAGGAGGCAGGAGAGAGACTGTCAGCACAGGAGAGGAAGAGGAGGGCTAGAGGGAGGAAGATATGGACAGAGAGAGATGGGGGAGTACAGGAGGCAGGAGAGAGACTGTCAGCACAGGAGAGGAAGAGGAGGGATAGAGGGAGGAATAGATGCACAGAGAGAGATGGGGGAGTACAGGAGGCAGGAGAGAGACTGTCAGCACAGGAGAGGAAGAGGAGGGATAGAGGGAGGAAGAGATGGACAGAGAGAGATGAGGGAGTACAGGAGGCAGGAGAGAGACTGTCAGCACAGGAGAGGAAGAGGAGGGATAGAGGGAGGAAGAGATGGACAGAGAGAGATGAGGGAGTACAGGAGGCAGGAGAGAGACTGTCAGCACAGGAGAGGAAGAGGAGGGATAGAGGGAGGAAGAGATGGACAGAGAGAGATGGGGGAGTACAGGAGGCAGGAGAGAGACTGTCAGCACAGGAGAGGAAGAGGAGGGATAGAGGGAGGAAGAGATGGACAGAGAGAGATGGGGGAGTACAGGAGGCAGGAGAGAGACTGTCAGCACAGGAGAGGAAGAGGAGGGATAGAGGGAGGAAGAGATGGACAGAGAGAGATGGGGGAGTACAGGAGGCAGGAGAGAGACTGTCAGCACAGGAGAGGAAGAGGAGGGATAGAGGGAGGAAGAGATGGACAGAGAGAGATGGGGGAGTACAGGAGGCAGGAGAGAGACTGTCAGCACAGGAGAGGAAGAGGAGGGATAGAGGGAGGAAGAGATGGACACACAGAGAGAGAGAGAGAGACTGTCAGGAGAGGAAGAGGAGGGATAGAGGGAGGAAGAGATGGACAGAGAGAGATGGGGGAATACAGGAGGCAGGAGAGAGACTGTCAGCACAGGAGAGGAAGAGGAGGGATAGAGGGAGGAAGAGATGGACACACAGAGAGAGAGAGACTGTCAGGAGAGGAAGAGGAGGGCTAGAGGGAGGAAGATATGGACAGAGAGAGATGGGGGAGTACAGGAGGCAGGAGAGAGACTGTCAGCACAGGAGAGGAAGAGGAGGGATAGAGGGAGGAATAGATGCACAGAGAGAGATGGGGGAGTACAGGAGGCAGGAGAGAGACTGTCAGCACAGGAGAGGAAGAGGAGGGATAGAGGGAGGAAGAGATGGACAGAGAGAGATGAGGGAGTACAGGAGGCAGGAGAGAGACTGTCAGCACAGGAGAGGAAGAGGAGGGATAGAGGGAGGAATAGATGCACAGAGAGAGATGGGGGAGTACAGGAGGCAGGAGAGAGACTGTCAGCACAGGAGAGGAAGAGGAGGGCTAGAGGAAGGAAGAGATGGACACACACAGAGAGAGAGAGAGAGAGAGAGAGAGAGAGAGAGAGAGAGAGACTCAGCACAGGAGAGGAAGAGGAGGGCTAGAGGAAGGAAGAGATGGACACACAGAGAGAGAGAGAGAGAGAGAGAGACTCAGCACAGGAGAGGAAGAGGAGGGCTAGAGGAAGGAAGAGATGGACACACAGAGAGAGAGAGAGAGAGAGAGAGAGACTCAGCACAGGAGAGGAAGAGGAGGGCTAGAGGAAGGAAGAGATGGACAGAGAGAGATGGGGGAGTACAGGAGGCAGGAGAGAGACTGTCAGCACAGGAGAGGAAGAGGAGGGATAGAGGAAGGAAGAAATGCACAGAGAGAGATGGGGGAGTACAGGAGGCAGGAGAGAGACTGTCAGCACAGGAGAGGAAGAGGAGGGCTAGAGGGAGGAAGATATGGACAGAGAGAGATGGGGGAGTACAGGAGGCAGGAGAGAGACTGTCAGCACAGGAGAGGAAGAGGAGGGATAGAGGGAGGAAGAGATGGACACACAGAGAGAGAGAGAGAGAGACTCAGCACAGGAGAGGAAGAGGAGGGCTAGAGGAAGGAAGAGATGGACAGAGAGAGAGAGAGACTGTCAGCACAGGAGAGGAAGAGGAGGGATAGAGGAAGGAAGAGATGCACAGAGAGAGAGAGAGAGACTGTCAGCACAGGAGAGGAAGAGGAGGGATAGAGGAAGGAAGAGATGCACAGAGAGAGAGACTGTCAGCACAGGAGAGGAAGAGGAGGGATAGAGGAAGGAAGAGATGCACAGAGAGAGAGACTGTCAGCACAGGAGAGGAAGAGGAGGGATAGAGGAAGGAAGAGATGCACAGAGAGAGATCGGGGAGTACAGGAGGCAGGAGAGAGACTGTCAGCACAGGAGAGGAAGAGGAGGGATAGAGGAAGGAAGAGATGCACAGAGAGAGATCGGGGAGTACAGGAGGCAGGAGAGAGACTGTCAGCACAGGAGAGGAAGAGGAGGGATAGAGGGAGGAAGAGATGGACAGAGAGAGATGGGGGAGTACAGGAGGCAGGAGAGAGACTGTCAGCACAGGAGAGGAAGAGGAGGGATAGAGGAAGGAAGAGATGCACAGAGAGAGATCGGGGAGTACAGGAGGCAGGAGAGAGACTGTCAGCACAGGAGAGGAAGAGGAGGGATAGAGGGAGGAAGAGATGGACAGAGAGAGATGGGGGAGTACAGGAGGCAGGAGAGAGACTGTCAGCACAGGAGAGGAAGAGGAGGGATAGAGGGAGGAAGAGATGGACAGAGAGAGATGAGGGAGTACAGGAGGCAGGAGAGAGACTGTCAGCACAGGAGAGGAAGAGGAGGGATAGAGGAAGGAAGAGATGCACAGAGAGAGATCGGGGAGTACAGGAGGCATGAGAGAGACTGTCAGCACAGGAGAGGAAGAGGAGGGATAGAGGAAGGAAGAGATGGACAGAGAGAGAGAGACTCAGCACAGGAGAGGAAGAGGAGGAATAGAGGAAGGAAGAGATGGACAGAGAGAGAGAGACTCAGCACAGGAGAGGAAGAGGAGGGATAGAGGAAGGAAGAGATGGACAGAGAGAGAGAGACTCAGCACAGGAGAGGAAGAGGAGGGATAGAGGAAGGAAGAGATGGACAGAGAGAGAGAGACTCAGCACAGGAGAGGAAGAGGAGGAATAGAGGGAGGGAGAGATGGACACACAGTACAGAGAGAGATGGGGGAGTACAGGAGAGAGGAGAGTGACTGTCAGGAGAGGAAGAGGAGGGATAGAGGGAGGAAGAGATGGACACATAGAGAGATGGGGGAGTACAGGAGGCAGGAGAGAGACTGCCAGCTGTGGGGAAGTGGAGGGGTGCCTGGGGGGAGCAGAAGTCACCTGGAGAGAGAGGAAATAAATTGATGGCCAGAGGAGAAGTTCTGCTGTCTTAGACACTCTCTTCTGCACTATCACTGTGCATGTTACATATATTTCCATATATCACCTTTCTCACTAGTATATGTATAAATGGAAATGTGGTCCCTGGGTTAAGACTATAATGGCTCATATGCGGTAATAATAACACAGTGTAATAATAATAATACCCATGTGCTATAATAATAAGGGATCTATACTGTTATGTGCACGCACGGCACGGAGAGCCACCCCTTGCCGGCCCTAACCCTAAACCTAACCCCCTACACCCCCTGCCAGCCCTAAACCCCTACACCAGTTAACGGCCCTAACCCTAAACCTAAGCTCCTACACCCCTTGACGGGCCTAACCCTAACCCCCTACACCAGTTACCGGCCCTAACTCCCGAACCCTCTAAACCTAAGCCGAAAACCCCTAACCACTTACCGGCCACTTAGAGACAGCTACATCGGGATGTTGGCTGCGCGATTCCTGTGCATGCACATAACAGGATAGGTCCATAGAAAGTTACAGAAACTATTGTGCTCTTTCTTTTAATTCAAACAAACACAACATAAAAAAAAACTCATATAAAAAGTCTTGGGAACCAGTTCTTAAGTACAAGGTGTTTGTAACTTAGGGACCGTGTGCATATTTATATATATATATATATATGTATATATTTTTTTCTAGATAAATAGAGTATTTCAGTATGTAGTGATACCTTTTTTTATTGAACAAACATTGACTTAAGAGAGGTGTTACTCATTACTTCAATGAATATGTTTGTCTATTAAAAAAATCAATATATACTGCAATACATATATATATATATATATATATATATATATATATATATATATATATATATATATATCTTCTTGTTTATTAAACTTATCTTCCAGCATCTTTTTCTGCTGTCACACCCATCTAAACTGCATGTTTATCTGTCTATTACACCTATTTTTTTGTCTATTAAACCTACTACGTCACTTTGACTTCTAAACTCTCTATTTGTGCAATATACTCCTTTTCTGTCTGTAACAAGGTTATCTACTTATTATACATATTTATGTGAATTACCGTACTAGCCATTAAAGGGACATGGAACACAGCCTTTTTTCATCATTTAAAATATCCTGCTTTAATCATTACCAAAGTTGTGTTTTGCATGAAAAAAATATTAACCAAAACCTGTTTAAAGCTTGTTGAAAATGCAAAGAGCATAGGTACAGGTACGTCTGTAGATTTCATTGCCAGACAAGTATGACGTCATATATCTATATTACTGCTCGTTATCCCCAAATCAGTAAAAAAAAAATGTATGTTATTTCCTTCTTTGAGGGTTTCAAACAAAAAAATAATGACCTAGTAGTACATTATCACATATCATCTTTCAAATGCAAGCATAAAAAGGCTTTCAGTATCCCATAATGCTATATATTTGTACCTCAGTCTTCACTTATATTTGCCTATTATCCCTCTCTCCATCCTGTTTAATCAGTCTACCTGCCTATTATATCTCTTATGGCCTCATTCAATAGGGATTTGGCCAATTGAATAGGGCTCTATATAAGCACAGAGCATATTTGTTTACAGTAGTTTTTAGTTAGTGAAGACCTTGCTTTTGGATAGAAGTTCACTAACTAAAAAGTTCTGTAAAAAATAAATGCTATGTGCTTATATAGAGCCCTATTCAATTGGGAAAATCGCAATTGAATGAGGCCCTTAGTGTTTTTTTCTCTTTCGGTAACACCTATCCCTGCCTATTCCACCTTTTACTATTATACCCTTTTCTGATTGTTAGAGCGGTTATTAATCTTGGGTCTAATACCCCATGGCCTATAACACCACATTTCATATTATTCAGTCTATTGCCTAATATATATATATATATATATATATATATATATATATATATATATATATAATTTAAATGATAGTGGCACTTCTCCTTAGCTAGTGGTTCTCTTTCTCCTTGGTTTGCCTTTAACAAGCAATATACAGTAAACCACAAACAAGGAAGTACTCCTCTAAGGTAGTATGTTGTAAATATTTGTAGAAAGTAATACCTTTACTTTATCAATGTCTTTTAATAGCGGAAGAAAAATTCTTTATTTTCTTAGACTTAAATCCTCCTTGTATCTTGTTTTAGCTCCTCCTCAAGCAGCCAGAAAAGAAACAAGCACAGTGCATGACAAATTTAATAAATAACTCAAAAACAACAAGATCTGCTAGCTTTCATCTGACGGCAGATACATTTATTTTTCCACCCCAAAACGGTGCACAGTGTTACCTGGGGCATCCTTCTTAAAGGCATATCTAATTTTCCTGGATTATGAATGCAGCTAATAGAGGAGAATTAGTAGTGTATGCAAACATATTTTTTTGCATGAAAAAATACCAAAATAAACATTTACAAACTCACGCTGATGTTTACTAAATCTTTTCAGTTTGCAAGCTGATGCTTTTGTTAGTTGACACCACTTAAAATCCCTGCTAAGATTAGCATAACATTCATATTTTTTGTGGCCTATCAGGAGAAAGCAGAGGTTAGTGATACATTTGTATTAAACAATGTGGTTCATATGTTTCAAAGCAGCCTGGAATATGTAGTCTATCTCTGTCTATATCCTTGTGCTCTTATTCAGCTGTGAGCTCAGACCCCACCCAACCATGTGATTCCACCCTGCAGCAAGTACTTTCTTTAAAAGGTCAATCTCTGTACCTGATTGCCTCTCTTCAGTGTACTTGGTTATGTAAGCCCAATGTTGGGTGTGCAGAGCTGGAATCTACTTTCCTGCCTATAACTTTGTAAGTGCACTGAACTTATCAATAGAACACATATTTTTCTGATAATCACTGCCTAAAACAACAGAGCTTTTAAGCACTTCTTAATAAAATAAAGTTGTTTAGTTAATCAGTCATGTCCGAACAGAACACATGCACATCTGTCAGCCACTGCCCCTCTGAGCTCCATCAAGCTCATGTTTGTTGCTTCCATTACCTCATCTATCCATTTCCGCCTCTAACATCCCCTTCTTCTTGTGCCTTCAATCATTCCCTGCATCAGAGTCTTTTCTAGGGAATCCTGTTTTCTCGTGATATGGCCAAAATATTTGAGCCTCCTGATCATATCATCCAGTGAACAATTAATCTTGATTTCTTGAAGTACTGATTTATTGGATATTCTTACCGTCCAATGAACTCTAAGAAGTTTTCTGCAACACCACAATTCAAAGACATCTTTATGGTCCATCTCTCACATCTGTATTACTGGGAATACCATAGTTCTAACTATGCAGACATTTGTTGATAGTGAAATATCTTCACTTTTTAATAGCTTGTCCAGACTTGCCATAGCTGTCCTCCCTAGAAGCAAATGTATTTTAATTGTATGGCTACAGTCACCATCTGAAGAGATCTTGGATCCCAGGAAAATAAAATCTGTCACTGCCTCCACTTCTTCCCCGTCTATTTGCCAGGAAGTGAGATTGCAGTTTGCCATGATCTTCTCCTTTTTAACATTGAGCTGCAGGCCAGCTTTTGCACTTTCTTCTTTTACCCTCATCAATAAGTCCTTTAGTTCCTCCTCACTTTCAGCCATCAGAGTAGTATCATCGATGTATCTGAGGTTGTTGATATTTCTCTCAGCAATATTGATTCCGGCTTTGTATGCATCCAGTCCAGCCTTACGCATGATGTACTCTGAATAAATAAGGTGACAATATACAACCTGGTTGCATTCTTCTCCTGATCTTGAACCACTATGTTGTTCCATATTGGTTATGATGGTGGCTTCTTGGTCCACACACAGAATCCTTAGGAAGGTGGAAGAGATGATCGCCATCTCTTTAAGTACATACCATATTTTGTTGTGATCCACACAGTCAAAGGCTTTAGAATAGTCTATGAAGCAGAAGTAAATGTTTTTCTGGAACTCTCTTGCTTTCTCTTTTATCCAGTGGACATTGGCAATGTGATATCTTGTGCCTCTTCCTCTGCAGAACCCGATTTGCACATCTGGTAGTTCCTGGTCCGTATACTGTTGGAGTCGAGCTTGTATGGAATCTTAAGCATTACCTTGCTGGCATGTGAAAGGAGTACAAGTGTTCAATGATTGGAGCACTCTTTGGCACTGCCTTTTTTTGGGATTGGGATGTAGACAGACCTTTTTTCCAATTAACTGACTATTGTTGAGTTTTCCAAATTTGTTGCCATAATGCAAGAAACACTTTCACATCATCATCTTCTAGGATTTTGGGCAGTTCAGTTGGGATTCCACCAACTCCAGCAGCCTTATTATCATCTGACTTCACTCTCCAAGATGTCTGGCTCCAGCTCATTGAACAAACTATTAAGGTTATCAATGCTGTTAAGACCCTTCTCTTATAGATCATTTGTGTATTTCTGCCTCATCTTCTTTATCAGATCTGTTCTGTTAAGTCCCTACCATTTTTGTCATTTATCACACCCAGTTTGGCATGAAAAGTGCCTTTGAGATCCCCAATTTTCTTTAAGAGATCTCTTGACTTTTCCATTCTTTTATCTTCTTCTATCTCTTTACATCGCTCATTGTAGAATGTCTCCTTGTCTCGTCTTGCTATCTTCTGGAATTCTGCATTCAGTTGGACAAATATTTTCCTATCTACCACTCGAAGAGGGTGTTTACTACGACCAGAGAATTATCTTGTCAAAATTCTACTAATCTCTGAATATCTTCATTTTGTACTCCAAGGCCAGCTCCTGACCTCTCTACTATGACCTGCCCATCTTCAGCAACCCTACATTGTATAGCTCACAGCTTCATTGAAGTACTCAAACACCTTCACCACAAGAGGGTAGTGATCCATAAAAGTAAATAGATACATAGGTATATTATAATCCTAGTGAAATCCAGAAACGTTCCATGCCCCTTCAACTGGGACATTTTCTGTGGCCCTTTGTTATCACACAAATACTATAAAGATCCACCTTGTTCTTAGTTTTTCACATTACTTTTTAACATGTATCAAGTAATCAAACACGTCAAGGTTCTGTTGGTTTGCATGTGTCTTATTGTATGTAAGTGACTTGACTGTGCCTGACAAAACCAAGGATGAAGAATTGTCCAGCTGAGAGATAACAACGATGTAGTATTAATTCCTGTAAAAAGAACAAAAAATGATCTTTAGCCACTAGAGGGAGCCATTGATATTTCCCATAGAGATCTATGATTCAGCTGGCGCAGTGCTTTGACGCATAGTTAGGCAGAAGGAGGTTTTTTAAACCTTTATAGCCCTTTTTTTTTAAACGTGTTTAAAACCAGCAATTTTAAATATGTTAAAGCAAATCTGTAACTTCGGTGTAATTTAATTGCTTTCAAACATTTCAGCATCAGCCTCCACCCTTATAAGGTTATCAAGGGTGAGCTCAGATTGGGGTGACAGGATTTAAAAGGACATGGAAAATATTATTTTTTTCTTTGTTCCATCATAAAGAAGGTATTTGATGTGTCACAGTGTTTTTTTTATTATTTCAAATAAAGATCTCAGAGCACAACATTTTTTTCAGAAGTTTAAATGCTCTTGGGGTTTGCCCTCTGCAAGTCAATGAGATCTACAGACTAAAGTATGCTCTGTGCATTTTTAATTAATTTTAAACAGGTTTTCCTGCAAAATACAACTTTTGTAATGTTTTAAACATGTGTAAGTTTTTAAATGCCTGAAACAAACAGTTGTTTTCCATGTCCCTTTAAAGGATTTAAGAACAACCTCTTTAGGTAGAGGGCAAAATCAGTCTAGACAACATGCCAATAAAGAGTACTGTGTTGATATAAGCGTGTACCTGACCATTTAGAACAGATTGACTGCCAGCGCCGCCTCTCTCCTCTCTTATAATGGGTTGAGACCAGCAATATTTTAATGTTATATTTTAATGTTGAATATTGATTTCATAAATTAATGAATACATTTTTTACTGATAAACTGAAACAATTAGCTCATTTTGTTAGGGCAGTAGTCACATAAATGGCCTCTGTAGTCCTAAACATTCTGCCATGGATTTAAAAAAATCAGGTTTTATGCATTTTGTTGCCCATGAAATATACATTTTCTTAAATAAAAAAAAAACTAAAACAAGAGACGGGCAAATAAAAATACTGTGTTTAATTTGCCTTTATCTTGAGTGAGTTAAGAGGAAGAGACACTTATCTGATTTACATTCAAAGTAATGGGAACAAATGTAGCAATTCAAATATCAATAAGGCTCACTGCCCCTCAGTTTTCTGTAACATATCAGGACAGAGGAGGAGAAAACAATCCAACACTTTCTATGTATTTTTACTACACTGTAGATCAATTATTTCTCATATAAAATACTTTTTATTTATGCGTAAAACTGTTAAATGTATAATAGATATATTTGTGCTACACTGGCCCTTTAAATGAACAGCACATGACAGACCCCTAGATTCACTAACTGTGCGGGAGCTGCAAATCAAATTGCTGAAGGCTGTAATGTCCTGGGGTGGGGGGACAATGCCATTTCAGACCATGTGATAGCTTATCCCAGTAATATAGACGCCGGGTAAGAATGTTCTTTTTAAAGGTACAGTAATATTATCAGAACTCTTTCCATACAATTTTGCCCACAAATAAGTGGTGTCTGAGAGGTACAGCTAATACAATCCATTATCTTGGCTTAGCTGCACTCCCAGCTCTTGGAATTTCGAGCACACTTAAGACATTTGCCACTTAAATGAGAAGAGTTTGAAGATGTAACAAGATTTAGTGAGGACAAGAATAAAAAATAAAAAAACATTTGGTTCTAGACTTTTTCTTTTTCTGAGAGATGGTCCCCTCTAAGACTTTATTGTTGTTGCTCAAAACAAAGTATTTTTAATATGTAACTTTTATTGATACTATTAAAAAATAAACACAATATAAAATCTATATATAGATACACATAACCATCCATAACCCTAACCCCCCCCCAACTTCAACTCTAGCCTCCAACTCTAATCCTAATTCCAACCCTAACCTTAACTCCAGCCCTAATTCTAGCTCCACCCTTGTCCCTCAGCTCCAACCATAAAAACCTCAGCTTCAACCCTAATTGTAACCCTAGCTGCAACCCTAAAAATAGCAACATAACTGCCATCATTGATTGTTATAGTGTATTAAAATGTATTAGCTGCCTGGGATTGACCAAAACAAATGATGAATTGTATGCTAATTTTAGGGGTTTTCAGGGTTATCAACTCACAAAAGTTGCTGGTTGCAAAATCAAAAGATTCAGCAAACATCAGGGTGAGTTAAAAAAAATTATTTTGATATTTTTTCATGCAAATCCAATTTTTACTTGCTTTTACTTACAGGCTCAAAATCCCTGCGGTTGTCAAAAACATAACTCCGTCCTATCTCCTCCTTTGATGTTTTAAACCCATAAATGTTACAAGCGCTAAAGACGCAAAATCCATATTCAATTACAACAAGTCAACAAGGCCGCAATTGCCTTCAAACCGTAAATGGCAAATGTATCAAAAAATTAGATAGGACTCGCAAGTGGGTTAAACACCTGTTCGTATAACTGCAGCAGCAAATAAACACACACTACTGTACTTTAAAATACTGGGAAAGCAATGAAAGTCATTAGAATTAATTGCACTACAGTCTCAAGCTCCCAAACCTGCAATACATTTTTTTTTTTTAAATTATGTTTTATTTCTGTGTTATATCGACTCCTGTAATCAAGGAGTTAATATATGCAACCCACATGGACAGTTGCTTTATTGATTTCTACATTTCTGGATTGCGAGTCCGATTGCAAATCATACTTCTAAACACTAATTGATTGTAGTTTATATATGATTGAAAACGCTGTCAATCATATTTCAGTCGATCAGAAGGCGCCATGGTGTGCGCCAATAAGAATGGAATACATCCCTATATCCCATTCTGATTGGCTCACACCATGGCGCCTTACGGTTGGCTGAAATATGATTGACAGCGTTTTCAGCCAATCAGAAGGCGCCATATCAAAATGTTTAAGCCTAATTTGCGGCGGGGAGCTCCTCCAGGGAGGAGTTCCGTTAGATTTATTAATTTTTTTAGCCCATCGGGTTTATTCGGAGGGTCCCTTCCGGCAAAGACTGTAGGAGGACGGGGCATTGCAGAAAGGTAAGTGTACTATTTAGACTGTATTGTTGTATATGTTGTGTTTATTTCTTTTTTAATTTTAATGTGTTTTTTTTCCTAGGGGTGCCAGACCTGTGGACAGCTATGGATGGGCCCTTGGCTAGGAACGAAGGCAAGAAAACCATCGTCGCTGGAGGGGCATTTTGGCAAGGTTAGTGGTATAATTTAAACTTTATTTTATTGCAGGCTTTGATTTAATGTGATAGGGATGTTTTTTTTTTGCTTGTAGTTTGTAGATGTTTTTTTTATGTGAGTAGTGTTTTTTTATTTTTCTGTCAGTAGCGAAGTGTTTTTATTTTCTGTAGTGTTGTTTTTTTTTCTGTAAGTGGTGGGGTGATTTTTTTTCTGTAATTTTTGTTTTTGTTTTCTGTAATAATGCTTTTTTATTTTCGGAAATGTAGCTTTTTTTCTGTAATCTTTTTGTAGTTTTTTTTTGTAATTAGTGGGGTGTTGGGGGGTTTAATAGAGTGTTAGGTAGGTAGTGTAGGGGTTAATAGGTTAGGGTAGGTGTTGGGTAGGTAGTGTAAGGGTTAATAGGTTAGGGTAGTACAGCGGGGAATTTAAAACTTTTAAATGCTGCAGGGGTCCCAGTTGGGACCCCTGCAGCAAGCAATTGATGCGGGGACCCTAGAATCATGGGGGTTTGATTTGGGAGCAGTGGGGAGGATAGTTAAGGTCTTTGCAAGCCCTTGCAACACCTCCTTGGTGGAAATAAGCTGTGTTTGGATTTTCGCCATTTACGGGCTTGACGGGGTAGATCGGAAAGGGGGATAGGAGCAATTGCATAGCGATTTGCGATTCGAGACTTGAGGGCTTGAAAGATCAACGACTTTGGGGGAAATAACTAGTGATTTCTCAAATCGCAAGGGATCGGTAGGGATCGCGGGTCACAGCATGTAACGCGATTGGAGGCTGCGATTAAAGGGCAGTTGAATAGGAGAGTAGCTTGCAACCACGGATCACAAAATCGGAGTATTTGAATGAGGTCCCATGTTTTACTGACGTCATGATAACGGTCTCATTTACTATTGGCTCTGTCTAAATTGTAACTTACAGGCTTCCTCAATTGATCATGATCATGCCCTGAAATGCTAATTACGGGCATTAATAAATTGAATACATCTATATATGTTAAAAAATTGGAACCATAAGTTCAGTTTGAAGTAAATTTTCTTTAGTCGTTCAGTCATTCCGGCTCTCCGTGACCCTATGGACAGCAGAACGTCTGGCACATATGTCAGTCATTGCCACTCTGAGCTCCCTCAAGCTCATGTTTATTGCTTCAATGACCTCATCTATCCACCTCCGCCTCTGCTGTTACCTTCTTTCGGTTCATGACATCTTTTCTCATACTTTTGTTTTTTAGATGTGCACCATATTAGTTGCCCTTCTTTGAATTGTTTCCATTTTGTTATCTTTTGAAGCTATGGTCTCAAGAATGGGACACAATATCTAGGTGAGGTCTAACTAGGGATCAATAAACAGCAGTAGCGTAGGAAGTGGGGTGCGCGGGGGGCAGAGTGCCATGGGTGTCACTTCTTTTGGGGTGGCAAAAATGCCATCTCCTGCCTTCCACCGCCCATGGCTCTCATTCCCCTTCCCCCGGTCCCCTACTCCTGCTCGTGTCTGCTGGCAGGGGGAGAAGCCAGCAGAGGGAAGCAGACCGGCAACACGGACCAGGAGTAGAAGGTAAGAGAGGAGGGAGAGTCATGGAGGGAGAGGGGAGAGGGAGGCATGGGGGAGAGAAGGAGACATAGAGGGAGGGAGAGGCATGGAGGGAGAGGAGACATGGAGGGAGGGAGAGGCATGGAGGGAGGGAGAGGCATGGGGGGAGTGAGAGGCATGGGGGGAGAGAAGTAGACATGGAGGAAGGGAGAGGCATGGGGGGAGAGAAGGAGACATGGAAGGAGGGAGAGGCATGGGGAGAGAGAAGAAGACATGGAGGGAGGGAGAGGCATGGGGGGAGAGAAGGAGACATGGAGGAAGGAAGAGGCATGGGGGAGGGAGAGCCATGGGGGGAGAGAAGGAGACATGGAGGGAGGGAGAGGCATGGGGAGAGGAGACATGGAGGGAGAGAAGAAGACATGGAGGGAGGGAGATGTATGGGGGAGGGAGAGGCATGGGGGAGAGGAGACAGGGAGAGGCATGGGGGGAGAGAAGGAGACATGGAGGGAGGGAGAGGCATGGGGGGAGAGAAGGAGACATGGAGGGAGGGAGAGTCTCCATAGACCCCTATAGGACACTATTAACCCCTAGGTTAACCCTAAAAGTGCCATGAGGGGCATTCAAGTCTAAACACTACACTAAACTATTAACCCTAACTATACCCCATTAACCCCTTAACGCTAACTATACCCCATTAACCCATCCTGAACCCTATTTAACCCTAACTGTACCTATCTAACCTAACTGGGCCTTCCACCGCCCATGGCTCTCATTCCCCTTCCCCCGGTCCCCTACTCCTGCTCGTGTCTGCTGGCAGGGGGAGAAGCCAGCAGAGGGAAGCAGACCGGCAACACGGACCAGGAGTAGAAGGTAAGAGAGGAGGGAGAGTCATGGAGGGAGAGGGGGAGAGGGAGGCATGGGGGAGAGAAGGAGACATAGAGGGAGGGAGAGGCATGGAGGGAGAGGAGACATGGAGGGAGGGAGAGGCATGGAGGGAGGGAGAGGCATGGGGGGAGTGAGAGGCATGGGGGTAGAGAAGTAGACATGGAGGAAGGGAGAGGCATGGGGGGAGAGAAGGAGACATGGAAGGAGGGAGAGGCATGGGGAGAGAGAAGAAGACATGGAGGGAGGGAGAGGCATGGGGGGAGAGAAGGAGACATGGAGGAAGGAAGAGGCATGGGGGAGGGAGAGCCATGGGGGGAGAGAAGGAGACATGGAGGGAGGGAGAGGCATGGGGAGAGGAGACATGGAGGGAGAGAAGAAGACATGGAGGGAGGGAGATGTATGGGGGAGGGAGAGGCATGGGGGAGAGGAGACAGGGAGAGGCATGGGGGGAGAGAAGGAGACATGGAGGGAGGGAGAGGCATGGGGGGAGAGAAGGAGACATGGAGGGAGGGAGAGTCTCCATAGACCCCTATAGGACACTATTAACCCCTAGGTTAACCCTAAAAGTGCCATGAGGGGCATTCAAGTCTAAACACTACACTAAACTATTAACCCTAACTATACCCCATTAACCCCTTAACGCTAACTATACCCCATTAACCCATCCTGAACCCTATTTAACCCTAACTGTACCTATCTAACCTAACTGGGCCTTTTTAACCCCTTCTAGCCCTATTTAACCCCATCACTTATGGGGTCCTATACAGTCCCCCATAAGCCTCCATCTAACCCATCACTTAAGGGGGTCTATACAGACCCCCCATAAGCCTCCATCTAACCCCATCACTTATAGGGGTCTATACAGACCCCTGTAAGCCTCTATTTAACCCAATCAGTCCCATAAGGGTCTATGAAGACCCACATTACACTAAGTACAAATACTACAGTACACTATCCCCCCAATAATCATCTAAATCTAAACTAAACCCCTCTACCCTAACCTATTAACCCCTACCTACCTAACACTACCTACCTACCCCCTATTAACCCCCCACCCCATTACAATTTTTTTTTTTTAAAGTACATTACAAACCCCACCCCCTCTACAAAAAATAAAAGAGGACATTACAAACCCCACCCAATACAAAAAATAAAAAAGGACATTACAAACCCCACTCCCACTACAAAAAATAAAAAATACATACCTGCAAAGAAAAGGCATACACAAATATACATAACATTACAGTAAAAAATAAATTATAAATATACCCCTAACTACAATACATTACCCCTTATCTATACATGACCCCCTATCTTTAACACATAACCCCCTATCTAGACAACATTACCCCCTATCTAAACAACATAAACTCCTATCTATACATAACCCCTATCTAACATTACCTCTTATCTATACATTACCCCCTATCTATACATTACCCACTATCTACAGTATACATAACCCGCTATCTATACATTACCCGATATCCATACATTACCCCGTATCCATACATAACCCCCTATCTATACATTAAATACATTAAACCCTAAATCTAAGCTAAAATAGAAGAATTTAGGCCACTTACCTTTGCAGATGTCCCTTCAGGAAATAAGAAAACCCCTAGGAAAAAAAGAAACATCTAATTAGTACAAAACACTACATTAGTACATTAGTACAACATATACACATAAACACAAAACATGATAAACATTACACATAAAATACATTAAACTTACCTGTCCACAATGTCCCCGGCCTTGTCATCTTCTGCCCTACTGGGCCCTTCTAAAACCTGCGCTCTAAAAAAATTCAAAATAATAAAATAATAGACTCTAATGAGGCTTCTAGGCCTTCTTACGGTAAAAAAAAAAAAGGAATGATGCCTTCTGATTGGCTGAAATGGCTGTCAATCAAATTTCAGCCAATCAGAAGGTGCCAGTGTGTGAGCTAATCAGAATGGGATACACCCCTATATTCCATGCTGATTGGCTGATGGACCTGTCAATCAATTTTAAACCAATCAGAAGGCACTATTGCCTTCAGCCAATCAGAATGGGATACACCCCCGTGGGGTGATTGGCTGAAGGCATCTGCGCCTTCTGATTGGCTTCTAATTGACAGTGACAACAAGCCCGCAAATCGGTAGTATATAAGATTTATTCTTATGTTTAATTTCGGGGTTAAATCGATTTGGGGAATCAATGAGTTAATATATATATCAGGCCACTCATATGGACTAGAACAGTATTGGCATTCATTTTAATAATTCTTTATTTTGCAGGTTTGCAAGTCTGATCGCATATCAAACCCTCAAACCTAATTGATTGACATGTAACCTCCATGTTTCACTGCCGTAATAATGATGGTCTCATTTTCTATTGTCTGTTCTGAAATGGGAGGTTATGGGTCTTGCTTAATTGATCATGTTCCCACCCTGAACTGCTACGAACCAGTGCATGGTTTATGCTTTCGGCTTTGGGCCAGTAGCTTGCGGGCTTGAGCAATTGAAAAGCATCGTGATCAGAGGAACGAGAGCCTGCAACACACCCACAGACATACAGCCTACAACAATCGATTTGTGGGCTTGCAATTGAATCGGGCCCAATGTTTGGAAGATGCATGGAATAAATTGGAACTAGGATATTTAACCCCTTGAACACTTTACAATTAATAATACATCATGGTAAAATCATTATGATACTGCCATACATATAAATTCACTTTATGCATACTTTACTGTTTAATGTAGACATGGTTTTGTTTTGCAAGATGTATTTTTTGATCATTCAAGCTTTATATCTTGGAATGTCTTTAAACTGTATTCATTTGAAATTAATGTATCTATTAATCTGATATGTAACTGAGATTACTATTGTTTTGAGATCATATGATTTCAGTAATAAGCATTATATATTGTTGATATTGTGTACACAGTATTCTTGTATTATAGTGACACAGCTATATTGGGTGCAGTCTCCTTCACAAAAAACACTGGGCGTGCTCAGACTTAGGTGACTGCACTCAAGACTCAAGTCAACCCAGTGAATCAATAATTAAGGCAATGATCTTTCATTAACAGAAAATTAGAATATTGGTTCTGGGTTCATCAGAAAGGCTGACTGACAGCTAAATATTGTAAACTTCAATGTTTTCTGTAGGAATGTGCAAATTTATGTTTAAGTCATTTTTTTACGAACATGCAACCGATAAATTAGGTTATTACCTATACTTTTAAATTATATTTCGAACTTCTGCTCTGTCACGTTAAGTTATAGGCTCATGTTATAAAGGGGCCATATTAACTGAGTGCTGCAATAACTCATTTTACCCTGTCTCATTTCTGGTTAAATTAATCATATGACCCTTGCTATGTATCGCCCTGTACTTATTAGATAGTCATCCGGGCCTGACTACTGTTCCGAGGTTCTCACAACCGCTCTTCAACCAGCCAAGTGTGGTGCTGTGGGTCTCTAGGATGTGATGACACTCGTCAGTGACCCCACTAAGCAATTACCCCACTGCCCAGCATGCAAGCTTGAATCGCCCACTAGTGGGTGGTAGGGACATTCCCCCACGGTGTCACCCCTACCCCTAGTCAGTGTGCCACTTCTATTAAACTGCTCCAAGTGTGTAGAATATAAAATGGGGACCACATAAAAACCACTGGACAGCCATAATGAGAAAGTTTGAGCATCATAAAATTGTTTTTATTTTCACCCATGTGGCTCTAATATATCATAAGTATTTATGTGCATCTGTGATATTGTATTCACATTTCCAACTACAGCTTTATTGTATGGGTCTACAAACATTTACGAAAGATAAGCTGTTGTGATAAGACTAGGAGTGACAATAGAGTGGCCATAAATAACCTCCTTTGTCTCTTTTATGAAGAAAACACCCAGCAGCTGTCCACAATATAATTGACTGCAATACAATAATGAGCAGGAAATATAAATATCTTACTGGTCCAAGTAAAACTTGTTTCTCAAAGAATGCTAATGATTGTCTGGTATGGCTGATAATTTGATGTCTTTAACTTAAAAGATGAGAGATATTGACTCCAACTTAAGATACTACAACCTGTTCAAGCTCCAGTCATAGTAAGAGCACTGAATATCAGGACAAGTCAGTCACAAGAGACCAGATGAGTTGAGATCTTGCACCAGTTGGATCCAGAACAGGAGAGACACCAAAGTTAGGCTGGAGGTGATGCTGAGAGCAGATCGTATCATATTGTCTATCCTATAAATATACACATTATATGTACGAAAATAGTTATGTACATATCGATGCTCTACTATTTTAAAAATATGTATTTTTTTCAGTTCTAAATATGGTATAGTTTAAAACTATAGGTAACAGCAAGTACTGTGTCAGTTAAATGTTATTCCACTGAGACCCCCATGGCACCTAAAGTATTCATCTTGTGACACTGGGATCCTCAAAGGTCCCCTGTGGCACCTTAAAGCTAATCCCACCACAGAGTCCCTATCATACCTTGTGTCACCTAAAATTAACTATGATGCCGCTCGCGTCCTACAAGGACCTTCAACTATTAACCCTTGCCATGGGGGTCCATCAAGGAACTTCATGGCATTTAATATTTACCCTGTGCAACTGGGTTAATACTTTATGTACCATGGGAGTCTCAATGGACCCCCATTGTTATGTAGATTGGGTTGATCAGGGTAGGGGGATGGGTTTTGAGGTATGCATGGAGGGAATCCCCAGGCATTTTTATTAGTGTCAGGGTGTTTGTGCTCAGTAATTTACTAAGCACAGCCTTTTTCATAATCCTGAACCTTGTAACGTTACTTCCAAGGCTTGGGTTTACGAGTTGCGGGTGAGCTCAGTAATATTACTGGTGCAGCCAAAATTAAGTTTGAAAACAGTTTACTTGTCTCAAAAAGAATAGGGCTCTAAGATACTAATAGTTTATTAATGAGACATTGTCACCTTAATTACTGGTTTAGCTCCTGAGACATTATCTTCCATTGTCTTGGCATGCTCAGAATAAGGAGACTGCAGAGAAGATAATGGACGCAGTGTCTCCAGGGCCAATCAAATAATTAAGGCAATGACATCTCATTAACAAAACAGTACAATCTAGGCTTTAGGATCAGAAAGACTGGCTGACAGCTAAATATTACAAACTTCATTGTTAGTTTACTGTATGAAAATGCATTAAAAAAAGCATATAATTGATGCAATACATGTTATTACCTTAGTTTTAAATTATACCATATCTGAAACATCCACTGTGTCACTTAAGTAACTGGAGAAATGAAAAGTACATACATATAAAAAATAATATAAATAAATATAATTACAATTGATTGTTGTTAAATGAAATTAGTGGAAGTGTTAAATAGACGAGCTGTGGAATTGTATGCATATATTACATGAAAAAGTCCCCCCTCTGTCCTAATAATAATATATATAATTGAATTATCTCTCACAGTATCGAATATACCACATGAACACAATTGGTAAAAATATAAATAGAATATCAAGAAAGAGATATTTTAGGTACTTTATGTTTAAAATACTTAGTAGTCAGGACCGGATACTTTATGTTTAGAATACTTAACTTAAGGCTTAATTATCTAACATTTCCACAGAAAATGTTTAACAACAACAAGTTGCAACTACAGTGGACCTTTGGTACTCAACGAAACTTGTCGAATACCTAATTACCCTGATTATTGATGAATGGCTCTCTGGTTAATGGCTTCCTTTTGCATGTGACCTCTGAGGTATCAGTCTGTGAATAGCCAGACTCTACTAATACTAAGTAACATGCAAAAGGAAGCCATCAATCCACTAAGGAGGCAATTAGGTACTGATAAGGAGAACAGTGTGGTGGGTGGATCTCTTTAGCTGAGTGATAACCAAAATGCAGTACATTTCTATTACTAAATTACATTTATTTAGTAAATACCAATTTGAAATATTCATATATTTTGTGTATTTTCCTATCCTAATATAATTTGGATCTCTGCTGTGGTCCTAAAAAATAGCTTTTTTTCATCCATCTTTACAGATAGCAGAATAAGCCCCCTTCCCAACCCAACCCCCTATAATCTATTCATATACCCACGACTGCTATTTTTTCTCAAGTCTACTATATGAATGAACATACAACATTGAGTAATTATGTGACCTGATAGTAATACTTGATACACTATATTAGTTGTTAGGTTTCACAGCCCAGGATCCAAATTAAAACTAAAAATAGGGGTCATGAGGGTGTCAGAACAACTGTCCAAAGGGGGCTGCAGGGATCTATGTTACGCCCATAAGTATAGCTATATATAAGACAGCATCCCCTTCTGAAACACCACCTTGTCGCGGTAAAGGTGTACTTCAATGAAGATGTGAGCTATACCATATAGGGCAACAAAAAAAAAAAAGATAGGATGGTAAGAAACATGGGTTTGATAACCCTCTATATTCCAATACAATGTTCAAAGAACAAATCGCTTGTTTCACGAATATCAATCAATTGTATATCAGGTAAATCACACTACTAATGGAAAGTGTAACAAAACGTCACATTTTACGGAAAAGAACACTAATGAAACCATCATGTAGTCCCAAAATTGGAAAAGCAGCATCACATGGTAATTCTGAGTCTGTAAATAAAAAATGTAAAACTTTATTGATACACATTAAAATATATATACAAACAAAATGTCCCACAGAGAAGAGCCACAATATGCAAATTCAGTTTATAAGTAATATTATAGAGTGCCTTGCAAAAGTATTCACCCCCCTTGGCATTTTTCGTGTTTTGTTGCCTCACAACCTGGAATTAACATGGATTGTTTGAGGATTTGCATCATTTAATTTACAGAACATGCCCACAACTTTAAATATGTTTTTATTTTTATTTTGAAGCAAAAAACAAATAGGACAAAATAACCTAAAAAGTCAATGTGCATAACTGTTCACCCCCCTAAAGTCAATACTTTGTAGAGCCACCTTTTGCTGCAATCACAGCTCCAAGTCGCTTTGGATAAGTCTCTATGAGGTTGCCACATCTTACCACTGGGATTTTTGCCCATTCCTCCTTGCAAAACTGCTCCAGCTCCTCCAAGTTGGATGGTTTGCTCTTGTGAACAGCAATCTTTAAGTCTGACCACAGAATATCCCTGTTTTTTACCACCATCCATCTTTCCCTCAACTCTGACCAGTTTCCCAGTCCCGGCTGCTGAAAAACATCTGGGGCTGGTGTTCTTTGGGTGATGTGATGTGTTGGGTTTGCGCCAGGCATAGCATTTTCTTTGATGGCTGAAAAGTTCAGTTTTTAGTCTCATCAGACCAGAGCACCTTCCTCCATACATTTTGGGAGTCTCCCACATGCCTTTTCGCAAACTCAAAACGTGCCATTTTGTTTTTTGCTGAAAGTAATGGCTTTCTTCTGGCCACTCTGCCATAAAGCCCAACTCTGGAGCGTAAGGTTTATTGTCGTCCTATGTACAAATACTCCAGTCTCTGCTGTGGAAGTCTGCATCTCCTCCAGTGTTACCTTAGGTCTCTGTGCTGCCTCTCTGATTAATGCCCTCCTGGCCTGGTCCATGAGTTTTGGTGGCGGACGTTGTGCCATGTTCTTTCCATTTGGTTATGATAGATTTGATGGTGCTCCTGGGGATTATCAATTATTATTATTATTATTATTATATTTTTTTTATAACCTAACCCTGACTTGTACTCCTCAACAACATTGTCCCTTACTTGTTTGGAGAGTTCCTTGGTCTTCATGGCAGACAAAAAATTCATAAATAAATCATCATATAATAAATGATCTAAGAGCATAAGTGAATAGGGTGCTTATGAATAAATAATGCAAATAATATAAAGAAATACTATATCACACAAAAATAAATGAGTGCTGCCGGCACTGGGGAGCTACAATTCATTGAGGGAACCACGAATGCCAATAGGTACTGTGTCATACTGAAGCAGAGCATGATCCCCTACCTTTGGAGACTGGGCCGCAGGGCAGTATTCCAACATGATAACGACCCCAAACACACCTCCAAGACGACCACTGCCTTGCTAAAGAAGCTGAAGGTAAAGGTGACAGACTGGCCAAGCATGTCTCCAGACCTAAACCCTACTGAGCATCTGTGGGGCATCCTCAAACAGAAGGTGGGGGAGTGCAAGGTCTATAACATCCACCAATTCCGTTATGTCATCATGGAGGGGTGGAAGAGGACTCCAGTGGCAACATGTAGGGCTCTGGTGAACTCCATGCCCATGAGGGTTAAGGAAAAGATATAATAAAATATTTACAAAAATGTGAGGGGTGTACTCACTTTTGTGAGATACTTTATATCATATCTATCAGTCGCAACCAATGTTGTCACTTCCCTAACATATATATATATATATATATATATATATATATATATATATATATATATATATATATATATATGATGGAGAAATAAAATCTTAAGAACCACAAAACTATTATCGTAGATAAACCATAACATTGTTTTGTTCATTAAGTCCATGAGGTATCATGGTATTCAACATCGTGATCCATCTTGTTTCAAATTCTAATAATTCTGTTTTAAGGTCACATTTACGTATTTCCAGATTGACTTTTTTGCAAAATACAGCACTTAAGATCCAATCTTCCTTTGTGTACCAATAAAAAATGTTTAGCCACAAAAGTCAATTTATCTTTAACATTTTGGGATCTGCGCCGGCCCATATCAATCCGGTCATTTAAGACAGTTTTTAAGATGTTATGAGATTTAAGTATATGATGTTTATTCAAAATACCAGATATTAAGTGCCATTCATTACAGTCATGAAGTACTTTAGCACATTCCTTGAATACCTCAGTGTCATAACACGGAGAAATTCACCATATAGGATAGCTCTTTTTGTACCCTTATCATCCTTTAGTATTTTAATGTCCAAAAAGTCTATACTAGATAGATCAATACGATCTGTCAATCTCAAATGATTAAGGACATCCATAAACTCACGATAGTCATCCAGACTACCCTCCCAGACAATCAAAATGTAATTGATGTAGCAAAGCCACGTTGTGACATTTTCAGTAAATCTGGAGATCTGATCATTAAACATGTATTCTCTCTCCCACCATCCCATGTAAAGGTTTGCGTAGGTGGATGCACATGATGACCCCATGGCCGTGCCTCTGATCTGTAAATAAAACTTGCCATCAAATACAAAAAAGTTATGTGTAAGGACAAAATTCAAAAGTTTAAGAATTAACTGATTCTTATCTCTGTTGTTATTGGATTCCATCTGAAGAAAGTAACGGCTTTATGTTCTATTGGTTCGACATCACAGTTGGCCAGATAGGTTGCAGGCCCCAAGGTAATGCCATCCAATTTCTTTAGTACCTCCATCGTATCTCTCACATATGATGGAAGGCCTAAAACATGATCTCTCAATCTATAATCCAAATATTTGCTGGCCATTTCACATAGACTGCCGTTGCCCAAGATTATCAGTCTCCCCGGAGTTTTCTTTTGATTCTTATGAATCTTCGGAAGCATATATAAGGTTGCAACCCGTGGATATAGAATAGACAAAAATTGTTGGAAATCAACTCCACCAATTTAGCTTCTATTAAAATACAGGTTGTAACTGGCCAAAAAGTCCTCAGTGGGGTCCCCAGCTAGAAGTTTATATCAGTTCTTATCATTCAACTGCTTCTGGGCCTCCTCTTGATACATGAGAGCCGGCCATAATACTATATTGCCTCCTTTATCGGATGGTCTGATGACAATGTCATCTCATGATACCATCTCTTGTAATGCTTGATTCTCCTGTTTGGTAAGATTTATCTTTTCTAAATCATTGATGACTAATTGTGCGAATATCTCAACAGCCGGCCAGAGGGGGGGTTAAATGTAGATCTAACCTTCAACCTAGCCATCTAGTCTCCTCAAACTCCTCCAAATCAACAACACAGGTAAATACTCCAAGATTGCTACCAAGATCAGATACCGCACCGCCTGGGGTCACTGGTGCATCGGTTAAACTAGTAGTAGTATCTATCGCAATATCATCATAAGTCACGGGTTGAAGGAAATGTCTCTTTATCAGTAACCTTTGTGACAATGGAATGCGACAGTGGAAAATGATAGTCCCTTCCTCAAAACATCAATTTGAAATTTAATTAGATCACTATTCACCACCTCGGCCGTCTGGGCCAATTCCTCCTTCTGTCCATCGTTTGTCCTCGGTCTGTCCCTGAGATTTAATCCTGAGGTCGATTCTGTTCTTACATCTTGAGTCCGTATCTCCTGCCTCACCAAAGGCATCTGTTTGCGTTGACCTAAAAAATCCCTTGGGCCTGTTCTTAGCTCTTGACTATTATGCCAGGGGTCTATGCTTTTTATATGCTTATATATATATTTTAATGTGTATCAATAAAGTTTTTCATTTTTTATTTACTGACTTAGAATTACCATGTGATGCTGCTTTTCCAATTTTGGGACTACGTGATGGTTTCATAAGTGTTCTTTTCTATACCATATAGGGTCACACAAGATGGGCAGGTCATAGCGGGGAGGTCAGACAAATCATCCATTGGTGAAGGAACTGGCAACCCACTCCAGTATCTTTGCCCAAAAAAACTTATGGATAAGCACAACAAGATGTACCTGGCTTGCAGCAGTCCTTAGGGTCACAGAGAGTCAGGCACGACTGAACGACTAAACAGACAAGATCATATACATATTTATTGTGTAACTGATATGCTTATAGATATCCACATATTACACATATTTGTATAAATACTTCTAAATATTTCTATGGGAGCAGATAGCTCTGAGGGATGTTCTACAGCTGGTATGATAAATATGTCTCCTTCAAGTCGGAAGCAGTCAACACCTTAACTGAAGCCACATGCTTGGGTTCGGATTGTCACACTGCCTTAAAGGGACATGGAACACAAATGTTTTTTCCCCCAGCATTTAATAGAGCATGTTTTAAACAATACAGTTTGGGGGTTTTCTAATCAGTTTCAAGAAACAGAAGGATGATGATCTGCAGTATATTGTGCTTTTGATCCCACGGGTAATAATATAAATTAGATAAGAAAATACTATTAACCGGTTCCTGTTTAAACACCTTCCTAACTTTAAGTAAGATAAAGAGAGATCAAACACTTTGCTTTTTATCGTTCTGTTGTTTTAGTGTCCATTTTCTTGAGTTATTATAATTTATACTAGGAAATTGCCAGTCAAAAATGACGGGATTAAAATTGTAAGGCTGGTAATGCTGTTTGCCACACAATGTGAGGCTTTTGCTCCTCTGAGCACCTTCAGCGCTCATTGCGAGCCTCTCCCCTGTGTACTTCAACTTTCCTGCTCTGCACTGATCACCTTCGGCGCTTGCGGTGCTCATTGTAAGCTCCGTGATGAGCACCTTCGGCGCTCATCGCGTTGCTCGCAATGAGCCTCTTCAACGCTCATTGCGACCCTTTCCTCCCGCCTACTGTACGGGATGCTCATTGCAGGTTTCGTTACCCTGCAAGTTTTGTGCTTGGGAATGCCATACGTGTCTTTCCACCATCTCCCCCCTGTCCCTTCCCTGTGTGTTTCTCCTCTGTGTGTCTGCTGAATGTTTGCGTGTTTCGCGCTGACTGCCGTTTGTTTTATTTTCAAAGTCCCGCGTGCCTGGCATTGTTGGTGTAAGTGTTACTGTCTTTACCGTCATGTATTTTCTAGGTCCCGCGTGTCTGGCTTTGTTCAGCTTCGTTTTCATGCAGTTTCAAAATTTTTACGTTTTTTGTCCGCCATTTTTTTCCTTGCTTAGCCGATTTTGGATTGAAGAAAAACCTTAAATATGGCTCAAAATCGCTTGTAACCTCACTCCCAGGCTTCCTGGCTCTCCCCCTGTGCTGTGTGTGAGTATGTTATTATTTTTGTTAAATTATTTTGTTTGTTTTCCGGGTTTTCCGAGTTACGCGATTGGCTCGCAGTTGCAACCCTCGCAGTCGCGTGCCTCCGTTGCTCTCCTTGCGAGGCTTGCAGTCACGTGAAACTGCTCGCCGCTTAAGTCCCACATGCCTCAACTGCTCACTTTGCGCCTTCGGCGCTCATTGCAGCCTAAGTCCCGCGTGGTCGACGGCTCGCCTGGCTTTGCTGCCCGCAAACGTTTCGCCTCACTTCGCAAAGCTCGCAAAGTGTGACCAACATTGTAAGCGTTCCCAACACTGACAACTATATATGTGACTTCATGGGGGAAAAATTCCTTTTGTAAAGTATAAACCATATTCTTTCAAATATATGACAGAAATGTTTGGACTACAGTCGTCCTTTAATAAGAAGTTTGTTTGGGTATGCATGTATGGCAATTATTGCTGAACAATTCAGATGGACTGTATAATCATCATCAGAAATGTTTAGCAACGACTGCTGCATCCTATAAAGACATCTCTTATGTGTTAAGTTTCAACTTCCAAGGCTCCTTCCTGCCTGGACAGATAAACAAAATCAAGTGTCTTTTATCAAAATGCAAATAGATATGCTCTGACTCTGATCTCAGGGTCCAAGGTTACTACTTGTTTGATAAGAAAGATACGTTCATTGATAGGTAATTGTATACAGACATTGAGATAGAGACAGATTTGAGGGCAGCTAAGAACCAGAAGGCCTATCTAGTCTTCCCATTCTATCTACCAAACATTTGTCTTATTTAAACCTCATGACAGTCTTATGCTTATATTCATTACGGGTGAGGACTAAACAGAGCAATGTGAAAAGTAATTTTGATACGTTAAGTAAAGGAATAGGATCGATTATAAGAAGAGGTTATATGGGTAATAGAATAAGATATAGAGTGGGTTTATGTGGAGCAATAGTTGTAGTTACAGGGTTAGGGTTAGTAAGAATAATAGAGGTTATAGGGAGGTTAATATAGAGCTATAGGTGGAGTTATAGAGGTATAAGCTCTGTTGGAGTAAAATACAAATAACCATACATTATTTAGTATATATATAGCATTTATTACCTTTGTAGCACTTTTTATATTGCTAAATGTAAGCTCTGAAACAGTTTATTATGCTTTTCTCTAATTCAGCAGTTTTTACTAGGAGACAATAACACCTCTAACCCATAACAAATTGTTTTGTGTGAGTCCTGTGAAGGCCGAAGATAAGGTGCTTACTGCGTATTAATTGTAAAAATAAGGTGTCTGCGCAATGATTTAGGTAACATACAGCATACATGCTTCTGATGTGTGTTAGGTACGTGTTTGCTTTTTAATTGGATTATAAATGTAAATAATCTTTTATGGATCTAGATAGGTCGGTAATGGGCATACCATTTCCTGTATGTAGAAATGGCAGACATTGTATATGTTATTCTGTTGCTGCCCCACACGTGCCCAAATAAATCTGTGTTTTCGTATCATGACTGGGTTTTGGAGTAGAATGTCGGTTTGTGGATATATGTTTTTCTTCTACAGTTCTAAGGTTAAAGATAAATTATAGGAAGGCATGGGTGTTGGAGCCCCAAAAAATCTGGGGGGGGGGGATAATTCAACTCTACTCCCAGGACAGGAAGCAGGGGCGAATCTACCACCAGTGCACCCGATGCAATGCACTGGGGCCCTGCTCTGGGGGGGGGGGGGCATTGCTGCAGTGCCCCTCAAAAACTCCTTTTTATTTCTTTGTTTAAATTCTCAATGCCCCTGCCCCCCCCCCCCCCCAATATAATTAAAAATTAAAAAAATTCCATGGGAAAGACATACTGCTCCATAGCACTCTACTGGCCAAATCTGCTAATGCATGATTACGTTTCCTTTTGCTATTTTTTGTGTCCCCTATTCATTTAATCTGGAAGGAGCCATTTTTGGGCAAGGAGAACTATAGATGGGTTATATAGGGACAAAAGAGAATTTGAAACAATACAAGACTTCTCAGAAATAACAGGGGCAGAACTATAAAACAAAACCAACTGTTTTAATTATATTACAAATTACAGGAAATTTTTTTTATCAACAGTGACCTATTAAAGTAATATAAAAGAACTCACAAACACAATGGCATTTTAAAACTTTACTCTTAGCATCTGCAACGCGTTTCGTTTGGTATGGTGCCAAGCTTCCTCAAGGTATGAGGAACGCATCTTACCCATTTGTGTTTGATTGTTTTGTGCTATATGTTGTAATCTCCTTCTGGATCGCTACCTTATTGTGGTGAAGGGGCTTGTGCACCCAAGATGGGTAGGTCATAGCAGAGAGGTCAGACAAATCATGGTTCACTGGAGAAGGAACTGACAACCCACTCCAGGATATTTGCCAATAAAACCTTTATGGATAAGCATGACCAGGACATAATGATAGAGTGCTGCAGTCCATGCCGTCATGGAGAGTTGGACGCAACTGAACAACTTAACAACAAATATGTTGTATTGCAATCTATGAGCTTTTCTACTAAGGATTTATTTTTACAATATTAACGGTTCTAGGATGAAGTTATGTGAATTAATTAAAGGAGTTATAGGAAGGGGTTATGTGGGGTAATATTATAATTTGAATGGATAGATTATTTGAAGCAATAAGAACAAATCCAGGGAAAGTTTACATAGAACAAGAACATATAGGGTTATTTTATGTGTAGTAATTATATTAGGGATTCCCTGGTGGTCCAGTGGTTAGGATTTTGTGCTTACACCTCTGCGACCTGGGTGTGATTCCAGTCAGGAAACCAAGAGATCACCCTGAAGCCATGCAGGGTTGGCTCTGGTCAGTATTTGGATGGGAGACCACCTATGAATACCAGGAGCCATATAGTGTGGCCCACTGGAGAAGGAACTGGCAACCTACTTTAGTAGCTCTGTGTGAATACCCAGTGGACCAGCATAGTGTTGCGGTCCATGAGGTCACGGAGGGTCATACAGAACTGAGCGACTCAAAGAAATAATGAGATAGTTTAAGCAATAGAAGAGCTTATAGGGAGGGGTTATATGGAGCATTGAGAAGAGTTATACAAACAAATAGGAGTGTACCAAAATATATCTTGGATTATGAATCATTGAACCCATGCAAGCTCCAGAAAGCCATCCGCTTAGTGAATCTAGGCCATCATGCCATATCCTACAGCCAGCTTTCTATCCACATGCAAATATTTACTGCAGTTCTGAATTATTTTATTGTACAACACAATAACTTGCCATGTGGCACTGTGTCAGAATATTTGCAAAATCCAAGCATTAAGAAGATTTGTTACACTGCATCAATACATTAGGAACATCACATGTTATCACTGGGCTGGTGCAATATCCAGCAACAGGAATATAAAATACCATAAAATCTGGAAAGTGAATTAATAAATCAATGAAATGCTGTGGTTGCAGTACTGTAGTTTGACACAAGAGGGCAGTAAGGCTTATATTAAACATTGCCAGTTAGTCACAACTACCCACACCCAGATACCTGGCCCTGCGCCACCGTTGCCAGGCTAACCTATATTTAGTGCATTAAGCTGCTTTGTAAGAAAAAATGTCACAAATAAGCCACAGGAGAAGGCTTCCTGCCTCATGTCCACGTGCCCCAGAGGCATGGAGACCAAACAAAATAATACATAGAAATAAGAACAGGCAGAGTTATAACAGCATACATACATATAATAACTTGCAGAGATGTAATAACAGAGCTATATAATACCGTATAGAGAAAACACGCAGATCTACAAAAGGGAAATATATACTAATGCAGAGATAACATAAAATGCAGTGATATAACAAATATAATATTATGCAGGGATATAATTACTTGCAGATTTGTAATATTATTCATAAATATAGATTTATACAGTGATATATTAATAAATACATTATATAGAGATATATAAAGCAGATACATAATACATTAGAGATATTACATGCACAGATATATAATATCAAAAGCAGAATTATCATAACACTAGCGACTTGCCCGGCAAAAATGCCGGCAATAAAATTTGAAGCCTGACAATGCTTCAACCCGCCTTTACTTTACGGCCTTGTAATGAGTGCCTTTGGCGCTTATCGCGGGCCCTGCAATGACCTGCTGCACGCATGCGCATGCCAGTAACTGCTGTGCTATTATTTTTCCCTTATCTCCCTCCCCTATGTCTCTTTCCCCCTTCTCCCTCCCCTGTGTCTCTCCCCCTCCCATTCTGTGTCTACTCCCACTCCCTCCCCTGTTTCTTTCCCCCCTCTCCCTCCCCTGTGTCTCTTTCCCCCCTCTCCCTCCCCTGTGTCTCTTCCCCCCTCTACTCCCTCCCCTGTGTCTGTTTGCCCTGCTCTCCCCAGTGTCTATTTCCCCCTCTCTCACCCATGTGTCTCTCCCCCCACTCCCTCCCATGTGTCCCTTTACACTCTCTCCCCCTCTCCTTCCCCTGTGTCTTTATCCCCCCCTCTCCCTCCCCTATGCTCTCTTTGCCATTTGTGGAACCATTTGTGGGCTTGGTAAAACTGATCCATTTCCCAGAGCCCAAAATGCTCTTCCGAGTTAACAAAATTACATCTTTATGGACGCCATTTTTTTACTTGCATAGCCTTTCTGAGATCTCCCAAAAACTCCAGTTAAATAGCAAATTAGCTTGCAACCTCACTTACAGGCTCCCTGCCTCTCCCCTCTTGCTGTGTGTGAGGTTGTAAGTTCATTTTCTAATTAATTGGCGTCTTTTGGCGGCCTCCCAACGGCTTCATTGTTACAGGCTTGAAAAAAAAATAGCGCCTTTATTTTTTTCAAGCCCGTAACTGGGAGCCTCTCTTGGGAGCCTTGTGGTCCTTTAAGTACATATATGTATGGTAGCAGTGTGTATATTAATAGAGTATATGTGTTTATATTAACAGTTTATTAAAACGGTGAGCTTAACAATATTGTATATGTATGTATATAATATATCGTACATATTAATACAATATATGTGTGTAACTAGAGCAAAGAGTATACAAAAACACAGTATATAAATGTATATAGCAATAACCATATTGTTTTAATACAGTATACATATATACAGAGCAGCACGTAGAATAATATTAATAATATAATGTCTACAAAATAATACAGTTTTGCGCGGTTAGATCTGTGTATATATAATAACAGGGTTTATTAATATACATACATTCCATTCTGTGGCCAGTTGACATGTTGGGAGCTATGCACTCACCACAGTATTAGTCATACTCGGTATCACTATAACACTTAATAAACATGCAACTATTTCAGACATCTCCTGGTGATGCAATAGATTGTGAAATATAGGGAGGAACCCATTCACCCTTAAAACAATATCATAGTTATGACAAGGACTGATTTAGAGATGCCCATGTATTGATAGCTGTGGTCACAATGCCAGTTTAAATTATTGTTATATAAACCAATACCAACTGGTATTTTTGTCCTGTTCTTTACCTTACGTAACTACCTGGTAGAGGGAACGTTTGATAAGGACAATATGTTTATTCTAAATGTTCCCACATAGCAATTGAGGAATAAATAATATTATATGTTATTTTTTGGTATTTGGATATATGGGACTGGGAGTTATTATTCCGATTTGAGAGTCATCATTAAGTCCTTGTTGACCATGGTAAACCCATTTTTTTAGAGCATTATATGGGGCCATTTTGTAGACAATGATAATGGCCTCCATTGTAGATCACTGGACAAGATCCTTTTGGTAACCATGGGAAGGAACCTTCTTGCAGAGCATGTAGATTGTTGTAGGGACACCTTTTATAAACGTTGGATTCGGTGTACCGTATTTTAATGTGTCACATGTAGATTAAGTAAAATATTCTTGAGACATTGAAGGCAACAGAAAAAAAAACCCCAAGTGAGCTATAGATAAATGTATCACATCATGTCCATCCACTGATCTAAGACTACAAATACAATGCTACAAATAAGACACGCACCTTTTACAAATTGTATAAAATTGTCATTATAACCTTTATTTTGAGATAGAAATGTAGATATCTTTTTTTAGATATAAATAAACATAAACACTTACAAAACAAACAATTTCTGAATCTGTGACATTATTCAGTGGCAAGTTAATCTTTGGGTGTAGTAGCAATTAGCATTTGTTACTCAATTAATAAATGTCATTTAAAGTCAATGAGACTCTTATGGTAGTAGGAAGTCTTACATCAACATTAATATCCATAAACCCACCATATCAACTTTAATCATGAAACAATATTACCAGCAATGCCCACACACCTTGGCACCTACAGTGCCTTGCAAAAGTATTCACCCCCTTGACTTTTTACCTATTTTGTTACATTACAGCCTTAGGTTCAATGTTTTGTTAATCTGAATTTTATGTGATGGATCAGAACACAATAGTCTAAGTTGGTGAAGTGAAATGAGAAAAATATATACATAAAAACTATTTTTTAGAAATAGAAAACAGAAAAATGGCATGTGCATATGTGTTCATCCCCTTTGTTATGAAGCCCATAAAAAGCTCTGGTGCAACTAGTGACCTTCAAAAGTCACATAATTAGTGAAATGATGTCCACCTGTGTGCAATCTAAGTGTCACATGATCTGTCATTACATATACAAACCTTTTTTTAAAGCCCCCAGAGGCTTCAAGACCTAAGCGAGAGGCACCACTAACCAAACACTGCCATGAAGACCAAGGAACTCTCCAAACAAGTAAGGGACAATGTTGTTGAGAAGTACAAGTCAGGGTTAGGTTATAAAAAAGTATCCAAATATTTGATGATCCCCAGGAGCACCATCAAATCTATCATAACCAAATGGAAAGACCATGGCACAACAGCAAACCTGCCAAGAGAAGTCCGCCCACCAAAACCTACTGGCCAGGCAAGGAGGGCATTAATCAGAGAGGCAGCACAGAGACCTAAGGTAACCCTGGAGGAGCTACAGAGTTCCACAGCAGAGACTGGAGTATCTGTACATAGGATGACAATAAGCCGTACGCTCCATAGAGTTGGGCTTTATGGCAGAGTGGCCAGAAGAAAGCCATTACTTTCAGCAAAAAAACAAAATGTCATGTTTTGAGTTTGCGAAAAGGCATGTGGGAGACTCCCAAAATGTATGGAGGAAGGTGCTCTGGTCTGATGAGACTAAAAACTGAACTTTTCAGCCATCAAAGAAAACGCTATGTCTGGCGCAAATCCAACACATCACATCACCCAAAGAACACCATCCCCACAGTGAAACATGGCGGTGGCAGCATCATGCTGTGGGGATGTTTTTCAGCAGCCGGGACTGGGAAACTGGTCAGAGTTGAGGGAAAGATGGATGGTGCTAAATACAGGGATATTCTTGTGAGTGATTTGAGGCTAGGACGGAGGTTCACCTTACAGCAGGACAATGACCCCAAACACACTGCTAAAGCAACACTTGAGTGGTTTAAGGGGAAACATGTAAATATGTTGGAATGGCCTAGTCACAGCCCAGACCACAATCCAATAGAAAATCTGTGGTCAGACTTAAAGATTGCTGTTCACAAGAGCAAACCATCCAACTTGATGGAGCTGGAGCAGTTTTGCAAGGAGAAATGGGCAAAAATCCCAGTGGTAAGATGTGGAAGCTTATAGAGACTTATCCAAAGTGACTTGGAGCTGTGATTGCCGCAAAAGGTGGCTCTACAAAGTATAGACTTTAGGGGGGGTGAATTTGTCCTATTTGTTGTTTGCTTCACAATTGTTGTTTGCTACCCCTACAATCTTACATATATACAACTATTTCCCCCTTACACACCATTTATTATTCCTGCCACCTTCCACATATACTGTATTTCTACCCCTATTAACCTCCCACACTCACACATTCCTTGGTACACTTACAATGCCCCACTTACACAACTCATTACTATCCGTACGTACAACACCACATTAAATTACTACTACTTCTAACTTTTCCCACTTTCATATCCTTTTCTCTTAGTTGAATTCAAATCAACTTTATTGGCAAGCAAGAATACAAATTTTAAAAGGGCAACATGGAGGATATACATGGTGGTGTGCTACTGGAAGATGGCACAAACTGGCCAAGTTGTGTCTTGGTCCATGACAGGCTCTTACATTTACATTTTATTATTATGCTTTATTTGTAACGCTCTAACATATTCTGTAGCGCTAAACATGCATTGTGATCAAGGCAAAACAATATTAACACATTAAAAAAGATGGAGGCCCTGCCTTTAAGCTTAGAATCCGGTGTCCATAGAGCTTTCCCAATGCACATTGCAAGATTAAAAACTCGCAGACATTTCAGCTGTAAGTCTATGTACAGTGGATATAAAAAGTCTACACACCCCTGTTAAAATGTCAGGTTTCTGTGCTGTAAAAAAATGAGACAAAGATAAATCATTTCAGAACTTTTTCCACCTTTAATGTGACCTATAAACTGTACAACTCAATTGAAAAACAAACTGAAATATTTTAGGTGGAGGGAAGAAAAATAAAAAATAAAAATAATGTGGTTCTTTTTTCACTAGTGCTGACACACCATCAATTTATGTTATTTTACGGAGCCTTCATTTCTAGATGGAGAGATTACAACACACTCTAATATATGGGTCCTTATTCTATTAAAGTAGAGGGACCTCTCTTTTTAGTGAATACCCCCAGAAGTAAATTCTCTATCTCTCCCACTGACTCTCTCTCTCTCTCTCTCTCTCTCGCTAAGCCTCCCGGTGTCTCTCTGTAATCTCTCTGCTATGTTATTTCTGTGTATTCTATCTGACCTCTATCTTATCTCTCTATTGTCCCTTTCTCTCATGTCTCTGTTATCAGCCCCTTGTGTCTTGTCAATAATTTAGTGCAAACTGTCTATTTGATCTCAGTTTATAATCTCTCTCTCTTTAGCTCATGCTGATATCTATCATATATTTTCACTTTCTCATTATCCCAGATTCACTAAAGTTCACCAAAGGATCACAATGCCTGTTTTCTTTGGGAATTGAGTGTTTCTGCATTCATGTCTCCAAACAATCAGCCTTGGGCCTATCTCTCTATCTCCTTCTCCATCTGTATTTTCCTTCCTCTCTATTTACCTAGGACGAATTGAAAGCTATTTAGTGTACAAGGGCACACCCTCATGAGGAAGCAGTACACATAAGTATGTCAGAAAAGAACACTGAACCCTATATCAATTAATAATTGCCTATCTGGGTTAAAGCATTTTGCCCCTTATCAAGTATAGTTATTCAAAAGAACATACAGAAGATATTGGGCCACAGTGTTCTTTAATATGGTGACATGAGATTATCTCGGCCTTTCTCTCTGTCCAACTCACGCTCTCTCTTTCTTACTAATTATCTGTCTAGATCAGGGGTGAGCAATTAATGTGTTACATGAGAAACTCGGAATGATGTAGAGGGCCGAACCATAGGCTGAACTTAATTCTGCAAAAAAAGAAAACAAAAGAGAGCGCACACCTCTTCCTAGTGCAATTCAGTCAAATATTTAATACAAAAACACACTTGAATAAAAGATGCACACTCACATTAGGTACCCTCTAGATAAGAGGTATTTCGCGTGTATATAACTGTAAAGATAAACACCTTCCGCATTCCTTTAGTCCATGTACATCATCGATAAATCCTCCTGATACACGACTATGGTATTATGTTGTGGTGGGAAAATAGATAAAGCAAACTATGCCTTATATCCTGGTCTGGCCCATCTCCTCCAAATAAAGATGTCTAGTCTACCTAAGGAGTCTTGTAGAACTCTTATCTCAAGCACACAAACCAAGAGGTATTACACATCAAAATGTGGGGCCTGGGATAGGTGACTAGATATACGATAGAGGGCATTTATCCAGGTGTAACAAGTCCAGAAAAGTGTATGTATAGACACAATTACTCCAATTGATATGGTAGATACACTATATATCTCATCCCTACAGGGAAAATAGTGATTCAGCACAAAATAAAAACAGCTAGCTATATACATAGAAAACTATACTCTTAAAAAGCAAAAAAAGGGCACTATATAAAAAGACACAAAACAGTGTCTCACTGTTACAGACGCGTTTCGTCCGTCTTCAGGGCTTTCTCAATGGACAAAATGCACTTCAGATTCAGTCTGACCTCCTGTCAAATGGTTCTTCAATCGTGCAATAAGTGACACAGTATAGTGATGCATAAGATTATCCCACTTGCTCCTATAAATACCCTATCCTTAGAAGTTGTCACCAAAACCTTGTTTATTCATTTAGATGGTATATGTGTGTATCTAACCCCGTCTATGCCGGTGTTTGCGCAGTGACGTCACGACACACGTTTACGTGCGTTACACAATGACGTCAATGCGCATTCTGGCTCTCTCCAATCTAAGGTCTAAAAATGGCGCTTGGAACACATATGCGTTCCACTCAATTCAAATACCTCAAGGCGCAATTTGCAATAAACTTAATTCTGCTCAATATTAATTTTATAGATTTATTTTATTTTCTCAGTACCAGAATGCCATCCATCCCAGTTAGTCACAACACTGCTGCTCACAAATTGCCCCTTTTACAATTGGCAGTGTGGCTTTATTGTCCAGGACACAAATTTGTATCCCACTGTAGGCCACTGTAGCGGGCTGCACAAGGACAGCCAAAGGGACGGATGTGGCCCGCGGGCCGCACAATGCCCAGGTCTGGTCTAGATTTTTCTCACCATGGGTGTCAGAACTGGAAGGATGATGGAGAAAAACCCCAAATTTCAATGTGTATATGTATGTACATAGAAGCTGTTTTATGGTCTGTGTATACAATGAGTTGTGTCCCACCACCCAGAATTATTTTGGCTACTACACTCATGTCTCTCTATTTACCCATGTCTATCTTTCTAATCTCCCGAGTATTATCACACTTTCTTTTTATTATCAGTGGCATCTCTATTATTTTCTATCTCTCACAAATCTCTCTAACACTCTCTCTATATAATCGCTCTCTAACTCACAATGGTTTCCATCATGTACCTCTCTCTAATTCCTTCCTGTAATCTCTCTCAATTTGATCTCTTGTGTCTGTCATTGGAGATACTCCTATTATGTCACTGTATAATCTCGCCCGATCGGGTTTAGCCCTTGGCTGTGTCACCCTGCATTCCTAGCAATGACAGTGACAGTCTCAGCTCATACCTCACTAAACCTGACTTCATTCCTCTAATTCTCCTCTCCCACTAATGCTGACATCATCCTCATCCGCTGTCCCAAACATATATAATAAATACCAGTGTGTTCCCATCAAACCACCCCAGCATCTACTTAGGCCAGCTTAAAGTCCTGTCCTAATTACCTTTACTCAGGTCAATGTAAGGGGTCACTAGTTTGGTAAAAACTTCACATGTTTGTAACAAAATAACATTAGCACATATGGAGGGCAGGAACATAAACATGTTTAGATGACTCTGATTGTGTCATGAGGAAATCCATCTTGCACTGCTAGTCTATCTATAGCTTGATGAGGAGGTTTAGTCATTGGGTAGTCAATAGGTGGACCTGGATCCAAATCAGGACCTCCATGTTTTCTAAATCTCCAGTGCAATCTTATTTTTTTCCTAAATTTAAACTGATTGTTCTAAAATGCTTAAAGATACACCACATATATAATTTTTTCAAGCATTTAAAAGAGGATGTTTTAAACATAACAAAAGTATATTATGCATGAAACAATATTAAGTAAAACCTGTTTAAACTCAACCGACACTAACAGGAAATACAAAGAGCATACTTTAGTCTGTATATCACATTGGCTGGCAGAGGGCAAGATCCCAAGAACAGCAAAACTTCTGAATAAGTTTTTGTACTCTGAAACCATTATCTGAAAATAGAAAACAGACTGTAGCACATTATAAAGATATCCTATCTCTGATGTAAAAAAGAAAAATAATTTTACCATGTCCCTTTAAATAAGTTATTAGTTACACATTGTTCTTTTTTAAGCACCTTCACTTTGTAAACTTCCTTCATGCGCCCTTATGAATGCTATAATATTTTGTGTAAACTAAAAATATGGGATCTATCCCATTACGGTGTCGGGACAGGTCCGCCGCTGCAGTGCAGCCTCCAACAGATAGATGGCGCTGCTGATATGTGAGAGTTGTGAGCTTATGTTAGCCTAACCCTCCCCCTAACCCCAGCCTAACAATTTACCTAAGCCTTGACTCTATGATATGGCACCGGAATATCGTCAGAGCCACTGCTGCTGCCTTGTGCTGCACTACCATAAGAGGCTAGGTCCAAAATATGGATTTCAGACCTTGACTTCATTTTCATAAGGACATTCGGACCTTGGTGAACTTTTACCAAAGTCCGAATGTCCCCCTACTGTAAAGATTTACTTTTCAGTTGAGGTTTATTGCCACGGCAGTTTCAATATAAGTGAATAGAGATCTTATATCAACCCACTGTTCCTCCGAATCCTCCAACGTTTCTAATATTCTATAATTAAATGAAACTGAATATAATAAGCATTTACTTTAACTTTATTCAAAAGAACATATATAATGAAATTTCAGTGGAACTTTAAAAGGGTTAAATGTTTAGCCCTATATAGAGGCAAAGTTACCTGCTATAAGTGACACCGTTAAAGGGTCAGTATGATGTGAGGGCAAAATAACCTAATGACAGTCACACTTTTATAGGGTCAGTTCCATGTAGGGACAAAATAAAATGTGTAATGGTTTAAAGGTTTAATCCCACATATGGTATGAGCAGCGACTTTGTGACATGGTTATAGAGTCAGTCCCATATAGGAGCATGTTAGTGTATTTACCCCTTCTGGATCGCTATCTTGTCGGGGTGAAGGGGCTTGTGTACTTCAATGAAGCTGTGAGCTATACCATTTAGGGTAAAAAAATAAGTCATAGCAGAGAGGTCAGACAAATTGTGGTGCACTGGATAAGGACCTGGAACCCACTCCAGTATATTTGCCAACATAACCTTATGGATAAGCATGACAGGAGACATAACAATTGTGCCTGGTGTGCTGTGGTCCATAGGGTCACGGAGAGTCGGAGACAACTGAACGACTAAACAACAAGTGTATTAAATGGTCACTTCCATGTAAAAGTGAGACATGTAATGTGTTAAAGGGGTCAGTCCCTGGTAGGAGCCAAGTGATATAATGACAGAGACTTTTAATTTGTACAAGATTGGGGTCTTTTAACCCCTTGTTTATTGCTGGCTGTCCTGGCACCAGAAGGGTTAGATGACCTGACCTTGGCTCTCTCCAGAAGTTGGTCGACCTTTTTAGGTTTCCAAGGTGAGACACAGTGAGATTTTCAGGACAGGGATCTGTTTGTGGAGAGGAGGCAATGAGGGTGGATACAGGAGGGAGTGTCAGGGGAGGAGGGAGACTGAGAGAGGAGAGAGACTGCTGCCTGGGTGTGTCACACATAGAGACTGAGAAACCAGGCGAGCAGCTCACACAAGGTAAATGAGAGTGCATTTATATTATAGGGAGATTCAGAGAGTATGAGAGAGAGACAATCTGTGTGAGAGAGCGTCTGAGAGTGTGTACGAGAGACAGTCTGAATGTGTCTATGAGAAAGAGACAATCTGTGTGAGAGAGCGTCTGAGAGTGTGTATGAGAGACAGTCTGAATGTGTGTATGAGAGAGACACTGTGTGAGAGAGAGTCTGGGAGTGTGTATGAGAGGACAGTCTGAATGTGTCTATGAGAAAGAGACAATCTGTGTGAGAGAGAGTCTAGGAGTGTGTATGAGAGACAGTCTGAATGTGTGTATGAGAGAGACACTCTGTGAGAGAGAGTCTGGGAGTGTGTATGAGAGACAGTCTGAATGTGTGTATGAGAGAGAGACAATCTGTGTGAGAGAGCGTCTGAGAGTGTGTATGAGAGACAGTCTGAATGTGTCTATGAGAAAGAGACACTCTGTGTGAGAGAGAGCGTCTGGAAGTGTGTATGAGAGACAGTCTGAATGTGTCTATGAGAAAGAGACACTCTGTGTGAGAGAGAGCGTCTGGAAGTGTGTATGAGAGACAGTCTGAATGTGTCTATGAGAAAGAGACACTCTGTGTGAGAGAGAGCGTCTGGAAGTGTGTATGAGAGACAGTCTGAATGTGTCTATGAGAAAGAGACACTCTGTGTGAGAGAGAGCATCTGGAAGTGTGTATGAGAGACAGTCTGAATGTGTGTATGAGAGAGACACTCTGAGAGAGAGTCTGGGAGTGTGTATGAGACAGGGAGTTACTTTGTGAGAGTCTGAATGTGTGTATGAGAGAGACACTCTGGGAGAGAGGGTCTGGGAGTGTGTATGAGAGAGGGAGTTACTTTATGAGCGACAGTATGAATGTGTGAATGAGAGACACTCTGAGAGAGAGTCTGGGAGTGTGTATGAGATTGAGAGGGAGTTACTTTGTGAGAAACAGTCTGAATGTGTGTATGAGAGACACTGTGTGAGAGAGAGTCTGGAAGTGTGTATGAGAGAGGGAGTTACTTTATGAGAGACAGTCTGAATGTGAGACACTGTGTGAGAGAGTCTGGGAGTGTGTAAGAGAGAGAGAGTCTGAAAAAGACTGTAAGAGTGTGTGTGAGAGACTGACAGTTTGAGCTAGTGTATATGTGAAGGAGTCTGAGTGTGTATGGGAAAGTGAGTGTGAAAATGTGTGTAAGAGTGTGTGTGAGAGAGAAGCAGTTACTTTGTGAGAGACAGTGCGTGTGAGAGACTAACAGTCTGATAGAGTGTATATGTGAAGGAGTATGAGAGTGTTTTTGAGTTGTGTAAATTAGAGAGTGTGTGAGACAATATATACAAGTCTGAGAGACGGTGAGTGTATGAGAGAGTCTGTGAGTGAGACTGAGTGTTAGAGAGACTGTGTATGATATTTATTGTGTGGTACAATGTTTATGAGATGCCACACAACTAGTAACAATTTGTGAGAGTTTGAGACCATATGTGTAAGTCTGAGAGACACACAGTGAGGGCATGCGAGAGTCAATGAGTGGGACTGAAGCTTAGTGTTGGAGAGACAGTGTGTGTGAGATGCCCCTATGTGTGAGAGAGTGTGACTCGAGTTGCAAGAAAACTAGATGGTGTGTGACATGGAGATTCCAGCGAGAGGTCACATTCTGGAAAAGAGAGAACCTGAAAGAGAGTGCAAAAGTGCCTGTGTGTGACAGAGCCTGAAAACATGTGTTACTGTGAGATGTGTGTGAGAGAGAGAGATAAAGTATGACAATGTGACTGTGTGAGACAGTGTTCGAGCATGTGACCGTATGAGAGATAATGTGCTACAGTATTTTAGTGTCTGAGAGTGTGTCTCTAGGAGACGGTATGTGTGATTCTGAGAGTGACTGTGTGGTATGTGAGAGTCCGAGAGTGACTGCTTGTGTGATCCGAGAGTGACTGGATGTAGTAATATTATGCAGAGATGCCTGGACTCCTATACTTATACGAGACATATAACATTTGTCGCTCTGAATGTCCCCCCTTCCGAGAGCTCTGAAATATTTTGGCTTTCTTCTTAGTTTTATATATTTTTACCCATTCCTGTGTGTCTGGGAATGTCTGTCTCAGTGTGAGTATGTGGGAAAAAGAGTGCTTGGGAATGTGAGACTGCTGGCTGTGGGTCACAAATCAAGGGGTATAATTTTGGAGAGAGTGAGTGTAATGACAGCTAACAGTGATAGCAATGAGAGAGGCCAGCAGCCCCCTGAGAGTATTAGTGAGGCAGCATCCAGACAAGGAATGAGACAGTCTGGGTGTGGAGGTCACACATTGTGCTCTCTACATCCTGGGAAGTAGCCAGACCCTCTCGCTCTGTCTGTTACTCATAAAATCCCTGCTTCTGCATCTCTCGCATCCCTGCTCTTTCTCACTCATGCCAGCCTCCCCTTTTTCACTCATGCCAGCCTCCTCTTCTCACTTATGCCAGCCTCCTCTTTTTCACTCATGCCAGCCTCCTCTTCTCACTTATGCCAGCCTCCTCTTTTTCACTCATGCCAGCCTCCTCTTCTCACTTATGCCAGCTTCTGCTCTCTTCCTCATGCCAGTTTCCCCTCTCTTCCTCGTGCTGTACTCCACTATTTCCTTATGCATCCGCTCTTCATGCCAGCCTCCATTTTCTTCTACATGCCAGCCTCTCTTCTCTCCCACCTACCAGCGTCCTCTTTTCCATATTAGCCTCGCCACTCTCCCTTTTTTTTAGCCTCCCTTCTTCCACTCATGAGTCCCCCCTCTGTCACTCATGCCAGTCTCTTTACTCTCCCTCATACCAGCTTCCTATAACACAAGTCTGTCTTCTCTCTCATGCCAGCTTATGTGAGTCTCCTCTCTTATTCGAGCCTTTTGTCTTGTACCAGGATTACTTCTCCATTTTGTACTCATTTATCCTTGCCATTTTTTCAATTTCCTATCTCCTCATTGTCTAAAGAGACCCTTTCTCTCTTTCTATTTATCATGCCATCCTCTTCAATATCATGCCAGTCTCCCTAGTCACTCTGTATCACTTGAGTCTCCTTTCTTTTCTTTCCATGCCACCGTCTCTCTTCTCCCTACCTTCCAACTCCGTTTTCCTCTCATTTCCCAGCTTTCCCTCTCTCCCATACCAGCTCCCCCCCCGTGCCAGCATCTTTTGTCACTCATGCCTAAACCCTTCTCTCACGACAAGCTCCCTATTTCTTTTTATCAGCCTCCCATCTCAATTTTGTGCCATCCTATTCTATTTTTTCTCACGCCCTACTGCTTCCATTTCTTGCCAGCCTCACACTTTTACTTGCCCTCTCTTTCTTTTGTCCAGTCTTGCCTTTCAAGCTTCATTCTTTCACCAATACCATCACCTATATTTATTAAATGCCACCATGCCCTCTCTCTTGTAACACCCCTCATGTCCCATATCACACTACCATCCTCCTTTCACATGCCACAACTCATCTCGATCTCAAGCTTCCATCCCATCTATCTAATGCCCTGGTCTTCCGTCTCATCCTAGCCTTCATTCTACTACCAGTTTGCTTTCTTCTGTCTCTATTTATTTTCTCTCATGGTACTTTATGCCAACTTTCCTGTCCTGTCTCCACATTCTTATAACATCTTCCTCTCTTTCTCATGTGTCAGTAAGAGTTGACTTTTTTTCTTGTGCCATCCTCTTCCCACCCACCCTTTTCATGCCATCTTCCCCCTTTTCTAATAAGAATTTTGTTCCTACCAACTTCCCATTTCCCTTGTCAGGTTCCCCTATGTCTCTCACGGTTGTCAGCCTCCCGGACACTCCTCTTGGTGCCAGCCTCACTGGTGCATCCCTCCGTGCCGGCCTCCCTGGTGCCCCTTCTCCTTGGTGCCAGCCTCCCTGGTGCCTCCCCCCTTGGTGCCAGCCTCACCGGTGCCTCCCCCCTTGGTGCCAGCCTCACCGGTGCCTCCCCCCTTGGGGCCAGCCTCACTGGTGCCTCCCCCTTGGTGCCAGCCTCACTGGTGCCTCCCCCTTGGTGCCAGCCTCACTGGTGCCTCCCCCTTGGTGCCAGCCTCACTGGTGCTCCCCCCTTGGTGCCGGCCTCACTGGTGCATCCCGCCGTGCCGGCCTCCCTGGTGCCCCCTCCCCTTGGTTCTAGCCTCCCTGGTGCCCACACCTGCTGCCAGCCTCCCTGGCGCCCACACCTGGTGCCATCGTCCCTGGCGCTGCCCTGGTGCTTGTCTCCCCAGCCTCCAATCAGCTCTTCCATACATTATGCATACTCCCCTCTCTTTCTTACCCATCCACTCTTCTTCATGCCAGCCTCCCTTTTCTTCCCCATGCTCCACACGCTCTCATGACCACTGTTAGCACACTTTTACATTTTTATTTTGCCTTTTTCCCACCAATCTTCCATCGCTGTGCCATCTGTTCTACCAGTGTCTTTAACAGAACTTCTCTCATCTCTGTGTTCATCGTCTTCTGTGTATCTGTGTTCATGTCCCTAGAATGCCATCACTCGGTCTTTCTATTTTCCATGCCATGTCTTGGTCTCTCCGCCCTACCATGGTCACTCCCAGCTCTCTCCCCACCTTTTTGTCTGTCTCCCCTCTCCCTTCTCTCTATCTCTCCTCCCACTTCTGCCTGTCCCCACCCTTCTCTCTGTCTCTCCCCTCCCATTTCTTGTTTCTCTCTTTCACTGCCCCTTTATCCTTCTCTATCCTGTCCCCTCCTCCTGTCTCACACCCTTTGATTTCAGTTTTGTGCCTGCTATAATCTCAGCTTTTTGTTTCAGGCAGTATCTGCCGCTCTCAGCTGGGCCATGGGGGATGTTATATCCAGTCACCTGGACGAGAGCAGACGCCACTATATCACAGGTATGTCTCATGTCTTAGTATGGATGCCTCCTTGCACATGATCTGTTTTAGAAGAGGAAATCCTTGCAGAGCATCTAATCTGACAAGATTCCTTCTTGAAGAGACTTCCGTGTTTTCTGGTGGGAATCTCTTCTTGTAAAGCAAATGTCTGTCCTGGTGTGGGCCATACCTTATGGGAGTCCATTTGTATGCCAGTTACTCTCTACCGAGAGCATGGTCTGTGCAGGTCCCTATCTGATAAATCTATGCTCTAGTGGGGTCCTAGTTGAACTATGTGTTTCAAGCTGAATTTCATATTGCTGTTATAAGAATTCCCAAGAGCTTGCACTCTCATCAGCTTGTGTGACATACACAGTCAATAGCAGTTGGTTTGTTTCCTTGGCCCATCCTTGCAGAACATCTGTCCTGGAGGGGGTTCCCTGCTTGCAAAACATCTGTCCTGTTTGGGGTCCCACCTTGTAGAGCATCTGTCCTGTAAAGGGACTGGTGAAATAATGTGTTCAATGTAGAATTCCATACTTCTGTTACAAATACCCCAAATATTAATGAGACACGGTTAAGAATGAGTGCCAGCTCCCAAGATCTTGCGCTCCAACCAGCTTGCCAACAGCAGTGGCTTTGTTTCGTCAGCATTTGTAGCCGCGGTCAGTGGTGAAGATGCAATCTGCTGATAGGAGGTTCTGGGTGTAAGAACGTACTGAAACTTCCCAGCAAATCTGAATTGCATATTGTGTTAACAGCTACCACTTCTGCTGGGAGATATGTCATTGTATACACCACCCTGTCAGTAAAATAGTACTTTCTCACACTGCTTTCACATCTTAACATAACTACTTATTGTAGCATTTCACTTTCTATGTAGTTATCTTCCCTTAACTTTGTCCGGCTTACTACTTTAATGTATCCACCACACCTCTCCTCCAAATCTAAGCATATTAAAGTAGTCCTATATTTACTGTACATTGGAATACCTAACATTAATAATGAGCAAATATTATTTTAGAAATATAAGACAATAAATATAACCCTTTACCTTTTGTAACTATTGTATCATTTTGGGCTCCACTGATTATTAACTTTAATTGTCTCTTACACTGGTGTGATAAGGAAGAAGAGCATGCCCAGTTGGTTAAATCATAATGGTTGAAGTGTCTTATCATTGCTAGACATGATTAGCCCTCTAAATCTGAGAAGTAGGTAATGGACTTGGATAAAGGAACTTGCAGGGAGGGGACATCTTTTCAGATAATGCATGCACGTTTAATTACCTAACACTGCCACTCAACACAAGCTATTGCAATTATATTTATATGTGTATTTTTTCATTGCTAATGATCTGTAAAGTGACAGGACCACCTAACGGGGCTGCTAATAGCTCCCTGTTTACATCTCACATCCTACTGGCTTTCCTACTATTTAAGAGGAAACCCCATGGCATTTTAAGACTTCCTGTCCATTTGTTGTGTGTTTGGCCAATCAGAGCACAGAGGTAGCGCTCCCCAATTAGCTCCAAGACAGGGCAGGATCAGTGCATGCAGCTATGAGATTACATTCCTCAAGACTCCCTTTAAAAAAAGAGAGAATATACAGAGAGACTTAGCATAAGATATCTACAAAGACATAGACAGGGTGTGGAGGGTGGGAGAGAATATTTGCTAGTAAATGTAACTATTTATTATGGCTCCCCGTAAAATTGAGTGGTTTATGCAATGGGATTGGATACCGGCTGGCTTTGAAACATTGATACAAGATACTCAATAAACACTTCAAAGCTTGTTAAGTTTTCAAGTGACAGCTATGTGCCAGCGTTTGTGTTTGTATGTGTGTAAATTATGTGTTTATTAACTTATTTGTAGGCATGCGAATATACACACAAATTAACTATATATATATATATATATATATATATATATATATATATATATATATAAATATATCTCACTATAATAGTTGTAGATCTTGCGATGTTGGTGACGCTTTGCTCAACTGTGAGGCAGGCAGTTGACGCACCGGCTCACGCTGTGTGGCCCTCGCGCAGCGATCAGCTGACGCACGGGATTTAGGACCAAACCACGTAAACCGACCAAACCACGCAACTGCAATCGCGCACCCCGCAGGACTTAGGACGGAAGCACGTAAAACGCCCGAACCACGCAACTGGAAAGACCACCAAAACCCAAAATTATGTATCAAATTCACTTACACACAGCACGGTGGGGTGGAGCCAGGGAGCCTGTGATTGAGTTTGCAAGATAGTTTTAGGCATATTTGCTGTTTTTCCACAAACAAAAATCGCCGCGGCGGACGAAAAAACATGAAAAAAAAAGAAAGAAAACGAGGCTGAAGGCAGTAACAATAATCGCAAAGCCCCTAAACTGCACAGGGGGGAAAGGCTTGCAATGAGCGCCGAAGGTGCTCAAGCGCAAGGCCTATAAAGTTCACAGGGGGTCATTACGAGCCACGCAATGAGCGCTGAAGGTAATCATTGCAAACCAGGAAAGTTGAAGTACACTGGGAGAGAGGCTTGCAATGAGCACCAAATACATTGCCAGGTTTACAATTTTGATCCCGTCATTTTTGACGGGCAATTTCCTAGTGTATAAATATATATATATTAGTTCAGAAAATGAATCATACATTTGTAATTCCATTTGAATGTCTGAATATATTAAACATATTTCTTGCTCATGTTTCCCAGAAATACAGTCATTGCACTGCAGTCTGAGATACTGGGTGGAGACATGCAAATGAGAACACCATGTACTCTCACTCCATTAATCCAAAACCACTATATACATGGCTCATCAGTGTTGGGTCGGTTCCTGGTTTGTGTGATAGATTTTTGTAGAGAGGTTCACTACAACAATCATTAAACTTACGGTGGGCTGAAGAGTAATATAGGATAGATAGATAATCACAGTATTGCGGTATATAGTGATACCTTATTGGACAAAAATATAAAGTCAGAAGCAATACTGGTTAGGGTGAGCCATGGAAAACCGAGCAGAGATTCAAAGTGACAGTAATCGTGAATAATGTTCTGTTCAGTCAAATGTGCATCTGTCCGCACCAGTTTTTAGATAAGTGAAAACTAGAGTAATTTAAGTTGTGGACGTAAATACTGCCACATTAAGGAGTGGAAAAAACAGCATAAAAAAAAAAAACATAAGCAGGAATGTGGCAGGATCACAATAAGTTTTGGTAATGTGATAAAAATCACAAGTCCATATTAAGTCCCGTATCCTTAGTATTGAAGAATGTTATCATCTGCATTTCAAATGTTTTTCTTTCTTGGATGGTTTTATAATTTCCTCTTGAGTATTTTGATTTTCAGGTTTTGGATGGAGTGTTTATTCTGGGTAAAATGGTGTCCAACTGGGGTACTATATATATATATATATATATATATATATATATATATATATATATAATTAGTATGCATGAATATGAGTGTATTTTTCTTTTTTCCTCAACAGAAAATATATATATTGACACGTTTGTGGTAATGTACCATACATTTATAAAAAGGCCGATAGAACAGCTTGTGCCTTACGTATTTTACGGACAAATATGTAGATTTATTTCTGCTAAAAATACCATCAGCATTGCTAATTAATGTCAGACATATGTGGGTGGTGAAGAGGCTGTATCCTGTTACTCTGTGCAGCAGCATCTTTCTAGGCTATAATTTATAGGAGGAGAGTAACCAGGGGACACAGGTGCTCAGGTCTCTGGCTGCAGAGGAGAGAACAGTTAGTACAGGTGAGGGGCATGGCAGGTTTACATGGGGTGTAGCCCAGGGGTTGATACATTTATCTGAAAGGTAGGAGCCAGCCAGATCAGTAAGGAGCCAACCAAATATATCTAGGAGCCAGGATATGGATTATGTATATTATCTCAGAAGTGCAGAGCTTGGGGTAGAAATATTAGCTGTGGCTCCCTGGATTTATCAAGACCTGGTGTAGCCTAATTAATCCAATTAACTATTTATGGCAGATTAATATGCTATATTTATAAATTTAGAACCTTAAGGAAGGTGCAGCGTTTCCAAACCAATGTCCCTTTAGGTAACCCACATTTTGCCAGCAGCCTTTTACCAACCATTGACACACCAAAGATGCTGTCTTTTTCCCCCTATAACTGCCATAAAGTCATCTCTCCGCATAGAGCTTCAGGTCACAGCATTGTGTGTATAATTGAAAAAATATATAACCGTGATTTTTAATATAGCTAAATTGTTGCTTATAAAATATCAGTCACCTAAAGAATTTTAAACTTAGCACCTAGGCGATACAGTCTGTCAACACTTGCAAATATTTGTTTTAAAGCTGTTGGTCACTCTAATTAATTATTTTAATGAGTTCATTATCATGTTGTAAACACAATGTAACAATCGCACTTCCATTATCAATTACCTGTTAACATTTTATTATACTGAAAGCTCAAATGACAACACTTAATGTGACTGTACTTCAATACAATAATATATCTTATACATTATTTAATATTATTCTGTATTACTATGCGCTGTGAACGTGTAGGTATGCTGAGCTATGGGGTTAATGCATTTCATATATTCACATATGTTTTTATTTTACTAAGTCCATAGTTAAGTCACTGTACATTGAAGAAAAATATTTTTGAAAATTGAGTCAGGCTATATGGCATATAATCACAAAGCTAGTTTTAAATAAGAAAAAATATGTATTTTCTGGAGTCTTTAGGCATCCATGACACTTTGGTAAAGTGTGTGTGAGTGAATGCGCAGGGCTTGCATTGATTGATGCTAACGATCTGCTTCCAAGCTTATGCAGGGGAAGGGACAGATGTCAAATGCCATCATATAAAATTATCTAGATTAAAACACACCCCTCATTCTCCAGCTCTGAGGAATTATTGAAACCGACAAGTTGCATTATTTTATACAAAAATATATTTTTACATCCGTGACTTACATCTGCTAATGTTATTTGTTTGTTCCTTATATCACAAATAAGTGCAGTTTTTCCTACAATGTTCCTGTAAATAACATATATTGGATAGTGTAGCTCCAGCTGAATCCATTCTGGTACACAGCAGTATTACAGTGGGAGAATTGTATGTGGCAGGATTGCTGCTGGAAATCTGTCTGTGTCAGTATTAGGGCTGGGGATAGTTTTTTTTAAGTTTACCACGTAGCCAGTGAGATTTAGGAGGGGGTGAGGGGGACCGTGAGCCAGACATGCGGGGTTAGTGCAGGATGTGAGAAAGCGACGGAAATGCCAGGGCTAGAGAAGGGAGGGGAGGGGGCTTGTGTAGCTCTGGTGAAGAGGAGCTGGATATTGGGGTGCATAATTGTGTCCCCATAACATTCCTGTGTGTGTTATGGCTTTGCCGTTAACCCTATAATATAATATAAAGAATTAAATGATGGAAGAGCCACACCCTGTATATAACATAGTGTATGTTTGTGTACAGATGTGTGAGAGTGCATTTATGTACACAACACTTATGTGTGTATGTCTAACTCTACATGCATGTGTGTCCAAATAAAAAGGTGTAAATATCTGTATTTAAAACTTATGTCTATCTATATACTGTTTGTTTGTAAAATATGTTTTTTTATTTAATGTATGTGTTAAAATATTTCTCTTATCTGGGAGGATGGGGTTACTAAATGCTCTGCAGATCTTTTTTGTTGTAGGACGGGGTTAATCAGAGGAAGGATAAGTAATAAGGTTTTAGTATTGTGGTCCTCTCGCCTCTTATGTGATGCTGACTCCTTTTCCTTCATCGCACTCGCTGTCGCTTTCTGTTATTTCTTGACCTTTCTGTCTCTTTCCCTTGCCCAGACTGGCTGACGTACTCTTACCATGTCTTGGCTGTCTCTTTCCTGTCGGTCACTCTTCCCTGCCACCTCTCTCTTTCCTTGCCATGCCCTGATTGTCTCACAATCTTCCCTACCTTCTCTCTCCTCCCTTGTGTCTCTGTTCTCCCCTTATCCATGCCTGCCTTCTCCCTGTCTCTTTCTACCCCATGCACGGTCTCTCTCTCTCCTTGCCGTGACTCTAGCTTCATATATCATTTGCTTATAGATGTCAGATTGTACCCAGTGGAGATTTATTATTGATAAATTATATTATTTCTGTATCGTATATCTGCTTCCACCCAGTACAGGTTTTCTCCAGCCTTGCTGCCCCTATGCAGGCTTTTCTACCCCCACCCCCACATACTGGACCCCTTCTTCCTAGGCATGGGTCTTAGGAGTAGGTATTGGGAGGTATGTTATTATTTAAAAGGATGAGAGATATTACAAGATTAAAGGTACAGGCTACGTTGAGTAGTTGTGGTGTGGGGTTACTTAAAAAAACATAAGAGTTGTAGGATAAGGTTACCTGGAATAACAGGAAGAGGTCTTTATGAAGCAACAGGAAGAATTGTAGAAAGAGGTTATGCGGAGAAACAGGAAAAGTTATGGGAAGATATTTAGATGGCATTAGGAGAGTCTTTAGATTGCTACCTTGTCATGATGAAGGGATTTTGTACATCAATGAAACTGTGAGCTATAACATGTAGGGTCACCCAAGATGAGAAGGTCAAAGCAGAGAAGTCCGGCAAATCATGTTCAACTGGAGAAGGAACTGGCAACCCACTCCAGTATCTTTGCCAAGAAAACCACATGAATAAGCACAACCAGAAACATAATGATAGATGTGCCTGGCGTGCTGTGTTTCATAGGGTCATGGAGTCTCGGACACAACTAAATGACTAATCAACAGGAGAGTCTTGGTTTGATTCCAGTTTACAGTCCTTGTATCCATTACTACTACATGTTAGATTATAAACCCCGGTACCAGTGAGTCCCGGCACTGGTATATCCATATTTGTGCTGGAGGCCTAAAACCCAAACACTGGCTCCCATCCACCTCTCCATTTCCGTCACCAGCTCCCCTCTTCCTTCCCATGCGGGTTGATCCCTTATGTCAGTTCTTAGCCCCATGTTTTTCTTCTCATTATTGCATTCTTATCTCCCATGTTGACTTTCTTTTTACCCACTTCAGTAGTCACTTCATGCTTGCTCACAACAACCCCCCACCCATATTAATTCCCTCTAAATGCTATCACTGCCAAGCTGGCTGTTTTACTACTCCCTCAAGCTGTCTCTTATAATATTCCTTGGAAAATATCACATGTTTATCAAGTATGTAACAAGCAGCAGCTATATAAACCATCAGTATAAAAGCATCTTTAGAATATATATATCTCCTTCTGTCATGGTCTTGTTAATGTTGGACTACTGGTTTGCTTATCAAACTGGGGCACTCTTGTTGTTAAGTATCTATTAATCATATTTTTCAATAGAATTGAAAAGAGATCTTATCTGCATTCAAGTCTCCTCCAATTACTCCCAATTATCTAATTCTGTTAAGAGTAAAATGATGTCTGCTGCCATTAAAGTCAAATCAAATATAATTTAAAATAAAAGAACGTAAATATTTGTTTTAAACTTGCCTTTTATGCGTTCATAATAATTACTATATATGACACTTCAGGGGCCCTTTAACCACGCTGCCCATCCAGTCGCAAACAGCCCAGCCTGTGAAATCCCACCAGTGGATAATCCACCTGTGGACTTCAACACATGCTAGTAGGTGGATAACCCATCAGGTGACTCCCACTGAGCCCAATCTGTGGGTAACCCAACAGGTGACTCCCATACAGCTGTGGATGTGGATAACTCACCAGTGGACTGCTACACATCCTAGTCTGTGGATAACCCACCAGGTGACTCCCACGCAGCCCAGTCTGTGGATAACCCACCAGGGGATTCTCCCAGAATATAGATAAACCACCAGTGGACTCCTACATAGCCCAGTCTGTGGAAAACCAGCCAGGGGGTTCCTACAGAGCCCATAGTGTGGATAACCCACCAGGTGACTCCCACGCAGCCCAGTCTGTGGATAACCCTACATGTGGAAAATCAGCAAGGGGGTTCCTACAGAGCCCATAGTGTGGGTAACCCACCAGGGGACTCCCACAGCCCAGTCAGTGGAGACCCAGACAGCACATCATATGGATAACCCACAGGATTCAGATAACCCACCGGAAGACTCCTACAAACCTCAAAATAAAGAAAAGCCACTGGATTAACACAAAGCCCACACGCCTATGCCACACTATACTTATTCCAGTGTACGGGTTAATTCTTGGTCTTTGTTTTCTGTAAACTGGTTGTGTTTGTTTTGAGAATCCTCACATAGTCTGTGTGTCTGAGGAGGGTACTGCGTCATACGGCATAACAGCGACACGCTATGTGTGAAGGACTGATAGGGGGTAAATGGAGATATGGGGAGGGGTCCTGTGGCCCGCTAGTAAAAGATATATGTGCTATATGCAGCAATAGGTGTTAAAGTAAAAGGTCACATGGTGTTATATGGAACAGTAGGAGTAGTTATGGAGAGGGGTCATATAGAGATTTATTTAATGAGCGGATACTATATATATAGAGCAATAGGAAAAGCTATAGGAATGAGTTGAATGGAACACCATGAGTCATAGGGAGGGGATATCAGGAGTAATGTTATATGAAGCAATAGGATATATACAAATTAATTGTATGGAGCAGTTGGGGAGGGGGTATATGGAGACATTTTAGATGTATAGATCAAAAGGAGAAGCTATATGGCATTGTTACAGAGAGCAATAAGAGGAGTTATATGGAGGGATTATTTAGAGCAATAAGAAGAATCGTATAAGAGGTTTTATGAAGTAACAAGACGAGTTATACAATATATGGTGCAGCTTGAGATTGGTGGTTTTATTGTGACCTTGTATCTTTAGTATGTATATTAGATTGTAAGCCCTGTGGGGCAGTGAGTAACTGCTCTAGTATACCTATATTTGGTGGCTGTGGTGCTCCACATTTGGTGACACTGTCACGACTCTGCTCTAGTGGAGGGTGGGTGACCCCCTCAGGGCTGGGTGTGTGAGGTAATTGCTGCCTGTCGTCATGTAATGATTGGGGTGTGAGCCTATGTTGCACACACTGTGCTTTTCATGTCTCTGACCGCTCGGGGTGGAGCTCATCTTGGCTCTCAGGCTGTTTGTTTTCTTCCTGGTCTGGTTGGGTTGGATTCCTGCTCTACATGTCCCAGCGCGGGCAGTGGCATTACATGGCTCCCCCGCCTACACTGCCACCTTCTCTCCTACCATAGGAGAGAAGGTTTGCCTCCCCGTGTCAGACACGGTACAGGATGCAGCAATGCCAGCCTCACCATACCGTACACAGTGCAGGCAGCAGCAGTGCCAATCTTCAGATATATACAGAGAAGGCAACTGTGCCAGCCTTCAATTATATGCAGTGAAGGCAGCAGTGCCACCCTTCAGCTATATAAAGTGAAGACAGTAGTAGTTCCAGCTTTAAAATGCACATGTCAGGAATTGCCAATGCCAATCAGTTTATATACAGCACAAGCAGTGGCAGTACCCGTGTTCCTTCCAACACAATACAGGTAGTGCCAGCTTCCCAAGTACACAGTGCAAGCAATGGCAGTGCCTGGCTTTAGCTGGAACATTGCAGACAGTGGTAGTTCTAGCCTCCACATGTAAACTATGCAGGCAGTGCCATCTTCCGCACATACACAGTGCAGGCAGTGACGATGCCACATTCCTATATACTTTGTACAGGCAGCTTTCTCACATGCACAGTGCAGGCAGCAGCAGTGCCAGCTGTTCCTTTGCACGCCCAGCATAGGAATCCAGCCTGGCTGCTTATACAGGAAGATAATACAATACCAGCCATGGTGCCAGCTTCCACGTCTGATACAGTACTTGTATTTTGGATAATGGCAGAGGGCACGTGGAGGGCAGCAGTGCCTGTCTCTCTGTCACACATATAATACTTGTAGAAGAGGGCACTGTGAGCCGTGCCTGTCCCAATTATATGGATATTACGTTTGTATTTATGGATGAGGACATGCCAAGTGCAGCAACTGTTCATAGAATAGCCTTTTATTTCTAAAATAATGGTATTTTGGTGCCAGCCTTTTCCAGGGTGATAGTAAAGTGCCACGACATGAATATTTGCAATTAAAAGCTATGTTTTCGCTGTGCTATTTAATGCTATTATCAGAGCGATCAGTCTTAAGTGTACAGAGCAGGTATAGTTTGCATACCCAGGCTGGCATAGTCCAGGGCACGGGGTAGAATATAAATTAGAATTATTATAATGAATGGTTTGATGCTTCCCTGTGACAGAATTACACCTAGTTCATTTACACATAAATCATTCAGGAACCTTTCCATAGTGGGACTATACCACTGCACATAAAGTCCTCCCATTATTAAAGTTGCTGGTACTGCCCCTGCAAGTATATGCTATTGTCCCGGATCAGGCAGATAGTGCAGGTCTGGGCCTGTAACAGAAGCCCGTGGGCAAGGTATTTTTTGGCTATCCTGCTTGGAGAGGTGGAAGCAAGACCTTGTATAATGAAAATACATGTTTGTTTTCTAATAGAGCTGATTAATAACACCGTGTGAGCCAAGAAGTCTCATTATTTCCAATATGACGATATCTCTGTCCAAGTTCTCACCGGATATATAACTTTATACTGGCCAGTGTTTATATAAAAGATTAATGTGTGTAATGTCTTGTTTGTGGATGACTGTGTGCATCCTTGAGGTAGTGTGTATTTCTTATCTTTATGACACATCCTCCTGTGCCTTCCCTTCATCTAATACCGGCTATCTTTTCACTCAATCTATTTAAATCACTATTTCAAATAAAACTGCAGTTGTTCGTAAAGTAGTTAACAAACAAACTTAACAAGGGTGCAAACCATGGACAATAAAACTACTTGTAGAGAAAATCAGAAGTTTAAGACGGCTTATGTATAGGATTTCATCTTGCCTTTGTTTCGTGAAGTATGAGGGGTGTGTTTTTACCTATCGGTGAAGAAGGATAGAAGAAAAGTTGAGGAGAATTTGTCACATAATTAGTTGTCGTTATATTTGACACAGCCCTCCTCTTCTGCACAGATCCTGTGTGTTACACTAGCCCATGTCATGTCCGGAGTGAGACGTATTGTACCCTATCTGTCAAAGGGTCTGTCCACTTAAGGTGGATTACTACAGTTGCATTTACAAGAATTAAATTCAAGCAGAAAGAGTGTTATAGGAGATCAGAATAGAGGACCTTGGGCCTTCGGGGGGGGGGGGGAGATCAGAATGGGGGACCTGGGGGGGGGGGGGGATAGGAGATCAGAATGGTGGAGTGGGGGATAGATCAGAATGGGGGACCTGGGGGGGTGGGGGATAGGAGATCAGAATAGGGGACCTGGGGGGGTCCCTTATTTTGATCTCCTAATCCGCCCCCTGGTTCCCATTCTGATCTCCTATAACACTCCTTCTGCTTGTAACTCTAGTAATCCACCCTAAGTGGACAGACCCTTTGACAGACGAGTAGGAGGGCTGTACAATACCTCTCACTCCGGACATGACTTGCGCTGGTGAAACACGCAAGATCCCACAGACTAAGTAGCACCAGTCAATTCAATCCCTGCTCCTGCAGAAATGTAAATGTTCCTCTCATGCACACAACCTTCACCAAAATATCATTGATGCCTCCAAACTAGCTTCATGATATTCCCCCCTACCTAATTATTATCTTAGTCAGACGTATATATTTTTTCATTGTCCATTAATCTTTGCCCCTTTGCTGTTTTTTTCCACATTGTTTCCAAACTTCTTTCAGTCATGGAACCCTATTTGGGATCCAAAATAATTGATAGAATCACAAGATTCCAAAATGGCCCCAGTAAAACTCTTTCTATGACGCATTCAAGTTTACCTCTTGGCTCCCCATAGAGTGTTACCTTTTTGGGGCAATTGTCTTATGGAACCACAGGTGATCCAAGATGGTACCCCAGAGTTCCACTGAACAAAGTTTGATGGGGAGGGTAGTAGAAGACAGGGGGCCTGTTCCTCTTTGCCGCCCCCCTTCTGCTACTCTCCCCTCCTAGTACTCCTTGGTGTAATCAGTTTTATTGCTCTCTGGGGTTTTGAAGAGGGCACTTCCATTCTCTAGTGGTTTTTGGAATGAGGAAATATTTACACTGAGATAACAGAAGATTTTGATCCCTGTGTAGTAACACAACCAGCTTGTGACAGGCACGTGGAACTTCAGTTTTACTTTTTAGCACTGTAGTTTGGGAAAACCATAACATGTTTGTTAAGTAGGTAACACACTAACGACAAAGGTATTTTTGAAATTTTTAAAAAATTTTGCTGACTCTGCTTGTGTCATCGGGGATTCCATCATCGACTGCAATTATACCTATAGCTTGAGGCAGATCTCTAGTATTCTAACATTTAATACTGGGTCACAGGCATATATTTGCAGTGTTTGAGCTCCTTGCTACATATGGGTCTGGTATTATAGGTAATTTCAGTGTTTAGAACGTCTGTACATATCCAAATTGGCTGAATACAATTGGAAGCAATTTGTTTAGGGAGTTACAAGTTAATACATCAGTTTATTATGCTGCAAGCCCCTAATTTATCATGAGAAAATATAATGCATAATAGAAACATCTTAACTTCCATGCCTCTTACTCTGTCTCCAGTCCTTCTTTCTCCATTTTTTCAGCGTTGGGCCTTATTCAAAGCATTCCAAGCGCATTAGAATATGATTCACGCATATAAAAAGAACCTGCAAAACAAGATGAAAATTTACACCACCGATTTGTTTAGGGTTCAGCTCGCTGCAAGTGAGCACATGTAATTCTAGATATCTCACCAAATCTGTGTTTAATTGAGTATTTAATAATAATACATTATTTTCACATTTGTAGATCGATACTAATATGGAGAGCAATGTAGTAATAGACATAGAGATTTCATACACTGCAGTTCCATGCCTGAAGAGATAGAACTGCACATGTAGATATAAGTAGCAAGGAAAATCCGAGACACGTTACGACCCATTACGACCTCGCAAAAATCGTCTGCAACACGCGCACATGAAAACATGAAAAATACAACAAATACATACAACAAATACATAAAAAGCTTACTTACAGGAAGAGGGAGCATCCAGGACCTCGAAAACTAAACTTACACCTCAGTTTAACTCAAATGAAAAGAGTTCAGACACTAAAAAATTCTCTAAGCGAGAGAAAAAATGGCGGCAGAAAAAAACAAAAACGAGGCTACAGCAGACTAAAGACGCAAAACACCACCAAACACCTACGTATTTGCCGAAAAACAACTACGAGAATAAAAAACAAGGACGCAACCTGCGCAACCCCAAAAACATTACAAACACAATAAATACAAACAACAAACACATAAAAAGGTTACTCACAGCAAGGGGGGCACCCAGGACCTCTGCAAGTGAAGTTACACCTCCATTTAACCACAAATTTCGGAGTTTAGAGACCTGAAAATCACCTAAGCGAGAGAAAAAATGGCCGCCGAACAAAACGAAAACGAGGCTAAAGGTCCCTAAACACGCAAACACCACCAAACAGCTACGTATATTTAGAAAATGTTGCACGACATAAAAAACTAAGGACGCTAAATCAGCCACATTATATACACCAAACACCATTAGCTCACTTACAATTTCATTGCCGTCATTTTTTAACGGGCAATTTGCTAGTATATATATATATATATATATATATATATAGATATATATTTACTAGATAAATTGGTTTTAGAAAATAAAAAAATAACGGAGCCATTTTATTTATTACAATTTATATATGTAATTAAGCTGGAGTGTAAGCAACTATTTTGGTTTCTGTTGATCTACTTCTGCAGATGGAAAATGCCTTGGAATGCAGAAGACTATTCTATCTTCAGCAATGGAAATGTGGCATCTAAAATATCAGTGCTTTCAATAGACTAATAGAACGTTGCTTATTTCTGCCAATGGAGGAGACTTTGAATGCAGAGTAAGCTTTTATCCGCAAAAATAGAAATGCGTGCCAGTGCTTTCAATAAGACTAATAGAAAGTTAATTAGTCCACAATGACAAACCCAGCTGAAAGAAGAAGCTTAGTAATGGTAACATGCAGCAAATAAAAATTGTATAAAAATCTGAAAGGGTCAGTGTATGTGCCTTTCATTTAACCTTTTTTTATTCATTTTGGATGTATGTATAGAAAATAAATATTACATCTGTGTTCACATATAAAAACTTGTTTCATGCCCAGAATTCTGAGATACAGTTATTGCACTGCATTCTGGGAAGCCGAGCAGGGACATGCAAAAGTACCGACAAAGGCTATACCATTTCAAACATGGCTCCTTTTAAGCAGATACCTGCTGTATTACACAGCTTTAAGTAAAGCTCGGGATGGATTATGCAGAAGCCAGGAAACCTACCCACATACAGCTGTTTCGAGGTTACTGCCTCTCGTCCGTGTGGGTCCGGTTCCTTTGCTTGTGAATTAGATTTTGTGGGGAGATAGTTTACCACATCAATCATTTAATTTATGGTGGGCAAAAAAACTTTAGGTGCCTCCACCGCACAGTAAATAAATAGACATTTGTGCTCACATTTGAAAGTCAAAAACAAGATAAATTTGTTTCCTCCTCAGAATTATTAGAAATACAAATTACACTGTATGAATATGTATGTGTGTGTATATATACAGTGGGGGGGGGGAGTATTTGACCCCCTGCTGATTTTGAATGTTTGTCCACTGACAAGAAAGGATCAGTCTATAATGTTAATGCTAGGTGTATTTTAACAGTGAGAGACAGAATAAAAAAAAAAAAAACAAGAAAAACACATGTCAAAAAAAGTTATAAATTGATCTGCAGGTCAGGGAGGGAAATAAGTATTTGACCCCTTGGTCTTAGTACTTGGTGACAAAACCCATGTTGGCAATCGCAGAGGTCAGACGTTTCTTGTAGTTGGCCCACCAGGTTTGCACACATCTCATGAGGGATTTTGTCCCACTCCTCTTTGTAGATCCTCTCCAAGTCATTAAGGTTTCAAGGATGATGTTTGGCAACTCGAACCTTCAGCTCCCTCCACAGATTTTCTATGGGATTAAGGTCTGGAGACTGACTAGGCCATTACAGGACCTTAATGTGCTTCTTCTTGATCCACTGCTTTGTTGCCTTGGCTGTGTGTTTTTGGGTCATTGTCATGCTGGAATACCCATCCACGACCCATTTTCAATGCCCTGGCTGAGGCTCTCACCTAAGATTTGACAGTACATGGCCCTGTCCATCGTCCCTTTGATGCGGTGCAGTTGTCCTGTCCCCTTATACAGGTAACGAGATGAGATTAGGAGCACTCCCTGTATAAAAGACACCTGCGAGCCAGAAATCTCGTTGATGTGATAGGGGTTTAAATACTTACTTCCCTCACTGACCTGAAAATCAATGTATAACTTTTTTGACATGCGTTTTTCTTCTTTTTGTTTATTATTCTGCCTTTCACTGTTAAAATACACCTACCATGAAAATTATAGACTGTTCATTTATTTGTCAGTAGACAAACATTCAAAATCAGCAGGGGATCAAATACTTTTTCCCTATTTTCTCCTTCTCTGTCCAAGATTCAGAAAGTGAAGTGGCAATGAATCTTATCGGGGGTCTGGACTGCAATAATATTGTGCTTTTATTTCCATTTGTTTTAATGCACATCCGATAAGAAAACATAATGAAAAGGCTCTCCTTGAATGTTGGATTTACACATCCTCTCAGCTCACTGGTAGGACTAACAATGTATTTTATTTTCTTAGTTGTTACTGACTAGGTTTAGAGTTGATTTTCCTAATCGTGGATAATTTTATTTTCACTGCATTGTTCTACATAAAACACACTCTCAAATGTGTGATAAAAACGTTGTTACGAGAGCGTCCTTCTTGCGTGTTTTCCTGTTTATAATATAAACACAGGATTGCTTTAGTCCCCCTGCCCTGGGACACAGCCGCCAGGTTTATCCCTCATGGCTGCAGCAATACTCTTCTTACACAGCTGTTATATCCATTTCCTGACACAGGGGTTGACAAATTTATTTGAAAAATAGGAGCCAGACCATCATTCTTTAGGAGCCAGGTTATGGTGTATATTTAGAAACCTACGTATAATAGCACAAAAAAAGTAAATAAAGCATATTAAAGGAGCCAGCAGTAAATTGTAGGTGCTGTGGGACCTGGCCTAAAATGTAATGTTACATTCTTATGGAAAACATCCCAAAATATGAATTATCCACACCAGCCGGTTCTATATTTTGTGAATTGGGACACTGCTTAACCCCTTGACTGCTGGAAATCTGCAACCCTACCCTGAGAGGTACATGAACAGGATCCATGAACAAAAGCAAATATACCGGTGGTAGAATATAAAAAAAGCTGTGCCTGTGCAAATAGGGTGTAATGGCTCGAGGGGACAGGGTTGTGTTTACCGTATAATACTTGTAGGATATCCAAAGAGTAATATTTATACTATGCTCTTTTGAAGAACTTGACTGGATAACCGTTAAAAATATTTTTACACGGTTTTGTTTTAATGGTGACAGACATTTTATCTTTGTTCCTAAAAGATTAGAAACCTGGGAGGAACCATCGGTTTAAATAAGATGGTGCTGTTGAAAACTGATCTAAATGGCACACTTGATAATAAAACTGATTAGAGGTGTAAGCCGCCATAGGATAACCCACCCGATCAGTATACAGACAGATAGAATAACCCATGATACAATCAAGGTTGTGTAAACATTTTCTCTAAAAATACTTTTATGTTCCTGTCTTGCGCGGCTGCTAACATGTTTATTTGCTTACCAACCAACAGTGATGCTTTAAAGACACAAGAGAACCTGCTTGACACATTACCAAAGTTGTTTGAATCTTAACAGGAGAAGCACAGAGCATATGAGTCATATATGTGTTAGTACTTACTCATTGGCTGATAGGGGAAAGCCCTCGATAAATTAAAAGGCTGAATCCGTTTTTCCAGCTTTGAGAGCATCACTTAGTCACCATTGTATATTTTGTTTTTCTATCACATAGCCTCTTTCAGATGGAGCAATGAAAAAAATGCCTTCAGTGTCCCTTTAAATCTATCTATCTATCACTTTCTATCTATCTATCACTTTCTATCTATCTATCACTTTATATCTATCTATCACTTTATATCTATCACTTTCTATCTATCACTATCTATCTATCACTTTATATCTATCATTTTCTATCTCTATCTATCTAGCACTTTCTATCTATCTATCTATCTATCTATCTATCTATCTATCTAGCACTTTCTATCTATCTATCTATCTATCTATCTATCTATCTATCTATCTATCTATCACTTTCTATCTATCTATCACTTTCTATCTATTTATCTATCTATCTATCTATCTGTCACTTTCTATCTATCTATCTATCTATCTATCTATCTATCTATCTATCTATCTATCTGTCACTTTCTATCTATCTATCTATCTATCTATCTGTCACTTTCTATCTATCTATCTATCTATCTATCTATCTATCTATCTATCTATCACTTTCTATCTATCTATCTATCTATCACTTTCTATCTATCTATCACTTTCTATCTATCTATTTATCTATCTATCTATCTATCTGTCACTTTCTATCTATCTATCTATCTATCTATCGATCTATCTATCGATCTATCTATCTATCTATCTATCACTTTCTATCTATTTATCTATCTATCACTTTCTATCTATCTATCTATCTATCACTTTCTATCTATTTATCTATCACTTTCTATCTATTTATCTATCTATCTATCACTTTCTATCTATCTATCTATCACTTTCTATCTATTTATCTATCTATCTATCTATCTCATTCTATCTGTTTCTTTCTATATAGCGATCTATCACTATCTTTCTATCACTTTCTGTCTTTCTATCTATATGTCTATCTATCTATCACTTTCTGTATAGCTATCTGTTTGATATATATATATATATATATATATATATATATATATATATATATATATATATATATATATATATATATATATATATATATACACGTACAACAGCATTAATCTACATAAACATACAAAGTGAGTTTGTGGATTATTTATACTCCAGGGCCTGCGACCACTGACCCTGGAGCACGGTCTGCCATTTGCTCCACGCCTGACCCAGCCGGAGCCCTCTTTATCTGTGTCTCTGTGTCCTCCTAATTCTTTTGCTGACCTCTTGGCCCTGTCACATTCCTGGCATACCTCTCCCAGCACCTTACCTGTGCCACATATAACCCCCCACAGGCCACAGTGTGTGATGTGTAGAGGTGATTGTGTGTGTGTTTATACATGGATACATGGATAACTTTATGTGTGTGTTATGCATAAATGTATGTATTGTATATAAATAACAGTGTGTGATATATATATATATATATATATATATATATATATATATATATATATATATATATATATATATGTGTGATCGTGTGTGGGACTTATACAGAGCACTGTACACAGAGGGGACTGTATGTTATATGTGAGTGTTATACATGGAGGGTCTATGACCCACCTCCCAGCTGTCCTTCTCTTAGGGGAACCTCCCTGTATTTAAGCCTCCAAAACGTTCCTCTTTTGAAGGAAAGTCACACATTTAAAGTAACACTGTGGTCAGTCTTTTTTTTTTTTCTTCTTTGTGGCATTTCAAATAACTAATATTTATCATGGGCAAAGCAACAAAACACAACAGAAACATTTTAACATTAATATGCAATATTTGTTTTACTGCAGTTTTTTTCATTTTTTTCCCTCTGCTATCTGTTACTTTCTCAGTTGAAAGCACTGGTAGTTTTAGATGCCATATTCCCATTGTGTAGTTGGAAGGGGAATTAGAATTTTCCCATGTATTCAGTCTCCGTAAGTTGATCACTGAAACCATAATGGTAGATTCCTGCATACAAAAAGATAGAAACCTGGAGTGCAAGCTCTAGAGAATATATGTCCGAATGGAAACATCATTGTACTAACAAATGGATAAAAGCTATTTTTTTATTCACTGAAACCTTTCAAACAGCCCTGTAAAGAACTGCTGTTTGTAATTCACATAGGCCTATATGTACTAGCCTATCAGACTATGTCTCAGCAGCATTTGCTGTATGCACATAGGCATATATGTACTAGCCTATCAGACTGTGTCTCAGCAGTATTTGCTGTATGCACATAGGCCTATATGTACTAGCCTATCAGGCTGTCTCAGCAGCATTTGCTGTATGCACATAGGCATATCTGTACTAGCCTATCAGACTGTGTCTTAGCAGTATTTGCTGTATGCACATAGGCCTATATGTACTAGCCTATCATAGACTGTATCTTAGCAACATTGGCTGTATAAGCTAGAATGTGACATAGCACACCCTGTACTAGAACAACACTGCATATGAACAATAGGGGGCAGACCATGCTAGGGACTATTTTAAATGTTTCAGTGAGTAAAAGCTGAGTTTATATATAGGTAATATTGTGTGTGTGTTAATAAAATAATGTTTACATATGTAAATAAACAGATTATTTTAATATTAAAAACAGGGAACCTTCCATATCCCTTTAAGTAAGTGTACCTTAAATGTAATTTACATATTGTACAGAATGGTGGGTTTCCTGGTGGTCCAGTGGTTAGGATTTGGTGCTTTCACCTCTGCGACCTGGGTTTGATTCCAGTCAGGGAACCAAGAGGTCACACCACCCTGCAGCCATGCAGGGTTGGACCTGGTCAGTACTTGGATGGGAGACTACCTAGGAATACCAGGAGCTGTATGTTGTGTCCCACTGGAGAAGGAACTGGCAAACCACTCCAGTATCTCGGCCATGAATACCAAGTGGATCAGAATGGTGTGGTGTGGTCCATGAGGTCACAGAGAGTCGGACATGACTGAACAACACAAACCCTCTTAGGCCATTGGAAATGTTGTGTGGAATGTTGCCATACACATGGAGTATTATACACCTCCGTGATATACAGGGAATAGTGTGTTAGTTATAGAGTGGCGTGTGTGCGTGTTGTACATAGACCTCTCTATGTGTCATACAGAGCAGTGTCTCATATACAGAGCAGTGTTACCAAGCTCGCTGTGTGACTTATATAGAAAGAGATCTGTGTATGTGCGTTTATACAAAAAAATATTGTGAGTTATATGCAGATAATCTCCCTGCTGATTGGCTGTCATGGGACCCGGAGCAGATGTCTGTGAGTCAGTGTGTTGGCCACTGACTCATTCATCCGCCCTCTTCCTGCCTCATTCATTCCTTTCACACCACAAAATCCCACTGAGTGTCACAAGAACGCAAACTCACTGGCACATGTGAGGGCATGTGTCGAAATAAATATATACTTGTATGTATATATAAAAATCTGTGTATATGAGCATGTGCCCCCCTGGATCACTGCCCTATCATGGTGAAGGGGCTTGTGTACTTCAATGAAGCTGTGAGCTATACCATGCAGGGTCACGCAACATGGGGAGTCATAGCATAGAGGTCAAACAAATTGTGGCCCACTGGAGAAGGAACTTGCAACCCATTCAGTATTTTTGCAATAAAAACCTTATTGATTAGCACAACCAGACAAAAGATGTGCTTGGCGAGCTGCCGTCCATAGGGTCACAGGGAGTCGGACACAACTAAACAAATGATGATGTTCAGCTATATGTGTATATGTGTCTTTAATATCTGTATATATTATCTGTATATATATATATATATTTAATTTTGTTCTTGTTCAGTCATTGTCATGCCCGACTGTCACTCTATGGACAGCTGCATGTCAGGTACATCTATAGTTATGTTTCTGGTTGTGCCATCCATAGGGTTATTTTGAAATATAAACTGGAGTGGGTTGCCAGTTCCTTCTCCAGTGGACCACGATTTGTCTCACCTGCCCTCCTTGGTTGATCCTACATGGTATAGTTCACAGTATTATTGAGGTACACAAGCCCCTTCACCATGACAAGGTAGAGATCGAGAAGGGGTTATATATGTGTGCAATTAAGCTGTGAAATCTACCATTTTGGTTTCTGCTAATTAACTTTCTGATGTGGGAGAAAACTTTAACTCGTGGATTGAGAAATGTGAATGAAACTTAGTAGCCAGACAAGCCTTCTTTAGCGGCCAGGCAGTAGGTTATAAGTAACAGAGGATGAAGTATCCAGTCTACTATCAACCTCTCACCTTACTACCTGTCCTCTAGAACCTATTCCATCACAGCTAATCCCTCCCTTGTCTACCCCACTTATCCCAGCTCTCACACATCTCTTCAAGATTTCCCTAACCACTGGCACGTCTCCATCATCTCTAAAACATGCCATAATTACTCCCGTTCTTAAGAAACCCTCATCTGACACTGATTCTGCAACCAATTACCGCCCTATCTTTCTACTCCCCCCCTGGCTTCCAAACTACTTGAGCGTCTCATCTACAATCGCCTTACCCAATTTTATTTATTAATTTTATTTATGCAACTCCCTTCTTGACCCCTTCCGATCCAGCATCCGGCCCAACAATACACCAAGAGAGCGATCACCGCCAAGTCAAAGGGCCACTTCTCTATTCTACTTCTCCTGGATCTCTCTGCTGCCTTTGATACAGTTGATCGCCCTCTACTAATCCAAATTCTGCTCTTATGGTTCGCATCATACCTACAAGATCGAACATTTAGTGTCTCCTTCTCTGGCACCTCTTCTTCTCCTCGCCCTTTGGTGGTGTACCCCAGGTTCAGTCCTAGGCCTCCTATTCTTCTTCTTCTTCACACCCTAATAAAATCTTTTGGACTTCAATATCATCTCTATGCAGATGACACCTAAATCTACCTCTCAGATCCTAATTTATCCCCCTCTCTTCTAACACGTCTCCAACTGCCTCTCAAGCATATCTTTCTGGATGTCTGCCCACCACCTCAAACTCAACTTGTCCAAGACCGAACTCCTAATTGTTCCATCCTCTACCACAGCGTCAATTCCTCACATTGCTCTCACTGTCGACAATGCCATCATCACTCCCACCTCCCAAGCCCGCTGCTTTGGGATTCTACTGGACCCTGCCCTCTCTTTCATTCCTCACATACAGACACAAACAAAATCCTGCCTGCTTCATCTAAAAAACATATCCAAGATACGCCATTACCTCACACAAGACACTACTAAGATTCTAATACACTCTCTCATCATATCTCATCTTAAGTACTGCAGTTAACATCTCGCTGGCCTCCCTATCCCCAGTCTGTCCCCAGTTCAATCGATAATGATTGCCTCCGCCAGACTCCTTCCATACACAGCGTTCATTGTCGGCGTCACCTCTCTGTCAATCACTCCACTGGCTTCCCTTAGCCTCCAGAATAAAATGTAAAATCATCACCCTAACTTACAAAACCCTCAACAGTGCACCCCCTTATATCTCTGCTCTCATTTTCAAATATTCCCCCACCCGCACTCTTCTCTCTGCTAATGACCTTCTTCTTTCCTCCTCTCTCATCACCTCCTCTCATTCCTGCCTTCAGGACTTTTCTCTTGCTGCCCCTATTCTCTGGAACTCCTTGCCTCGCACCACTAGACAATCCTCCTGCTTCAAAACCTTCAAAACCTCACTAAAAACACACCCTGTTTAAAGAAGCCTATAACCTGCCTCCTTAACGCTCACCCTGCATTTCTCACCCTCCTGTACCACACCCAAAACCTTTAGAGTGTAAGTTTGTGAGTTTTCAATCTTGCACGGTGCTTTGGGGAAAGCTCTATAGACATCGGATTCTAAGCTCAAAGACAGGGCCCTCCATCTTTGTAATGTATTAATATTGTTTTGCGTTGATCACAATTTATGTATAGCACTACGGAATATGTCGGCTTGTTACAAATAAACGATGATAAGAATAAGAAGAAGTAGAAATACATGGAAAATAAAATGTAATGTCAGGAGCCAGCCAGAAAAAATTTAGGAGCCTTGGCTCTCGGGATCTGTGAAGCCCTGCTATAAATGCACAGTGGGAATGGAAGCACTAGATAATAAGTACATATAAATAAATATTTTTTTCTACAGTAAGCTATTACTGAAGTTTGCCTTTCTGATCCACCCACAACATATATTCTAATTTTTTTAATGACGACGATATCATTCACTCAAATTACTGATAAGCCCCTTTCATGCAGTTGCCTGAGCATTGAGCATTCCTAGTCTCTCTTTGTGTAGTGGCATGTAAGGAAGACAAGGGACAGAATGTCTAATCAGTAATTAATGTAAATGATCTCTCATTGACTAATGATTAGAATCTTTTGTGGGTGGGTCAGAAAGGCTGACTGACAGCTCAAAATTGCAAACTTCAATATTGGTTTACTGTAGGAAAATTCAACTTTTTAAAATAACATATAATTGATAAAGTACTTATTATTACCTATAGTTTTATGTTATACCGTATTTAGAACCTCTGCATTTTTACCTTACTTAGCTGTTTTGCCCAGTTCTTTAAAATAGTGTAATAAAAATATCTGACTACAGGGCGCCTTTAATAAATGAGTGACATTTTCTTCCAAGTACCCGCCCTGTTTAACCAAGGTAAAGTTTTTAATTAATGTGTGGGCTGTTAAATGGAGGGACAAGGTCACCACTGACTAATCACGGCCCGCAAGATATATGGGTATTGATCGTGTCCCAACATTGACAGGACTGGGGCAAGGTGCTCGGAGAAAGGGCACCTTGAGGATTCACAAACTGAACTCTATTCAACTCTCAGTATGGCCTGGGGTAGAACGTATTTCCTTGGTCTCCCACAATAGACTGAGGCCTCAGGGGGTTAACAGCAATTTGTGCCAAAGATATCTTCATTAACAAAAGATTACAATTTCTTTTGTGAGTGGATAATAAAGGCTGACTGACAGACAAACTTTAGTGTTGGTTTACTGTAGGAACATTGTGTTGTTTTTTTTTTACTTATATTTTCCAAATATACCATATTTGGAACCTACACTGTGTCACTTATTATATCATCATACTTCCTAAAATTATGTGATCTCCTAGGCAAACAAATAACCCGTATACAAAGAAAAAGCCTGAAAAGCTACATTCCATAGCTGGACTCAAATTGAACTACTAATCACTCAGTGAAGCCTGACAATAAAAATACTTTCACAGTTTAAACTATATATATATCTTGAGTAATGCATGTGCGGTGCCCACTGCGCAGGCGCTATACACAGCTACTGTCTGCCACTATGGGGGGAATCCTGCACTTCACATGCGTAGCAGAGCCGCGGTATTGTCCCTGAAGAGAGGGGAGGGTAGAGAAAGGGAGGGAGGGCAGAGAGAGAGAGAGTGTGCATAGAGAGGGCACACAGAGACAGCACAGACAATTAAACATAACATATATGACTGTTATTTATGATGGGCAAGTTATTTGTATATAAAACCATGTATAAAATAATTAATCTTCATTGTTATCTTCCAATACCTCCCCAATCTGTGAATATATATATATATATATTTCTTGGTGGCAGAGATTTGCACAAAAACACAACAAAAAATGTGCAAGCCTAAATATAATTGCATATAATAGGCCAAGTCTTGACAAATGTCAGGAGCCAGGGAGCCACGGCTACTACAATTTTTGTACTGGCTTCTAACTTTTTATGTGTGTATATGTATGTGTATATATATATATATATATATATATATATATATATATATATATATATATATAATAGTTGTCAAACTGCGAGACGTTGTCACGCTTTGCGTGGTGCATAGGATTTAGGTGGCGCTCATAGCTTGCAAGCCTTGCAAGGAGAGTGGTTAACCCGTAGCACTTAGGCGAGGAGAGCCGTTAAGGCAATTAAACTCGCAGCACAGATGCAATGAGCGCAAAGCGAGGCGAGCAGTGAAGGCAATTAAACACGCGGGACTTACAAAACCCTTAGTAAACGCGCAATCACATTAGCCTTCAAGCAATTGACAAACGCAGGACTTAGAAAAAAAAAATACGAGACGCAGGAATTAGAAAAAAAATATACGAGGTGTGCATACATACACACACCTTTTTGTCTGTCTCTATAACGCCTATCCATCCACTTATACATTTACCATAATGTAGCTGTTCTCTTTCCCCATGTCAGCAGATTGTAAGCTATTTGAAACAGGGCTATGTATATTGGTTGTCTTTGTGTAAAATGCATTTATAAGGTCATATAAATATTTTGTACCTTGCCTCAGTAAAGATCTGTGCACATTAATGGCATTATACAAATAAATACATATACCATATATACTCGAGTATAAGCCGACTTTTCCATCACATTTTTTTATGCTGAAAAAGCCCCCCTCGGCTTACTTGCTACTGTGCTCCGATGAGCTGATGCCGATCCTGACGCTGCAGCACGTCTTCTGTACCGGCATATGCTAATGACGTGATGTCACATGTGCGTCACGTCATTAGCTTATGCCGGTACGGAAGACGTGCTGCGGCATCAGGATCGGTATCAGCTCATCGGAGCATAGTAACAAGTAAGGAGAGAGGGGGATAGGGATTGGAGAGGGTGCAGTAAGGAGGAGGTTGGGGGGGAAAGAAGAAGATGATGATAAGGGGGGAAGGAGAAGAAGAAAGAGGGTGATGATAACGGGGGGAAAGGAGGAGGATGATAAAGGGGGAAGGACCCTCTTTTCCACCTTCGGCTTATACTCGAGTCAATACGTTTTCACCGTTTTAGGTGGTAAAATTGGGTGCCTCGGCTTATACTCGAGTATATACAATAAGTGCTTTCCTTAGTGCCTCATATTGCTCAATGTAACGTCTCCTTATCTTCGCGTGAGATGGGGGGGGGGGGGGAGATCCTGTGTTGTTGTATTTTGGATTTTATGTGATTTTTATGTCCCTTGTATTAACCACGAGGTTTTGCTGTTTCAGATCGTACAGGAAAGCTGTTGGCAGAGTTCGGGAAGCTGTATGAGGAGCAGTATGGAGTTGCACTGTTTAATAATGTCCGATATGAGATAGAGGGCAATGGAGGTCCGCAGACACAGCTACTTCATCGGAAGGTAAGAAGAAGGAGGCACACAAACACTACTAATATGCCATCATATAGGACCAGAATGTGAGATAGATGTATGTTAAACTTCCTAAAAACATTATTCCTGTTTATCAATGCAGGTGCTATAAATATGTAATTTCAGTGGTCCTTTAAGTGTAAAGATACAAGAAGACTGAGTATTGCTTCCTCCTCTACCATATAAATATATATCTTTGTTCTCATCTTCCGACCCCTCTAGATTACTTTGTCTCACTACTCTATTTATTTGACCCCCCCGCCCCCTTATTATGCTCTTGCTCCTTTACATATCTTGTGTTTTTTACATTGCTTCACTTCCCTTTCTCCACCTATAGGTCCCATTGAAAGACCAAGTGATATTTTCGGGAAACCTCTTCCAGTACTTGGATGACACCAAAAAATGGAGGAACCGCTTCTGCCTGGTGCCTCACCATTATGGCCCCATCTTGTACGAGAACAAGTTGGTAAGTGTCTGGTCAGCAGAAGCCCCAGACTCCCCCATCACACATACATGACTTATTCACCCAGTGTTTCCTTCACAGGCATACGAACGTGGTCTACAGCCCCGGGCTGGCATCAACTGTGCTGGGTACAAAATATTTACATCCCTAGAGCAGTACAGCGAGTTACTGAGTGCCAGCATGCCAGGTAAGATTGCCATTAAAATCTATTTATTTGCCTTGTATTGTGGGACCAGCTTGCTTTGCCTCAAGTCTTCCATTTTGTGTGTTCAACACGGTTTCCTAAACAACATATTCTTAGCATTTTCCCTCTTGGTACCCAGGTGGAAAGATGAAAGTGGCCAATGGCCAGATGAAAAGTGCTACACAGTTCCCAGTCATCCTGTGGCACCCATACTGCCGGCATTACCAGTTCTGTGTAATGAGCGAACGCGAACAGCAAAGATGGACTGCCGTGTTCCAGGACTGCGTGCGGCACAGCAATAATGGTGAGGACTGTGCTAGCGAAAAAGCTGTTTCTTTGTTAATTTGCTTTGTTTTTCTGTTTTTTAATTGCTTATTTGTTAGTTTGTTTGGTTTCTTCCTTTGTTCTGGTTGTTCCTTCATAGTTTGTTTCTTCGTTCCTTGAATTTGGTACTTCACTAGTTAGTTCAGTTAATTCCGTTGTATTGTTTGTTTCTTCATTCAGTTTGTTCTTGTGTTAGTTTATTTTTTCATTCGGCTGGTTCATTCAATAGTTTAGTTTATTCCTTCATTTGCTTTGTTCGTTAGCTTATTCCTTTTTTTGGTTTGTTCATTTATTAGTTTTATTATTTCCTCGTTCAGCTTGTTCATTCCTTCATTCTCTATCTATTTGAATTTTTTGTTCCTTGTGCGGTGCACATGCATTGCCTGCCGCACGTGTGCACAGCGCAAGGAACAGACGGGGGAAAGGGACAGAGAGGGAAAAAGAGACACATGGGAGGGAGGAGGGGGGAAAGACTCACGGAGGAAAGTGGGTAAAGAGTCAGAGGGGAAAGTGGGTAAAGAGTCAGAGGGGAAAGTGGGTAAAGAGTCAGAGGGGGGAAAGTGGGTAAAGAGTCAGAGAGGGGAAAGTGGGTAAAGAGTCAGAGAGGGGAAAGTGGGTAAAGAGTCAGAGGGGGGAAAGTGGGTAAAGAGTCAGAGGGGGGAAAGTGGGTAAAGAGTCAGAGAGGGGAAAGGGGCAAAGAGTCAGAGGGGGGAAAGGGGCAAAGAGTCAGAGGGGGGAAAGGGGCAAAGAGTCAGAGGGGGGAAAGGGACACAGGGGAGGGAGAGGGCGGGAAAGCAACACAGGGGAGGGACACATAATATTATAACTTCATTTATGACGGGTAAATGACTAGTATGTTATAAAATGTATATAAAAGCTACATAGTAACTGAGGTTGAAAAAAGACTTTTAGTCCATCAAGTTCAACCTTTTTAGATCTCCTCTGATCTGTGTAATATGCAGATTTATTGTTAATTACGGTAATAGTTCGTTCTCAGAGACTGACAGAGAAATGGGAATGTATGCTGAATTATTAACAATGTTTTCAATGCTCAAATGGGCAAGACAGATCATGACTAAATGGCTTAACCACCACTTGATCAGGCTTCCTATTAAGTTAATGTAATTAAAGGGACTCTGAACATTTTGTGGAGCCCTAAAATCAAATCCCCTTTTGGATTGCTACCTTTTCGTGGTGAACCTAAATGAAGCTGTGAGCTATACTATGTGGGGTCACCGGGGGTCACCGAAGATGGGCAGGTCATAGCAAATTACAGTCCACTGGAGAAGGGACTGGCAACCCACTCCAGTATCTTTGCCAAAAAATACATATGGATAAGACCGAACATAAACACAGACAGATGTGCCTGTCCATACGGTCACAGAGAGTCGGACACGACTACTGTTTAATAATTGTTTTTAAATGCTTTAATGTTAGCTTTTACTACCCTCAATCTCTTGACTTCCCTTATGTGGAATCCAGAATGATATATTGAGCTTACAGGGATATGCTATTAGGTCCTGAAGGGACCATACATTACAAGCTCCATCAATGCTTATATACTCTATTCTCTGAAATAATACATTTCATATGTTTTTTTCTTTGGCGAGAACTTCCATTTGATCATGGTTGTGATTTTTAGTCCTTTCAGAGCCTTGGACGCTCCACACAACTGTTAGGGAGAACTGTTTAGTGTGATTTAAAGGGACATGGAGCGATCCCTGCTTTTAATATTAAAATGACATTGTTATTTGCCTATTTAAACATCAATTCATGTGTGACAGGCTAGTACATCTAGTTCTATAGAAACACTGTGTACACGAATTACAGAGGGACAATTTTTGTAGGCACTATTTTTAAGGTTTCAGTGAATAAAAATTGAGCTTTTATGCATTTGTTAATAAAATGAGGTTCAAATACTCAAAGAAACACTTTGGTGGGTTATTTTCATATTAAAAAAACAGAGAACCAAAATGAATTTGGTTTTCAGTGCTCTGTTTCATGTATATCAATATTGATATATTTTCAGGTCAAGTATATTTGACACTATATTTGTGAACTATTTTATGGGCTCTTATATATCTTGAAAAAGCTTTTAAGAATTCCAGGTGAAGTGAAGTGTTTGTGTTGGACTCCTATCCCTTTTTTGTGAGGTCTGGGTACGTGTTTGGGCCTCTCACCTCATTACAATGTAATATATTGAATGTAAGAGGGCTGGCAGTAATTTACATCCACGATATCATTAGTGGTTTGAGGTGATATAGAAAAGGCTCTGCTTGCCCAAACACATCCAAAGGTCCCAAATTCGGTATAGTTTAAAATTACATTTAAAAGGCATATTCCACCGAAACATACGTTTATTTTGTATTAAGAACCACATATACAGTAGATTATCTATCTATATTGCAGTTATGGCCAGGGCCGTATCTACCTTTTTGGAGCCCCTAGGCAGTGAAGTGGTGTGGCCCTGCGAGTGACTACGTAAAGTATGCACGTACCCATTTTTGCCATTTCTGTCCCTTTCCTGTTGTAACTGTCATGTTCTAGGTTACAACATTTCATGTTTTTGGTAAACCAGGAACCATTTCTTTTTTTTTTAAGAAGTGGTGCCCCTCACAGGGAAGTGCCCCTGGGCGGCTGCCTAGTTGGCATAATGGGTAATCAGGCCTTGGTTATGGCACTTTGCAGGGTACTGTGCCTAGTTTGAGGAGAGAGGGAGCTACCGTTAGAAGCCAAAATAATTTCTGATTTTAGTCATTTTAGAATTCAGAGCTGTGTGATCTGATTGGCTCAAAAAGGTTAATAGCCAATTCAGGAGCCAATCAGACTTCATTTGCAGTTCTAAACTGTAGAAGTTACTTTTGCTTATCTATATTCCTCAGCAGCACATATCAACTAACACTAGTAATAAAATGCAAGTGATATAACTTTTACACATATATTTGAACTTCTATAAGTGTACCCTTTCTCTCTCACATGCCCAGAAGCAGGCAGCATCCCAAAAATGTAAACATCCCTCACACATGCAGCTCTCACAAGAGGTCATGGATATCTCCAGGGTCCAGCACAGGCATTATTGTTTTCTAACAAAAAACAAGCTTTATGACTTTTTATGCTCTTAGTCAGACTCAAGGCCTTCCAGATTGTTCAGTCATTCAGTCGTGTCCAACTTTTGGTGACCATATGGATGCGGCACACCAGGTACATCTGTCTATGTTGCTGATTGTGCTTATTCATATGGTTTCCTTGGCAATGATACTGAAGTGGGTTGCCAGTTCTTTCTCCAGTAGACCACGATTAGTTTGACCTCTCCACTATCACCTGTCCACCTTGGGGGACCCTACAAGATATAGCTCACAACTTCACTGAGGTACACAAGACCCTTCTCCTTCACAAGGTAGCGATCCAGAAGGGTGTATGTATATGTATGTGTGTGTGTATATATATATATATATATATATATATATATATATATATATATATATATATATACACACACACACACACAAATTGGTGAGTCATTCTTTAGTAGCATTAGATAAAATAGCGAGAGAGAAGTATTTTCTAGATTATTTATACTTAAAATACCCAAATTATACTTTTCATTTGTGCAATAACCAGGACATTTGCTTTGTTATTTTAAGGCCAGTTTAAATCTCTCTGATTGTCTAATACCACAGACTATGCCCAGCTGTCACATTGTCTAACATTACGTTATAGAGTTAGGGTTTTGTGTTTGTTTTTTGGGTGTTCTCTGGAACATCATGCCTTTTTGTCTTGCCTGGATCCACATTCAGTAATGTCAGACATGTTTGGAGTCTTTATTCAGTTAGTAGCCATCTGTAAATAGTAGGAGCTTAATCATATTTTATAATGTTTCTGTTTCATCCATGGAATTAACAAAAGCATCTAAAAACTGTGTCACCAGTGTACTAAAGACAAACAAAATAGGTTCAATTGCTAGTTCTACTTCATGCCAGTTCTCCTTTACAGTAAATGTCATTCCCAATGCTAATCCTGCACATGCTCCAAGATCTATTTGCAAGATGGAAGTTATAAAAACATAGGAATATAGATCTGACTGCAGCTAAAAGACAAAAATGGCCTATTCTATCTACCAAAACCTATACCTTAAAGGGATATGGAAGATGCATTGATTTTTCTAGGTGTATAATATATCTGTGTATCTGTTTTTACTTTTATGTACTTTTATTTTATTTTAAAGTGCTTACAAGCTCCTAAAACCAAACAAGCATGGGACTGCCCAATGCAGTGTATGCAGAAGCAGACCCTGTAAGGCAGGCTGTGCAGTGTAATGTCCTAACCTATCAGGGACCATGTCTCAGCAGAATGTTGCAGAGTGATGGTCCCTGATTGGTTAGTATGAGACACTGCACTCCCAGTACTACAGAGTCTACGTCTTTGTGAGCTGTAGAGGGCAGATCCAAGTCGCTAACAAGTGTTTGAATTTACGCAGTAAAACCGAAACTTGTAAGCACTTCTTAATAAAGTATATACAAATAAGTAGATACACAGGTATATTATATTCCTAGTAAAATCCATAAACCTTCCATATCCCTTTAATTAAGCTTTAGGATCTCCTCATGCTTAAACTGTGTTATACTCACTACCTTTTCTATAAAGTAGAACGTTCACACCCTAATACTAAATGTTCTACCTTCCAACTTCAAATCATGGCCTCTTGTTTTTGCATTCCTGGAAGATGCTCCCTCCTGAACTGGCATGTCCCCTGTTATGAGAGATAATAAATCACATGAGATAAAGTCATTATGAGAGGACTACTTTGCTTAAAATATCTTTCAATCTCACACATGTTTATTGAAAACAAATAATTACAATTATATTTATTGGTAGGTGTTTTTTTTCCCCTGACCTTTGCTGTCTCACTTTGAATGTGCTCTCTGTATAAGGTGTCTCCTGTGAAGGTCTTGTTGTTGTCTTCTGATTTATACAGCTCCATCCATGCATCCCACTATCTCCCTCCTGTTGCTTCATGTGTTTGTCTCCTCCCTCAGACAGTCTGTGTGCCACCTGTATACATGGACACACACAATTACACCTCTATACGCCACACCTATACCTCCCACCTGCTCTGGCTTTTATACTCCGCTTTATTGTCAAGTGGGGAGAGGAGAGACGTGTAAGGGACCCCTGTGTGAAGGAGGGTGAGCAGTTGAAGCTGTGGGCAAAGGGATGCATCTAATTTAAAGCGACAAAGCCAAGATCCCAGTTATTTCAGCAATGAAAAGTACATACAGTGGATATAAAAAGTCTACACACCCCTGTTAAAATGTCAGGTTTCTGTGCTGTAAAAAAATTAGACAAAGATAAATCATTTCAGAACTTTTTCCACCTTTAATGTGACCTATAAACTGTACAACTCAATGGAAAAACAAACTGAAATATTTTAGGTGGAGGGAAGAAAAATAAAAAATAAAAATAATGTGGTTGCATAAGTCTGCACACCCTCTTATAACTGGGGATGTAGCTGTGTTCAGAATTAAGCAATCACATTCCAAATCGTGTTAAATAGGAGTCAGCATACACCTGCCATCATTTAAAGTGCCTCTGATTAACCCCAAATAAAGTTCAGATGCTCTAGTTGGACTTTCCTGAAATTTTCTTAGTCACATTCCACTGCAAAAGCCATGGTCCACAGAGAGCTTCCAAAGCATCAGAGGGATCTCATTGTTAAAAGGTATCAGTCAGGAGAAGTGTACAAAAGAATTTCCAAGGCATTAGATATACCATGGAACACAGTGAAGACAGTCATCATCAAGTGGAGAAAATATGGCACAACCGTGACATTACCAAGAACTGGAGCTCCCTCCAAAATTGATGAAAAGACGAGAAGAAAACTGGTCTGGGAGGCTACCAAGAGGTCTACAGCAACATTAAAGGAGCTGCAGGAATATCTGGCAAGTACTGGCTGTGTAGTACATGTGACAACAATCTCCCGTATTCTTCATATGTCTGGGCTATGGGGTAGAGTGGCAAGACGAAAGCCTTTTCTTACGAAGAAAAACATCCAAGCCAGGCTACATTTTGCAAAAACACATCTGAAGTCTCCCAAAAGCATGTGGGAAAAGGTGTTATGGTCTGATGAAACCAAGGTTGAACTTTTTGGCCATAATTCCAAAAGATATGATTGGTGCAAAAACAACACTGCACATCACCAAAAGAACACCATACCCACAGTGAAGCATGGTGGTGGCAGCGTCATGCTTTGGGGCTGTTTTTCTTCAGCTGGAAATGGGGCCTTAGTTAAGATAGAGGGAATTACGAACAGTTACAAATACCAGTCAATATTGGCACAAAACCTTCAGGCTTCTGCTAGAAAGCTGAACATGAAGAGGAACTTCATCTTTCAGCATGACAACGACCCAAAGCATACATCCAAATCAACAAAGGAATGGCTTCACCAGAAGAAGATTAAAGTTTTGGAATGGCCCAGCCAGAGCCCAGACCTGAATCCGATTGAAAATCTGTGGGGTGATCTGAAGAGGGCTGTGCACAGGAGATGCCCTCGCAATCTGACAGATTTGGGGTGTTTTTGAGAAGAAGAGTGGGCAAATCTTGCCAAGTCAAAATGTGCCATGCTGATAGACTCATACCTAAAAAGACTGAGTGATGTAATAAAATCAAAAGGTGCTTCAACAAAGTATTGGTTTAAGGGTGTGCATACTCATGCAACCATATTATTTTATTTTTATATTTTTTCTTCCCTCTACCTAAAAGATTTCAGGCTGAGAGAAGGATGTTCTCACCCAAGATTTGACGGTACATGGCTGTGTCCATCGTCCCTTTGATGCGGTGCAGTTGTCCCGTCCCCTTAGCAGAAAAACACCCCCAAAGCATAATGTTTCCACCTCCATGTTTGAATGTGGGGATGTTGTTCCTGGGGTCATAGGCAGCATTCAGTTGAGTTGATGCCAAAGAGCTCGATTTTGGTCTCATCTGACCACAACACTTTCACCCAGTTCTACTCTGAATCATTCAGATGTTCATTGGCAAACTTCAGACGGGCCTGTACATGTGCTTTCTTGAGCAGGGGGACCTTGCGGGCACTGCAGGATTTCAGTCCTTCATGGCGTAGTGTACATGGCGTAGTGTTACCAATTGTTTTCTTGGGGACTATGATCCCAGCTGCCTTGAGATTATTAACAAGATCCTCCCGTGTAGTTCTGGGCTGATTCCTCACCGTTCTCATGAACGTTGAAACTCCATGAGTTGTGATCTTGCATGGAGCATCAGACCGAGGGAGACTGGCAGTTATTTTGTGTTTCACCAACTGTTCTCACCTTCTCACTAAGCTGCTTGGCGATGGTCTTGTAGCCCATTCCAGCCTTGTGTAGGTCTACAATCTTGTCCCTGACATCCATGGACAGCTCTTTGTTCTTTGCCATGGTGGAGAGTTTGTTTTCAAAGCTATGTTTCTGTGTTACAATTGGAAGTTATTAAAAAATGATAACTGGAAGAGGGAAAAAACCTCAATTATTTTACGCAAAACATCACAAAACATTGGCAGCTGCAGTGACGCCGCAAACCACTAGATGCCGCTGCCAATTTCCGACAGTGCTGCACAATGTATATAAGACGCGCTGACAGAAGAGGCTGAGTGTCCGCGCAGAACATGGCAATGGCCTTGCAGTCGATTTCAGCTTCGTTGAGTTGCGCCACGTCTGACGAGGGAATAATTTTTGCCTTTCCTCAATCTGAACGGCGCCATCTAGTGCCTGCTTGATGACATTGCAACTGTCAATACTGCGCTTACACAACGGGATAGATCCTAATTGAGCTTGAAAGTTGGGTATTTTAAGTATAAATAATTATGGAGGACTTCCCTCTGTCTTTCTCACTTTATATAGGGGTGATAAATGAATTCTCATGGTGTGGGTTGCTGAGGAACATAAATAAGCATGGTATAAATATGTATAATGACACATAATTAAACAATTGAATCTGTATTCTTATTTATGCAGCTTGGCATAAACTCCTACTGCGAGAGTTAATTAATGGTACTAGAAAAAAAAAACAGAGGGAGGGCGTTTCTTTATAGATAATTTATGATTAAAACACCCAGTGTTCAAGCTCAGTTACCTAACACTTCCGCTCCAATTATTCGTAACAACTTATTATAATTATATTTATTTATAGGTGAACTTCTCTGTGTCACTTTAAGACGGCTTGTGAGCATCATTGTGGTAGAGTGGTATAAAAGCTAGTACTTTGATAATTTTGGGGGTACAAGCTGTTTGGTTGTGTAGAAACAATGAGGAGGAACTATGTTATTTGGGAAAACTTCACTTGTTTGTGACTTTCAACATTAGGAGGCATATAAGACAAGAGCATAAAAGCATTTTTAGAGATAGTCTTACTTTTGAAAGACTCTGCTTGTATAGTTAGTTTTCTTGCTCGCTGCAGTAGGTAATCCTGCTGGGACTTGCTGCTTTATCCTGTTGCCAAGTGGCTATTAATAGTGACAGTCTTTCAATAGAACTTAATACCTATGTCACCTGGCCTGAAGATTCCTCCCAGGTGACTAATCCTGTTAGGAAAAAAAGATAATGCCCGCTAACCTCTTTCTCTTCTCTGACAGGTATCTCTGAAGATTCAAGGGTGGAGTCCGCGGCCTTTACAGACTCCGTGAGGCTTTTCCGACAGGCGCGTGACCAGTATGGCACTTGGGATATGCTGTGCGGGAACCAAGTTCAGGTGTGTGACACACAAGACACTTATCAAATGATAAAGTACTTATTATTTGCCTTGGATTTAATTTATACAGGAACCTCTGCTTTGTCACTGTGAACATTATGTTAAAGGGCCAGTGTACGCACTTTTCATGTTAAACCTATTTTTGAGTTCACCATCAATTAACATTAAAAGTACATATGCAAATGGCAGAAAGCAACTCTTCAGACATTAAAATATAATTAAAAACAAAGTTTACCTCATTAATCCGTTGCTGTACCTCTCTTTGCCATGAACATTACTGAAAGGAAGTGACATATTTCAACATTATTCAAGTCTTACAGTCTAATCCATTGGTATAGCACTTTAATATGTTCTACTTCCTTTCAGTAATGCTCATTACAATGAGAGGTGGTAGGGATACAGCAGTGACCATTTATAAAGTAAACGGTGCTTTTAAATGGTATTTTCTGGCTTGCTTTACTGCTGTTTGCACATTAATTGTAATGGTGAACTGATAAATAGGCTTAATATGAAAGGCACTTACACCGGCCCTTTAGTGAGTTTGCTTCGTCAGTGACTTGCTAAATTATAAATTGCTGAAAGTAAGCCAATTCATGGGAGGTAAAGTGTTTGCTTAGAAACCTGAGTATTAAAAAGAAAGGCAATCTATCAACATGAGCTGAATTTCCAATGACATCCTCCTGCAAGGCAACTGAAGTGTCAAAATGTAAAAAAATAAATAAATAAAAATAATCAATACAGCCTTTACATTTTAACTATACCATACAGTTTTTATTGAATGGTAACAAACATTAGCTTTGGTCCTAACAGGATTAGCCACCCTGGAGGGACCTTGGATGAAGATAGCATCTCTGTTATGTTGAAAGACTGCCACTATGAATAACCACTTGATTACGGGACTAAATAAATAGAAGTGCAGGTTCACAAAGGATGACCCCACCGCCTTCCAAATATAGTCTGCTAATATTAAGATTTTTTTTTTTTTTTAAATTGCTATGTTTAACTAATTAGGAAAAGAGCAGACAGTTCCCTTAAGGGACCACTACACTTCCAGGAAAAAAAGATACTTGCTTGTCAAGTATGTACCAAACCAACAATATTAGCGGGTGTGTAAGCCATCAACATAAAACTTTTTTTGGGGATAAAATCTGAATTTTTGAAGATTCTGTTTGAGTACAGGAATCCATTTTGTAATGTATAATACATTTATTTTTATTTTTAAATATGGTAGACATTGTGGGCCTACAGAGTACACTTTCAAAGACTATTGCAGTTTGGGAAAAACTTCAAATGTGTGACAAACACAGAGCATTAGGATTATAAAATAATTAGTAGAAATAAATCTTCTACAGTATTTAGCTGACACTTTTTGTGTCATGGGGGGTCCATCGTCATACTTTCTGTTGCCCCCTCCTTTTTATTGACTTTCCTATGTTGTTTTGCAGGTGCTTACTAACCTCGTCATGGAGGATCTCATACCAGATCTGAAAAATATTATCTGTCCCAAACTAAAAGGGAAACCACAAGACAGGCAGCGGACGTGGCTGCTGGTGAGTAACCTGCCATGGGGGCTTTAGGGATTAAAAGACCCCTATAATGCTCTATCAATATGACTTAGACATTTTAGTTAGGTCATTAATAAAATTAATATTCAGTAATTAAAAAAGCAATATTCATCATTAAACTGCTATCAAATATCAGACTTGGCTGCTGTTATCCACACTCAATAAAGGTCAATATGGGGAGGTGGCTTGTCTAGCAGATGATTGCTAACTTTTTAGAAACAAAGTGTTCCAACACAATGATGTGTTACTAAAAAAGTTTCCCATGGCAATTTTTTTTTTCTATGGTGACCATATAAATCATTGTTTGTTCTTGAAAAACTTTTTAGACCTGTCTCTTGGCCAACCCCCACACTTTCCCTTTAAAGGGTTTAGCAGGGTGGAGGCAAACATAAAAAAAACTTTTAATATTGAATATTGCTGTTCTATATCATATATGTATTTTAATAATGATCAGTGAATAATTTAGAATAACTACACAGTTATATGCTTTATCTCCTCATATTGTCAGTGTTTTTTTTTTTTTATGCCCCACCCCAGATTTCAGACACAGTTTACCGCATGGTACATGAACAGACACGTGTGTTTTATGAGGACCTGGAGAAACGTTGCACAGGAAAGAGAACAGAGATGGAGAGTCAGATCAGAACAGACATGGACCAGATAATCGCCTGCAAAGAACACGTGTCCAACAAAATCCGAGGTGAGTGCTGATGACAACTTGCGTACCTTCTTCCACTACTCTCTCTCTGACTGCTCACTAAGATATTTATCCAAGCACAGAGGGGATTAGAAGAAGGTAAAAGAGACAAAACAGACACTTGGCATACAGCAACCACTGAATACTGGAAATGAGTTATCTCCCAAAATGAGGTTCATCCCTGCTCCCCGTCTTTCTGTCCCTATTTTCAGCCTCTGTGTTGCCCAAAGCAGAGCTGTGTGTGAGGAACCACGTGCAGACACACATCCCATCCATCCTGGAGGCTCTGATGGCACCAACCAGTCAGGGCTTCTCTGAAGTTCGAGATCTCCTCTTCAAAGAAACCACTGAGATGAACATGAACCTTGTGAACGAAGGAGGGCGAGAGAAACTGGGCGAGGTGAGGATGGGGGGAGAAACCAGCAGGGCCAGAATGAACATGTAGATGTGAGGGGAGGCAATACGGTTAGCGTGAATGGAGGGGATCACTGTAATTTCATAACAAGAGGAGCTAGGTGTCTTAATTATGCATTGATCATTAATACATTTCCTAATTAATGATTTGTATTAGCAATATTTAATTTTATCCTTACTTTTAGAAGATTTGGGTATCGGCTTTCAGTTGAGCTCTTTGCCTCCACCCTGATAAGGTCCTCAAGGAGAAGTTTGTGAGTTTGAAGACCAATCTGATTAGACCAGACAGTCGGTCATAGACTCCTCTCCAGTAAGAGCTGAATGCCAAGGGAAGCAGCTATCCAGCCAATAACGGCCCTTGTTGATACAACTTTGTGCCTGAAAATGTAACACTGCCTGCTAGACAAAGCTGCCAAACCTTATAGTGGGTGGAGAAGAGATGCAGTTGAGTGATTTTGAAAGTATTTTTAATATTGAATATTTAGTTTTTACATTTTGAATATGAATTTTAAAAGTGATCAAGCTCCTGGGAATGTTCAACTACCCTTTTAATTTGAGAGGGATAGAAATGGAGTTGATATATGGGGGGAGAGGCAGTGAGGAAGCACATGTAGAACGGGGGGGGTATTTACATAGGTATTTGGAGACAAATCAGGTAAGGGACAAAAATAGTAGAGGGGAGAGGTGAATTTCGCGTAATGTCTTAAGTTGGGTATGCTAGGTAAGAGCAGAGGAGGATGGCATGGGAGCATTCAAGCATCATAACATCTTTTTGGCTTCTCTCAATTCCATCAGCACATGGACAAGCTGTCTCAGTTGGCCTACCATCCAGTGAAAATGCAGCAATGCTATGAGAAGATGGACCAACTTAACCTAGAAGGCCTCCAGCAGAGGTTTGATGTGGGGAGTCCCGCTGTCTTCAAGCAGAGAGCACAGATCCTCATGAGGGAGGTGAGAACGAGCACCTTGATCCAATCAATGCGGTCTCACACCGTTAGCCACTACTTTTTATATGGGGTCAACATATAATTACTGGTAGGATGGATTAATGACCAATGAGAGTGTATCTTATCAGATTAACTTATATATCTATATGGAGCAGATAACGTGCACATATTTTTTAAAGCAATTATATTTATGAAAAACTTGGTTTTCAAATGTGTAGCCACCAGGGCAGGAGAAGTTTTATTTGCCATCTACTTTTTTAACACTGAGTAAAACCCAATCTGCTGAGGTCATTTTAAGAGGAGGTTTCTGCTTCTGTGTCATTTCTCTCAGATGGTATTTAGCCAACTAAACTATGCGTGTGTCTTCCAAAGGAAGTTGAAATGCTCGTTTTTACTATACCAGTACAACATGAACGGAAAGCCATTAACCACACGAGCTTGAGCAGTGACTTCAGCAGATCGGTGTCCTACTGTAGCAGTTGTTTTTTTTTTTTTTCAGTTATTGAATATAACACATTTTAAAAGTTATATTTTTATTATTAAAGTTAGTGGCCATTAAGGATCAAGCAACAAGTTTCAAATTTCAGAATTTTGAGACCGTATGAAAGCCATATTATAAATATGGAGCAATGGTGCCATCTTGTGGCAACTTCTTGTTTAGTAGCAGTAAGCGGGTGTATTTAGGGTAGCCTTATGGGAGCATTTTAATCTGAAGAGCCTTTCTCTCCCCAGCAAGCGGACAACGCCATGTTCACGTTTGAGCAACTTGTACATCAGGAGCTTAGCAAGTCTAAAGGAGGAGAGGACCTCTGCAAAGACATCCAGCGAATACTAGAGCGTGTGCTGAAGGTGAGAAAGCACCACGCATGAGACCATATGCATAACTGATTAGCAATACAATTAGTATTTAATATAAATAAATGCAGCTTTTAAAACTTACATTTGAACTTAAGTGTTTCATTGACTAGCAGATGTTCCTTTTTCTGCCTCTCTGGGTGGAGAGGTTTTTCTTTCCCAGGAGGCTGTACTGATACAAGCCGTTTTCTGTCCCTTCTCCTGCAGTGGCTACTGTGGGTAAACTTAGACAGGTCAGAAAAAAATAGGGCAGCCCTCTGGTCAATTAAGAGGGGTATGGAAAAGCAGCTTTGCAAATCCTGAATACTAAAGCTCAGATACCAGTTTTAAATGCTACTTTGATTTTATTGATAATTGTTTTCTAAATAAGTTATTGAAACCCAATAGTATGGTCCTTTAAGAGTTTTTTAGAATACACACTTGGGTTCATTTAGGGAACATACGGTAACTAGAAATGTTCAGGGCATATGCACAGAATCTAGTCAAAGGACACTTACCCACCATGGTATTAGATATCATACCCACACTTTTATAATATTTCCCACCAATATCTTGTGTGTCTTTTTCCCCCACTGACACTTTATTTGCTTCTTCTACAGAAATATGATTATGACAGCAGCAGTGTTCGCAAGAGGTTTTTCCAAGAGGCGTTACTACAAATCATCATTCCCTTCCTGCTGAAGAAGCTGGCACCAACCTGCAAAGGGGTGAGAGGGGGAAGGGATATAGGAGAGGGGGGGCTCAATAGGCTGTGAGAAAAATGAAGAACATACAGGGAGAACGTGATATAATGAGAAGACTGTAGGAAGAGAATGAGCAGGTGGAAGAGTGGTCAAGTAGAAGAAGAATGAAGAGTGAAAACACTTATTAATTGGTAAATAAGATACATGATTAGAGAGGGAGACCCTTAGAAGATTATGGGTAGAGGAGGCCGAGGCGGGGAGGAAGAGCATTGGAAGATGGATAGTTAGAGAGTAATAGAAAATGATAGAGAAGAAGGGAATAGAGATGCTGAACATTAGAAGACAGATGGATAGAGGAGATAGGAATGGAGACGCAGAACATTAGAAGATGGATTGATGGGTGGCAAGACAGAAATAGAGGTAAAACCTTAGAAGATGATAGAATGGGATGCAAAATATTAGAAGATGGATAGGTAGAAAAAACAAATGTAGACGTAAAACATTAGAAAATGGGTAGATAGGAGACAGGAATGGAGATGTAGCACATTAGAAGATTTGTGGATAGAGGAAACAGGAATGACACACGTCATTAAAAGATATAAGGGCAGAGAAGTGAGGAATAGAGAGTCAGAAAGAAAGAGGCAGAGAATTAAAAGATGGAAGGCGATAGGAATTAATCGGCAAAACATAAGATTTATGGATATTGACAGAATATTAGAAGATGGATAGATACAGGAGACAGTAATAGAGAAATAGAATATGTACAGATAGGAGTCGGCAATGTTGAGGCAGAACATTAGAATATGGATGGATAGAGGAGACCAAAATGGACTTACAGAAAATAAATGATTGATGGATATAGATAGGAGTATGGATTGAGAAGGGATAATGGAATGGACAGAACATTAAAAGATAAATGAAGGGGGCTCAGTAGGCGGAGAGAAAAGATGGCGAAGATGACATTATAAGAAAACATTTGTAAGAGAATGACTAGGAGGATGAGTGGTCAAATAGAAAAGAGGAATGAAGAGGAAGGGAGAACATGAACTAGTAAATGAGTTAGTGGAATAGAGAGGGAGAAAATTAGAAGATGAATGGAAAAGACGGGGATTATGATGCAGAGCATTAAAGGATTAATGATAGAGACAGGAATGGCGTTTAAGAATATTAGAAGTTGATGGAGAAGAAGAGAATTGCAGAACATTAGAAGATGGATGAATAGAAGAGACAGGAATTGAGGAGTAGAACATTAGAAGATAGGTAGAGAAGACCGGAACGGAGAGGCAAGAATGTAGAGGCAGAACATGGATGGATAAAGGAGGCAGGAGTGAGTCAACAAATCGTTAAAAGATTGGTGGACAGACGAGGCATGAATGGAGTGGCAGAACATAGTAGAAGATTGCAAATACAGAAAATGATATTGGAGAGATTCTAAAGTGTATGGGGAACATCGCAACCAGGTTTTTGACTTTAAATATGTTCTTCAAAATCAAACCTGAAAAGACAGAATGCTGAGCCTTAGAGAATGTAAAGTAAAATATAGGGTAGACATAATTGTAGGTTACAATATAAACAGTTGGTGATAATGTAAAGTCCGGCACTAATACCAAGACCATGTCTGTTTGCCGACAGGAGCTCCCTCGTTACCAAGAACTGATCTTTGAGGAGCTCTCACGCTTTGTGTTGGTGGAGAACACCTATGAGGAGGTTGTGTTACAGACTGTCATGAGAGACATCGTGCAAGGTGAGGAGGAAATACTGCTACATGGGAAGAAGAATTTGTAACAATGGCTCCTCGTGCAAGAGCGGAAAATAATGTATGCCCTAGATCTCACATATGATTTGCAGTTGGCTATAACATTATATTTCTTTCTTTTGCAGCGGTTAAGGATGCTGCCACTCAGCGTAAACACAACTTGTACCGAGACAGTATGGTTATGAACAACAGCGACCCAAACCTTCACCTGCTGGGTGAAGGGGCACCCATTGATTGGAGTGATGAATACTCTGACACGAATGCAGATACCTCTGGGAACAGGCATCGAAGGGTGAGACAGGTGGTGTCTCTCATCCAGGATGATGAAGGACCAGACTTACTAGAGTCATGCCAGGAGGCACCCACTAATGAATCCATCCAAGAAGAGCCAGACTCCAGTGGCGTGTCAGAAATCCGGGGCATGCTAGTTAAGGAATTTGATGTGAATGTGCCAGCTAGTGATATCCCAACTCAACTGGTGTCAGAGGTCTCTGCTTCTGACATTATCAAGGAAGAGGTGATGCACAGTGACCAGTTGGCATCTGATGATGTTCAAGATGGACAGAAAGAGGTTACACATGATGAGAATTTGTTACATGTCAGCAAGCTAACACCAGAAGAGGAAGTGCATTATTGTGAGGCACAGGAAGAAGATACCAATGACAACAGATCAGGAAACCACAGTTTGAATTTGGTACCAGACAAAGAACTAGTTGAGAATTACCAAGATGTGGCACGGGATGTGGAACATTGTGCAGTTGCTGCACATGATAATCAGGTGGCAATCTCGGAAGATGCTGAACATGACTTCCAAGGTGTTGCTTACGGTAATCAAGTGGAATCATCATATGATGTGATACCCGATGAGCTGGCAACTGAAGACGTAGCACAAGAAAATCAAATTTTAGAACATGCCCACCAGGAAGCCCCAGAAAGCATCACAACACAAGAAGCAAGAATTCAACATGCAGATAAGATTTCAAAGGAATTAATTGCTACCATACTTAAGCCACAGGAGGACAAGAGCCACTCTGTCCAAGCAGAAACAACTTCCACACACTTGGTACAATCCACCCCAGATGACAGTGGCTTCCAGTCTCCACTAAGCGAGGAGGAAGAGGAGGGTGAGGGGTATAGGGAGATCCCAGTGCCGATCCCAAGGAAGAGAGATGAGGTTATTACACCATTCTGAGTTCCAAGACAATAGACTGGGTTTTTGGATTGAAAACGTGAACTCATGGAGGGAAGTAGCAGTGCCAGGTGCTCCCTCCTTTGGCAAAAACTTCTTATTTAAATGTTGTTGTTTTTTTTTGCTATGCTCAATGCTCTATTCCAGGGTGGAAATCTACACCGCACCATCATTCCCTACTACACTCTGCTATTTCAGACTTGCACCTTACCTTGCACATGCCTTGCTCTTCTATACAGTGCATTATATATTGTGCCCTTTGCTATCCCATGCTGACTGCATCTAACCACTGCGTCACTGCGGTTCCAGGCTAGCTTATTTATCTTAAACCCGCTGCTTTTCAAGATGGAGCTGCATACATCACATAATCTCTATGCGCCAGTCATGTTCTGCTGTATCACATGCTCTGCCGTTCCAGATTTTGTGTCTCCACCAACATCTTCCAGTCTGTCTACTCACACTCATCAGTGTCACTCACTGCACACTCTGCTACTCCAATTCTCACCCACAGCTGTATTACAGTGTTCTAGAACAATACTATGTATAAACACTAACCAAAAGACGCAATTGATCGAGGGCTCCTTCTATGGCGCTAATAGACTGCGAGCCTGATCTCTGGACAAGTGACACTGATAGACCTTGGGTTCATCTCTTGGATGTATGAGACTGGCAGGCAGAATACTTTATCTCTAAGACAAGTGACACAAACATACGGATTGTTCCTTTTCTGGACAAGTGACACTGAGACTCTCTCCATAATGTGTGGTGCTGACAGATTCTTGAAAGGTGCTGATAAGATTCCTTTCTAGTGAGGGCAACACTTCTTCTAGTTTAGTTGCACAGACTGAATGTTCCTCCTTAGGATGTGTGATACTGACATAAATAACTTCTAGGTGAGTTGCACTAACAGACTGAGAGATCCTTCCCTAATCGTAGTGAGGCTTGCATACATTCTACACTTGTGTCATTTTTACTTTGTGCGTGTGACCCTCCCTGACAGATAGTGGGTTGTTAGCTTGTATGTGACTGAGTGTCCCTCCCTTGTGTGTGCCCTGACAGACGTAGGCTTCTTTCTTTGTGCATGTGACAGACTGAGTGTTTCCTGATGAACAAAGGGTTTGCGTCCTGCATTATTAACACTGACATTCCACACTTCCATGCATCCATAAGACAGTATTATGGGGTACACCCTTTTTGAGACCAAACAGTGCCTTAGTACCCCATAAAGGACTTGCTTCTTCCTTTTAAAATCTATTTTATTAAGAATTACAAATGTTTTAAATAAAAAAGCTTCTAATAATAATTATAATAAATAAAAAAAACTTTATTATAAAGACTTGTCAGCAGTATCAGTGTTCTGGGGATGGTGGGGCGGAGCAAACCGTTAAAAGTTAATATACACAACATTGGCCCAAAATAGGTTGTCTTTGGTTTGAGATGTGATGTGTTAAAATAGGTTCACTTTGCAACCTGGAGCTTATCAGTTTTGCCTGAAGAGCACAGTGGAGACGCAAACTGTCTTCTATTTACAGTATTTAAACAGACTGCTTTGAAATCCCTTTAGACCCGCCTCTTGCCAGGACTGCTCCCTCCCTCTTGATGACTTCATAGGGGGAGGAGACAAGTAAATCAGCTGCAGGCTGAGAATCTGATGTTTAAAAGCAAATTTAAATGTTTATTATTTATATATACTGTATATATATTTCTTTTTAAATAATTATATATGATTTTTCTTAAGTGTATCAGTACTTAATAAAAACACCCACTTCTTCTGGTCAGGGCAGGTAGTATATTACAGTGGCCATTTAAGTAATTATTATTAAATCACTTTGTGCAAACATAGGACTGACCTTTTTAACCATTAACATTAGACTGTGAAAGGACCCAGTTCTTACATAGGAAAATTTAATGTAAAAATAAATATATGTAACAGATTGATTAAAAGTGGTTAGTGGCCGTGTTAAATAATTGATCTTGAAAGTTAAATATGTTATTGTGACAAAGCAAATGTCTCGGGGGTAGCAGAAATTAAAAATACACAAATTAAAATTTTTGCAGAAGCGTTAGATAATTGACCTGAACGTTGAGAATTGTAAGCACGAATTACAATACAAGAGTCTCCCATATTGCTAATGTCTTTACCTGCAGTTTCTAATTATACCTTACAGTGGGGGTTGACAAACCATAAGAGCATGCCCAGATAATAATCACAGAAACTATTATGTTTTAAAGGCTTAACGTTATTTTGATCTATACCAACTGGGCATGCTCTTTTGGCTTATACCCACTGTGAGATATAATTAATCACATGATATAAAGTAATTAAAATACCAAATATTAAGCTAATTTGTCTAATGCTTCCAATCTATATTTTAGTAACATCCCATTGGGATTTATATTTACTAAAATGTGTACTATAATTTCTGCCTTAACTGGGGTCTTTGGTATATCATGTTGCTCTTATATGGGACTGTATATGTACAACTAATTTTAATATAAAAATACCTGTATAAATCACATGCAGGCAAGAGGGCCCCAGTCCTAGAGGTAGTACGCAGTCTTGACCTCTATGTGGCAGATTTACTTGGCAGCCCAAGGAAGGGTTTTAGTGTAACTAAATGTATATATTAACAGTACTCAGGTCTGCAGGGATGAGCCCTGAGATTGTTGCCCCAGAAGGGGCATTAAGGCACTAGCCGGCACAAGTGTGAGAGAGGCAAGAAGAGACACCCAGAGATATTTAGACTTATTGTGATGTGATTGGGAGAGACAGCCAAAGAGTTAGAGGAGGTAGAGAGTTTCTTGGTGAGAGAGAGCTATTACAGTGTTGGCACCGTTGTATCAGGGAGAAGGGTCAGTGACATTCTGTGCAAGTAGAGTATCGGGGAGAATACTAGAGACAGCCAGGATCTAAAGACTGTGAGGTTTTGGGTATTTGGCGAGGAAAGGGAAGGCCAGGAAGTACCCAAGACCGGATCCAAGGATCACAGACAGGAAGACGGCAGTGTTGTATGACATGACACAGAGCATGATCATGTATCCCAGAGTCACCTGAGCCGTGTGCAGGAGGGCGAGACTGGAGTGGAGCAGCCACCACCTGTGTGCAAAGAGAGATTGAGAGTAAGGAGGGAGAGAGGTACATCATCCCAAAAATAGGCGGACATGACACAATACACCAGGAGGGAGGGGAACCCCAAAATAAGATACACACCTATGGGGCGAGGAACCAGTATTCAACTACAGGCAACCACTGCACAAATACAAAGCATGAAAGTAAATCCGAGATGAAAACAATTCTCAAGCAATATCAGGCTCAAAACACACAGGTACCCAAGACAGAACCACAACATACATACACACATGTACATACAGAGACATAGGGCAAATAACACAGACAGGTGCTACGGAGATTGATGCACAGACGCTCCACATACAGTCATAGTGAGGACAACACACACAATCAGTAGATGTTATTCAATACCCCAAACACACATATTATAGGGAAACCGGACGGACACCATAGGAAGCACCAGGCATACATTGCCTTGCAAAAGTATTCACCCCCCTTGGCATTTTTTGTGTTTTGTTGCCTCACAACCTGGAATTAACATGGATTATTTGATGAGGATTTGCATCATGTAATTTACAGAACATGCCTACAACTTTAAAGATGTTTTTGTTTTTTATTATTGGGAAGCAAACAACAAATAGGACAAAATAACAGAAAAAGTCAATGTGCATAATTGTTCACCCCCTAATGTCAATACTTTGTAGAGCCACCTTTTGCGGCAATCACAGCTCCAAGTCGCTTTGGATAAGTCTCTATGAGCTTGCCACATCTTACTTACCACTGGGATTTTTGCCCATTCCTCCTTGCAAAACTGCTCCAGCTCCTTCAAGTTGGATGGTTTTGTGAACAGCAATCTTTAAGTCTGACCACAGATTTTCTATTGGATTGAGGTCTGGGCTTTGACTGGGCCATTCCAACACATTTACATGTTTCCCCTTAAACCACTCAAGTGTTGCTTTAGCAGTGTGTTTGGGGCCATTGTCCTGCTGGAAGGTGAACCTCCGTCCTAGCCTCAAATCACGCACAGAGTGGTACAGGTTTTGCTCAAGAATATCCCTGTATTTAGCACCATCCACCTTTCCCTCAACTCTGACCAGTTTCCCATTCCCGGCTGCAGATGGTGTTCTTTGGGTGATGTGATTTGTTGGGTGTGCGCCAGACATAGCGTTTTCTTTAAAGGACGAAAAGTTCAATTTTAGTCTCATCAGACCAGAGCACCTTCCTCCATAAATTTTGGGAGTCTACCACATGCCTTTTCGCAAACTCAAAACGTGCCATTTTGTTTTTTGCTGAAAGTAATGGCTTTCTTCTGGCCACTCTGCCATAAAGCCCAACTCTATGGAGCGTACGGCTTATTGTCGTCCTATATACAGATACTCCAGTCTCTGCTGTGGAACTCTGCAGCTCCTCCAGGGTTACCTTAGGTTCCTCTCCGATTAATGCCCTCCTTGCCCGGTCCGTGAGTTTTGGTGGGCGTCCGTCTATTGGCAGGTTCACTGTTGTGCCATGTTCTTTCCATTTGGTTATGATAGATTTGATGGTGTTCCTGGGGATCATCAAAGATTTGGATATTTTTTTTATAACCTAATCCTGACTTGTACTTCTCAATAACATTGTCCCTTACTTGTTTGGAGAGTTCCTTGGTCTTCATGGCAGTGTTTGGTTAGTGGTGCCTCTTGCTTAGGTGTTGCAGCCTCTGGGGCCTTTCAAAAAAGGTGTGTATATGTAATGACAGATCATGTGACAGATTGCACACAGGTGGATATCATTTCACTAATTATATGACTTCTGAAGGTAATTGGTTGCACCAGAGCTTTTTATGGGCTTCATAACAAAGGGGGTGAATACATACGCACATGCCAATGTTCTGTTTTCTATTTGTAAAAAATAGTTTTATGTATATATTTTTCTAATTTCACTTCACCAACTTAGACTATTGTGTTTTGATCCATCACATACAATTCAGATTAATAAAACATTGAACTTAAGGCTGTAATGTAACAAAATAGGTAAAAAGTCAAGGGGGTGAACACTTTTGCAAGGCACTGTATCTGAATCGGTCCCCCGGACCCTCTACACATATTCAAACTGGAGATGGTGACACCGATACCACTGCAAATCACATATCTTAAATGGGCACTGTGGTCTGATTTTTATTATACTACTTTAAAGAACCAGACTACACCTTTAGTAAGGTAAAACAATAAATAAAAACATATAAATGTATTACTTCATTCAGTTTTATGTCACCTTGATCATCTTATTGATCTACAAATACATCCCCACCATCAGTGAATAGGTTTTGTTTCAAATAAGTGTGACTTTCAAGGTGGAGATTAGCTCATTAAATTGCAATTTTCATTTTTATACAGCACTAGACAATCATGCTGATCTTCCCTTCAAGTGAGAAGGAGTCTTGGAAGTTGATCCTTTTCAGATCCTTTAAGACTACACTACTAAATTGTAGGTGGTACATTAAAAGTCCAAAATCTTCTATGATCTATTTAAAAGTACATGTTTTATGCCTTATCAAAACTTTGTTTTGCATGAAAAATAAAATTAATACAATTACTAATAACGCATCATAGAAGTAGATAAACAATGCATTTGATCCACCATTTATCTTACAAGTGAATTGAGAGGAAGGTTGAGCAAAATCTAACAGAGAGTCTCTTAACTGTGTTTTCGTATCCAATCACATTTAATTTGAAGGGAATACAGACATCCATAGGATTTACTGTCAATTGCTGTTTCCTGTAACATGACAGAGGAGAAAACAGCTGCCATTGAGCCTTAATGTAATTTATCTTCACTATACCACTTACTTTTAAAATGCAAACCAGGAATTATTGAAGTGCAGTGGCACTTTTAAAGGTTTTTATTTTTTTAATAGTTTTAAATATTTTGCCAATTATTACTAGACCTTTAAAGTAGCATAATAAGTATGTTAGACTACAATGTCCCTTTATAGGACCACTGTAGATTGGGAAAACCATCTGCTTGTGAAGTCTGTAACAAAAAAAACATTAACAGCTCTGTAAGCCACAGACATAAAATAATTTTAGATAAAATCTTGGATCTATCCAGTTGTGTATGCGCAAGAAATCGCCAGCACGGACAGGGAAGGTCTACAATTCTTCCCCCCTCCGACGTGGCTCAACTCGACGGTGCTTAATCAACAGCGAGGCCCTTGAGGGCTTAGGCGCACCTCTCATAGCTCAAGGCCTCTTCTGTCGGCGCACCTTATATGCAATTTGCAGCAGTATCCCGAAAATAGGCAGCACCATCTAGCAGTTGGCGGTGGCACTGCTACTGCCAATCTTTTGTGTAGGGGAAGAGGGAAATTACCAAAATCTTTAGTAGACTCTGCTTGTGTCTGAATGATGCCATGTTTTGTGCTTCCACACTTTCTGAAGCCTGAGTGTTCTCCTGATTTTTATTTCTATTAAAAAGTAGAAAGGAGTGAGAGGACTTGTTTTCCTATTGGTTGGTTCAGATTAGATTTCAGCACCGAAAAACTTCTGTGTCCCTCTCAAAGCCTAATTAGACACAACTTGCAAATATACATGCAAGCCTGGCTTGCACTGCTCTGTAACCGCCCCCTCTTACCTTGAAAAGGAAGTATGAATACCATGACAGCTTCTATACAGCAGCACAGTGTGCTAAAATGAAGATTTTTTTTTCTGACTTTTTTTCAGCCCATAGCTTAAAACTTACTGTCAATTCATCAGGAAGTTGATCTAATTTTACAGAGCATAAAACTGGCCATACATTGTACTAACAATTTTTCTCTACAAAAAATAATTTCTACAATTGTTATTTTAATCAATACAGACTATGGGCCCTATTCTATTGCCTAATTTGTAAATTTATACACACTATGAGCATCATTCAATTCGGGGCTCGCAACTCGATCGCAGACAGCCAAATGCCTGCGATAGAGTTGCGGGCTCCATTTGGTCTCCGATTGCGATGCTATTCAATTTGCCAGGCCAGCAAGTTAGGTGACAAACTGAATATGTTAGGGGAGAAAGCCCGTAACTCCAGATGCAGAAACAGCCAATGGAAACAGAGATCGTCATCATGTCCAACCTCCAAGCCCGTGACTTGTAAGTGAAGCCCGTAGGACTTTGAAATCCAACCTCCATTTTTCAAAGTCCTACGGGCTTCAACCTCCAAGCCTGTTGGACTTTGAAAAATAGAAAACAGGCTTGGAAGCACGTAGGACTTCACATTGATTGCCGTGATCGATATCACACGAAAATTTAACATAAAATAAAGTATTGGAGAATGTTGTCCTATTCATTCTAAGACCTAACATCACTTTTACTCTTAATAAAAGTACAGTATTGCTGTTTTAGTTGCTTTTAAAGTGCTCCGATTTGTCATTCAGCACTTTGCGAGACCTCCTTGGTACCATTAACTTGTGGTTAGATATTTGCCATTTGCGGGCTTGACGGAGTGGTTAGCGAGGGGGAATCTGAGCAACTGAATAACGATTTTAGCCTTGCGACAGTGAAAGATCAAAGGCTTGGAGGGCATTGACTTGCAATTTTTAAAATCGCTATAAATCGCAGCTCAGGGGCCCCTAACTAAATCGGTGCCTGCAATCTGACACCAATTGAATAGCAAAATAATTTGCTGGCTCCACTTGCGAGCCTGGATCTCCCGAAAGCCTCAATTGAATGAGGCTCTTATATTGTAAGTAGCTAGTTTCCAGTCTTGAATGTTGCTTTGGAAAAAAAACATTTATACGAAGACTCAAAACAGGGCCCTCAATTTTCTGAATTTGTTAATATTGTATTTTCTTTGTTCATATTCCCTGTACAGCGCTACGGAATATGTTGACGCAATACAAATAAAAGTTAATAATAACTTAAAATCACTCTTAATATTGCCACAGCTTCTATTAGCTACTTGCAATCCGATTATGAGTTCCCCGCCCACAATCACTACAGACCAGCCAAAGACACAAATTCGGCCTTAGAACTCCATTGGCTTTAGCACAACTCGAATATTACGAGCTCTAATTAAAGTTACACAAAAATCGATATTCTATTAGACACGTAGCTCTAGCTAGCAAATAAAGTCTGACTCGCAATTGAAAAAGTATCACGTTTCTGTCAAAAATATTACGAGTACTAAATAGGATTCACAAGGGCTTTTTCAAACACTTTTTAGAGCTGTAACAGCAATTCAACACACAATACTGTACTTCAAAAGCACAGGAATGCATGGGAATTCATTCAAATTAGTTGCACAAATCCACAAATATTTTTTCTAAATGTTATCTCTGAGTAATATTGATACCGGGACATATCATGAAACCCACATAGACTAGAACAGATGACCTAATGAATTTTATAGATTGCTTGAGTGTTTTGGGGTGTCAGAGGTCCTTTAAATAGTTGCTAATGTTGTTAGTCTGTTGTTGCATAGTTCATAGTGAAGTTTTTGCTATTCCTTTAACATATGCAGACATCATCCCTCACTTAGGCAGACAGAGAGAGTGACACAGACCTTCTTACACACACACAAACAAGGAAAGTAGATATAAAGACACCTAAACACACCCAAGCAAACACAATCGTCACCTGAAGGAAGATGTTGTGTATCCCACAGACAGAGAATCCGTTGTCTCGCTTTGCGGATAAGGAACATTATGTGCCAGTAGGGGGTCCGAGGTCCCGGTCAAGCTGGCCTCTGCATCAGAGCTCTGTGATGGAGAGTGCACAAGGTCAGGGGTCATGGGCAGGGTCAACAGCACCCGGGTGAGAAGATTGGCCTTCCAGACCTTGGAGATTTCATACAGAATTGTGAAGAGGCACACCACCACTAGAGAGAGGATTAGACCTGGAAGAGACGATGAAAGAACATCAGATGAGGGAGTGAGCAAAGATTTCATGTGCAAAGCTGAAGATCAGGCAAGGAAGAAGTGTGAGAGACCTGTGAAAGAGACATTGGAGAGCCTGAGCAAGCAAGTGGGGATTAGACAATGGAGAGGTGAGAGAGACCTGGGATCAAGAGCAAGTAAGAGTTAGACAAAGAAGAGGGTTGACGAGGAGGTCCCTGCCACTGGGCGCCCAAACAAAAGTAAGTGAGGGCAGAAATGCAGCAAGAAGTGCAGGAGAACGCCTCTCAACAGTGACGAGGGGCTGCAGTCTGGAGCAACTCAAATAAAGTGACCCCCCGTCACAGAATGGACAAGTGGCTTGAGAGACCCTGAAATTAGACATGTACACTCTCCTGCTCAGTGCAACCCACAAGTTGACATCATAGACGGTAGAAGATAAAAATAATCTTAGATGAGATAAACGATACAGACCACAAGAAGGAAGTAGTGAGCATTAGATACATGAGATGTCACGAAGACAGTGAGAGCTTCGTATATAGGGGTGCAGGACAGCACAGAAAGAGAATAATTAGGCTCCAGAGAGGTGAGAGACAGACCTAGAAGAGTATATAAATGAGCATGAAGTGAATATCGGGCAAGAAAAGAGCTGAAATATAACATTAGAGATCACAGACGTAGAAAAATAAGTTATAAAAAATATGAACGTTCATCAGATAGCAAGCAAGGTCAGGAAAGAGTAGATACTGAGATGTAGATGGGTGTCAGAAGTGTAGCTGTGGAGGGCAGATAGGAGGGACTGTTATATGACTGGTGTATAAGTCAAAAGAAATTATATATGAGACAGGAAGATGTAAATGTGAGGTGTTGGGCAAATGCTGGGTTACCAATGTCACTGATAGTGTTAATGTTGGGGTGTAGAGCACACAAAGGAGGGGACATGTTGAATTCAGCTAGGGCATGCTGGGGTACAGATATCAGAGGAAATATAGACATGGTGTACATTTTACACAGCTGAGTAAACATTGCAGAGAGGGTTGATTTTCTGGTGCAAATGTCTGAGGGAGGGTAAATGTGGAGGAGTCAATTTTACCAGGCGGGTAAATGTCAAAGGGAAGATAGATACTGGTTTGGAGAGGTCACTGGATGTTGGGATGTTGATATAAGTGGGAAAGTAAATGTTGGGGTGTCAATGGTACTAGGATGGTAAATCCTGGGGTGCTGATGTCAGAGATAAGTTACACCGATGTAACGAGGAGAGATGTTAGGATGCGGTGCAGAGGTCCCAGAGTCAATGTTTGGTTACTGATGTTGGGGTGTTGATATCATACGGTGGGGTGATGATAGGTTGTTTATCATGCAGAGGGTAGATGTTCCCATGTCAACGTCAGGAAGTGCAGTAAATGGGATACAGATATTATCTATATCTTACCTGTCAGCGTTTGGACTGTCCAGAAATCAAACAGAAGTGTTAGCTTCTCAGAAAAGAAAAAATGCATCTGTTGGAAGAAAAGCAGAATAACTGTGTAAGGAAGTAATTATTACTAAGTGTCATGTTCCTGCAAGTCTCTGTCATGGGATGGGTTGGTCACTGCTCTGCAGGGCTCATTATATCAGGGAAGAGGTCAATCCCGGCTCTGCAGGACTCTGTATCAGAATTAGTTAATCACTGCTCTGCGGGTCTCTCTTTCCAAGGGGAGAGGTTAATTAGTGTTTTGTGGATCTTTATCAGGAAAGGGTTTAATTCATGTTTTGTATTAGAAACTTGCTTTACCGGTTATCTAAACCAAGGAAAGAGTTTATGACGGGCTATACTAAGGAAAGGGTTCATCAATGCTCTGCATGCCTCTTTATTATGGGAAGGGTTTATCAATTCTCTACAGGTCACAACACTAAATGTATCCGGGAAGGAGTTAATACATTTTCTGCAGGTCTCTGTATTAGCCAAGGGATTAATCACTGCTTTAATGCAGGGAATGGGTTGATAAACACTCTGCATATTCTGTTATAAAAAAGAGGTTAATTGCTGTTTTTAAGATTTTTTCTATATTAGTAAAGAGTTAATAACTGCTCTGTCTCTATTAGGGAGAGTGTTTACTAGTTATTTGCAGGTCTCTGGAAAGGGATGGGTTAACTCACTTAGAAGGGGATGGGTTAACTCACTTGCATGGTGCCAGGTCAGGATCAGCTGTAAAGAGTTAAACTTCAGGAGACCCCTGCAAGGAGCCACATCAATCAGCTGACTGGGCGCTCCCTGGGCATGCTGGGAATGGGGCTGAGCTAACGCTGCAAGTATCCACCTACTTCCTGAACAGGGTGTTATATTAACTCATTCCTTGCTGCAGGGCTCACACTGATAACAATACAGATGGTCCGCAGGTTAAGGAGGAGATGTGTTTCTGAGAACGTCTTTAAGTTGGATTTGTATGTAACTTGGATCCTTGATGAATAATAATAATAATAATAATAATGAATAATAATTAATAATAATGGCTTGTGGTAATAATAATACAGTGTAATCACTAATATAGTTGTACTTCGAGTTTGTGTGTAACGCTTGCATTGTGCGCCGAGACCGAAGGAGAGGGGGAGGAGAGGGAAGGAAGGAGGGGGAGAGCGAAGGAGAGGGAAGGAGGGAGAGGAGAGGGAAGGAGAAGGAAAGAGGGGAGAAGAGGGAAGGAAGGAGGGGGAGAGAGAGGAAGGGGGAGAGCGAGAGGAGGAGGGAGAGAGAAGGAGTGGAAGAGGAGGGAGAGGGCGCACAGAGAGGCACTCATACAAAAAGCCTTGGGAGCACAATCTTTAGTATGGGTCGTCTGTAACCTGGGGACCACCTGTATATCAATCTGCAAAGGATTCTGGGTAACCAATAAATTATATGATATCATCATTACAGTGCCAAGACCTCCCTGCTAAACTGCCACCGTAAATACCCCAGTCATTGAAGTGAAAAGTACACATACATGAATATAATTGAAATTGGGTGTTATTAAACATTTTGAGAGGAAGTGTTAGATAATTAAGATTTAAACCTGAAATACATTAAAAGGTCCTCCCTCTCATAATGGATTTTACGATTAATTATCTCTCACCGTGGGGGTTGATAAATAAGAAGAGCAAGCCGTTTAATAAATAATAATGTATGGACATTTAAGTATTAAAGGCTTATTATTACGCTAATCTATACCAACTGGATATGCTCTTGTGGTTTATCACCCGCTATTGATTGATAAAGTCATACAAGGCGGAAGTTTTCATGTTTTTACTAGTTCTAAAATATTTTGAGTGGAAATATTAGAGAACAACCCATTGCAGTTAGATTTTTTTCTGTTTCTATAATAAATGGACGTTTGCTGTCTCTTTAACAGATTACTGTAGTCATTCATTAAAAAATATACAATTTAAAAAAATTTCAATTGAAAATAGAAAAATGTTTTTATAATGTAAAATAAAAATATTCAGCCTATATTACATTTTACATAATGCTGCTGTTGCATCTACTTTTTGGTTTCTGCTGATTAACGTCTTAATGAATGTCACAGTGCCTCCTAAGAAAGTAACATACTTGATCATTTGTCTAAAAAAAATAGACCTTGCAGTAATGAATAATTGGGTATAAAACATAAAATTGTAAATACTAGATTAATCTATTTGTGTTTTTAAAAAATAATTTTATATTATTAAGGTTAGTTATTTAAACTACTATATAGATATATTTATGTAAAACAAATTGGTCCTTAATGCTCATGTATGATGCAATGCCCAAAACCTGCATTAAAACCTAGATTTTGATGGCATGTAAGAAGTAAGGGGTTCCTTGGTGGTCCAGTGGTTAGGATTCAGTGCTTTCACCGCTGCAACCTGGGTTAAATTCCAATCAGGGAACCAAGAGGTCACACCACCTTGAAACCAAGCAGGGTTGGACCTGGTCAGTACTTGGATGGGAGACCACCTAAGAATAGAAGACGCTGTATGCTGTGGCCCACAGGAGAAGGAACTGGCAACCCAGTTCCATGAATCGCAAGTGGATCAGCAGGGTGTGTTGCGGTCCATTAAGTCATGTAAAAGACGCAAGCACACACACAAGAAGGAAGGGGCCCATCTTTTCTGCCCATTTCATCTACTCTAACATAGAAGCTGGGAACATATTTCAGAATACTAACTTTCATACCTAATCCTAAACCGGTCCTGTTTGCGTGAAATCCGTTAGTTTCCTGCAAGTTGTAGCTGTTGACCAACAAACAAACAGCAGACAGGAGATTGTAGGATGAGTCAGGCAGTCTGACACCTAGAAGGAAACCACTGGCTTCCTGTGAATTAATATGCTATAAATGGCTGTTTGTATACAAATATTTACACCTCCTGCTCTAAGAGCACACATAAATAAATATATATATATATATATATATATATATATATATATATATATATATATATATACACTAGGAACTTGCCCATCAAAAATGACGGGAATAAAATTGTAAGGATGTCAGTGCTGTTTGCCACACAATGTGAGGCTTTTGCTCATCGCCTCTCATCGAGTGGCTTGCAATGAGCAGCTTTGGCGCTCATTGCAGCTTAAGTCCCGGAGGCTTTAACTACTTGCCTCGCCCCTCAAAGGCTCGCAGTGCAATAAGTGCCTTTGTCACCAACATTGCAAACAACACCAACATCGCAAGATCCACAACTATATGTGTGATATATATATATATATATATATATATATATATATATATATATATATATATATATATATATAAAAATGCTTTACAGGCATTTTTCTCATAATATTCACAATGAAGAATGCTCCTAGTTCTGCCTGTGGAAGTTAACAAGTTTGTAGATTGCGCTCGATATCCTGTGAGAAAGTGTCATAGGAGTCTTCACAGAAAACAATGTAGTTGTGATGACATAGTAAGACATCTAGAGGCCAAAGTATCCAATAAATGTAAGAAAATATGGATCTTTCCTGTTTCCTGCCCATCCAGTGGTGGCGACCAGCACCTACTAGGTGGTGCTGTCGAGATTTTCTTCAATTTCGTGTTAGTGTAAACCTTATTATCTGCCACTACCCTGACCCAAGACCCTACTCCTAAATCCTAACCCCAAAATGTAACCCTAACCTCTAAATCTAACCCTAAACCCTAACCCTTAAATCTAATCCTAACCCATAACCCTAACTCCTAATTCTAACCCTCTAAACCTAACCCCAATCCTTAAACCTGACCCCTAGATCTAACCCTTAAACCTAAACTCTAACCCCTAAATCTAACTATAATGCTAATGCCTAACCCTAATCCTATCCCTAGGAAATTGAAGAAAATCAGTAAAGTTCCCAATATACAATAAAAAACACAAAATCTTTTTAAAATTTCATCTGAAAAACAACAGTGACTATTAATATATGATTCTATATTTTAAATACTAAGGGTCTGAAAAGACTGAGATTATACCTCACTTCTATCTAATTTAGTGTTACCTGCAATCTGTTTATTTACTTTAAGTCTTATTCAGCTGTACAGGCTAATACACTTTATGAGTCCATGAGGACTAGCTTTAAGGTCCTGGGGCAGTCCATGAGGACTAGCTTTAAGGTCCTGGGGCTCTTTTGAGGTTTGAGCATCTGTAGAAACCAGAGAAAAGATTGAAGACTTTTTAGTTGCAGCAAACAAGGTATATTACTATTTGCAGGGAGTTTGTTATTCTTGGTCCTTTCAGAACATGCAGTGTCAGAGCAGCGACAAAGAGCAATTCAGTTATTAACTGGGTTATATAAAATCGTATAAGACAGTAAACATTATTGAGATGACACTTTTTAATTTGTCTTAAGTTAAGGTTGTACATAATGACTACTAATACTAGCTTTGTCAAGTGGTATTATCGAACGACACCATCAAAAGAGACAAAATAAGAAAGCACACCCTGTTATGCCTAAGGAGTATATCCCACTTTCATTAAAAATCTATTTTTAATCATTCTTAAAAAACTGACATTTAAGAACATTTGAGCATATTATTGCTCTTAATAGCAAATGACGTCAACTTACGTAGAGCTTCTCATTTATTTGTTTATCCTCATATTTTGAAACTTGTAGCTCATATCTATATGGTCCAGTCACATTAATAATATCCTAAATAACCGCCATGTGCAGTGCAGACAGAATCTAGACGGCGTGGTCTTGAGTCAATAAGATGCTGGAGGATTGGCGCGGGTATCTGGAGCCATGCAGACTGCAGTGCATCCGACAGCTGCTGAAGTGTGCGCGGTGGAGAATCCATACGGTGAACATGGAGGTGGTCCCACAGGTGCTCAATGGGGTTCATAGCCGGGGACTTTGGAGGACAGGGAAGTACTTGGAAGCCTTCCTCATGCTCCTCCAACCACTCCCAGACAATTCTGGCCGTATGACATGTTGCATTGTCCTGCTGGAAAATCTCATCCGCTCCAGGGAAGACAGTCACCATGTATGGGGGTACTTGATCTTTAGGGATAGATAGATAATCTAAACGGTCGAGAGTTAATTCCAGAAGTATGAGTGGACACAGACAATGCCAAGAAAACATTCCCCAGACCATAACGCTGCCGGCACCAGCTTGTGTTCATCCAACAATGTTTGCAGAGTGTTTTTTCTTGGATGTTTTATGCCTGGCACGCCAACGTCTGTCCAGTCGATGGAACAGAAAACATGACTCATCAGAGAAGGCAACCCTCTGCCAGTCAGTAGAGGTCCAATTTCGTAACTGGAGGCCTGTCCGCAACAGGGTTGGCTGTACTGTTTTTTGGACAATGAACCCTGGTCAGCATGGGTGCAGTGACCAGCCGTTCGCTTTGGAAGCCTGTCCGCAACAGGGTTGGCTGTACTGTACACCATCACAGCCAACGTTCGCCTCTGACATCAGTGGCATGTGGTGTCCCGTTTATTTGTTATGGTGCCGTTTGTCCAGTCATGGTACACTTTAACCACAGCAGCACACAAACAGTTCACAAACTGCACTGTTTCAGAAATACGACCACCCTTGGCCTGAAAGCCAATGACCATCCCCTTTTCAAAGTCAGATAAATTGCACGTTTTACCCACGACCGTGATGGTTAATATGTTTTCAGAATGCTTACTTGTGACCTAATATAGCCACCAAGCCAGCTCACGACATGTGCCGTATTTCAGTGGCTATGCCCTGCTGATGCCAAAAGTAATAATAATGGGACTCCACCCGGTATAATGGGACTCCTCTTGTCCAAAATTCGCATTCTGATGTTCTGATATTGATGGGAATATTGGAATGATAAAAAAGTTGCAACATGGCAATAATGTTTTGTTTGTTTAGTCGTGTCCGACTCTCTGTGACCTCATGGACTGCAACACATCATGCTGATCCACTTGGTATTCATGGCAGAGATACTGGAGTTGGGTCGCCAGTTCCTTCTCCAGTGGAGTAGTCTTCCATCCACGTACTGACCAGGCCCAACCCTGCATGGCTTCAGGGTGGTGTGTGACCTCTTGGTTCCCTGACTGGAACTGTGCAAGCACTGAATCCTTACCACTGGACCACCAGGGAACCCCCTTGCAATAAATAAAACAGATTTTTAATGAGGAGCACTCGTAATCTGTGGGATATACTCCTTAGGTATAACAGGGTGTCCATCCTGTTTTGTTTATTTTGATGGTGTAGTTCCATTATACCACTTGGAAATGCTAGTATTAGTAATCTTATAAAACAGTGAGATATGCAAAAAGAAAATCACTTGTTTTTCTATGCTGTGCTTGATGATTTAGAGCAGTATTGATAAATTCAATGTCTATTCAATATGGGATGACTAATATATATGTTACAGAATAATTAATTTCAGGCAAGTAATGACCTGCAGAGGGAAAACTAAACTTACTTGATCTATTTGCATTTTGCAAAAGCTTCTGATTCAGTAAAACACGGGAGATCATTGCAAAGGGAAACAGGACAGAATAAGATTGTTTTGCAGTGGCTGGCGTATTGCAAACTACGGGCCTCATTCAATTGACCAATTGAATAGGGCTCTATATAAGCACAGAGCAAGTTTTTAGTTAGTGAATACCTTGCTTTTGGATAGAAGTTCACTAACTAAAAACTTATGTAAAATAAATATGCTATGTGCTTATATAGAGCCCTATTCAATTGGCCGAATTGCAATTTAATAAGGCTGTTAATATAGGTATGTGAATCAGTGGCTAAGTGGTTGTGATGTATTCACCTCTACTTAGCTTGTGTTTGTATTGCTCAGTTGTGTCTGACTCTCTGTGACCTCATAGACCGTAACACACCATGCTGATCCACTTGGTATTTATGGCAGAGATACTGAAGTGGGTTGCCAGTTCCTTCTCCAGTGGGCCACAGCATACAGCTCCTGGTATCCCAAGGTGATCTCCTGTCCAAGTACTGACCAGGCCCAGCCCTGCCTGGCTTCAAGATGGTGTGACCTCTTGGTTCCCTAACTGGAATTGAACCCAGGTTGTAGTGGTGAAAGCACCGAATCCTAACCACTGGACCACCAGGGAACCCCCTCGTATATAATATATATATAAATCATTGGTAACATCTCACCTTAAATACAATATATATATTATTTCATAACCACTTCTCAAGAATGACATAGTTTGAGAGGTGGATCTTATACTTTCCTTCACACTCCGTCCCACCTCCAAGCCTTGCCCTCTCCTTCCTGGCAGCTCTTACAAAACCTCCTCAGGGAGAAACCTTGTAGCCACCTTTAATCCTCCTCTTTCTCTCACTAATCCCAATGAGCTCAGCATTCTGAGTGTCAAAGACAAAAATGAAATTAAAATGGCAGCTTCCTGTCCCCACTTTTTAAAATGAGTTTTCAGGATTTTACTATGAAAAATAATATACTTCTTATGTACTTATTTACTTTTATGTACTTTATTTTATTAGAAGTGATTATAAGATCTGTTTTACTGTCTAAAATCATACAAATAGTTCCTCCTTGGGTCTGTTCTCTGTAGCTCATAAAGACACAGACTCTGCCTGCCAGTGTCTCATACTAGTTAATCAGTGACTGTTTCTTAGCAGTATGTTGCGGCATGCTGCGGAGACTTTACCTTTGGTTGGTTAATATAAGACACTGCACAGTACTACAGAGTCTGTGTCTTCATGAGCTGCAGAGGGCAGACCCAAACAGGTAATAGTTGCATGATGTCAATAAGAACAGAGCTTACAAATATATTATATTCCTAGTGAAATCCAGAAACCTCCCATGTCCCGTTAGCCTATCACTGCCATGACCCTCTTTTTGCTTGTGGCCAGTTGCACCATTGCAGGTACATATCCACACCTCTATGCTCAGCCTGTTATGTTTATTCAACAGAGTGTAAACTTCTTTATCCAAAAACAAACATGTACAGTTTTGTAACTGTGTAAGGCACCTTGGTTAAAGGAGCTATGTGTTTGAGTTGTTCAGTTGTGTCCGACTCCCCATGACAACACACCATGCTGATCCATTTGGTATTCATGGCAAAGATACTGGAGTGGGTTGCCAGTTCATTTTCCAGTGGGGCACAGCATACAGCTTTTGGTATTCCTAGGTGGTCTCCCATCCAATACTGACCAGGCCCACACCTGCATGGCTTCAGGGTGAAGTGACCTTTTGGTTCCCTGACTGGAATTGAACCCAGGTTACAGCAATGGAAGCATCAAATCGTAACCACTGAACCACTAGGGAACCCAAAAGGTGCTATAGATATATTCAAATAAAAGTAAATAAATAATGAAGAGTGTCAAGAAAGGGTTTTGTTGTTGTTTAGTCAGGTCCTACTCTCCATGACACGATGGGCTGCAGCAGACAAGGCATGTCTATCGTTATGTCTCTGGTTTTGCTTATCCATAAGGTTATCTTGGCAAAGATACTGGAGTGGGTTGCCAGTTCCTTCTCCAGTAAACAGCGATTTGTCTGATCTTTCTGCTATGACCTGCCCATCTTGGATAACCCTACATGGTATTGCTCACAGCTTCACTGAAAGACACAAGCCCCTTCAGCACGACAAGGAAGCAATCCAGAAGGGGGCTTATTTATTACCCATAGATACCTTCATTAGAATTATAGCCCTGGAGATTGCACCTACTGTGACTAATTCAGGATCTTCATCCGACAAACTGGTTCTGCAACCTGTACATATTTGTTGTTTTTGCTTTTAGAGACGCTGCACAACAATTCTCTGTTCTCTTCGTTGATTGCTGAGGTTTGTGTTTAATTCAGAATAATAAATGTGTTTACATTGGCAGAAACTGTTTAAAGGGACATTGAAAAAAACAGGTGTCCTATCATTTACTGACTTTGCAAAAGTTTCACTGTAAAAATAAATCCGGCAAAGGTTACAAAATGTACCAATTGTAGTGTGCAAACTGCTTGTACAACAACAGGTGGTAAGCTCCCAGATCTGAATAAGCTTTTGTGCTCCGAGACAGTCATTTGAAAAAAAAAACACGCTGTGACACATTATCAAATACACTCTTTTTGAAGCATGTCTATTTAACTGATCACTATAGTTCACAAAAAACTAAGGTAGTAACGAACTAAGGATCTTTCCTGTTATGTGACTGCAACTGCTGGCAGCAGCAGTTGCAGCAAGGGGCTGCTAGATGACGCTGCCGCGATGGTATACAATTCCTAAGCACAATATTGAATACAATTTCTAAGCTTACAGCCTAACCCGTACCCCGTAGCCCTAACGCTAATCCTAACCCCCTAAATTGCCAGCATGTTATCATAACCCTCTTACCCTAACCCTTACCCTAACCCTCAACCCCCTAGCCCTCACCTTAATCCTAATCCCCTAAATCAGCAGCATGTTATCCTAACCCTTTTCTTCTTTTCTTTGCCACATCGACTCCTGTGAGCTACAGCCTGAGGAGTGTTTTTTTATCTATCAGTAGAGGGAGGGGTGGGAGTGTAGGGAATATGGAGAATTGAGAATTAATTTTTATATAGTTGGACCACATTGAATATGACAGATTTCCGCTGCACAGGCCCCAAAGTAAGCAGCTTTCAGCAAAACATGCAAGCCGCGCTCTCCAATAATATAAATTCTCCTCTCATACACAACCTTCTCCAAAACATAATTTTAAAATTACAATTTAGCTGCCTAATTATGAGAATGTATGAATACTATATACAGCAAATTGCCTGTCAAAAATGACAGGAATACAATTTTAAGCCTGGCAATACTGTTTGCCACCCAATGTGAGCACTTTTGGAGCTCATTGCGAGTCTCTCCCCCTGTGTACTTCCTCCCTTGTTTCTCACTTCCCCCTCCTCTCCCTCCCTTGTGTCTCATTTCCCCCCTTCTCTCTCCCTTGTGTCTCATTTCCCCCCTCCTCTCCCTCCCTTGTGTACCTGTACCTTTCCCCCTCATCTCCCTCCCTTGTGTCTCCTTTTCCCCTTCCTCTCCCTCCCTTGTGTCTCCTTTTCTCCCTCCACTGCCTTCCTTGTGTCTCCTTTCTCACGAAGCGAGGCGTGCAGTTTAGGCACGCGGAACTTTGGCTACAATGAGGGGGTAGACACGCGGGACTTAGTTGGCGCTCATCCCGAGACACACAAGACTTGGCAAATATGACTTAGGACCATAAGCACGTAGATGGACTGCGGGGCTCGCAAAAATACGTCCGAAACAACTAACTGAAAAACATGCAAAAACACCTCAAATTTGCTTACACACTCAAACACAGCACAGGGGGAGAGTCAGGGAGCCTGTGAGTGAGGTTGCAAGTTAATTTAAGGCATATTTAAAAATCGCTGAACCAAGAAAAAAAATGGCTGCCGAAAAAACATAAAAGCCAAAGGATGTAAAACGAGGCAGAAGGACATAAACACGAGTACTAAGACTTAACGTAAAGCAGTAACACCTAATACAAGGCTGTAACATTTAACTCAAGGCAGTAACACTTAACCCAAGGCAGTAGGCTCCTAAACTACACAGGCATATAAAGTACACAGGGGGGAGAGGCTCGCAATGAGCGCCGGGCTCCAAATGAGTGCTGAAGGTGCTCAGAGGAGCCATATCCTTGCATTTTGTGGCAAACAGCGTTGCCAGGCTTCACATTTTATTGCTGTCATTTTTGATGGGCAATTCGCTAGTAAATACTGTATATAGTATTCATTCATTTCTGTTCACATTTGAATGTCTAAAATAAGTTTACATTTTTTTTATTTCCTGCTCAGAATTCTGAGAAATACAGTTATTACACTGCATTCTGGGAACCTGGCCAGGGACATGCAAATGTGCACACAAATGCTTCACTCTTTAATCAAAATATAATCTCAAACAAGGCTCCTTTTAGGCATATGCCTGCTGTATTTTACAGCTTTAAGCAAAGCCCAGGATGGAAATATGCACAAGCCAGGAAACCAAAGCCTACCCACAGACAGCACTATTTCGAGGTTACTGCCTCTCATCAGCATGGGCCCCGTTCCTGGCTTGTGTAGTAGATTTTCTGAGGAGGTAGTTTACCACAACAATCCTGTAATTTATGGTAGGCAAAAGAGTGATACTCTACCATACAGTAAATAAATGGTACATTTGTGTTCACATTTAAACGTCTAAAATAAATTAAAAAACTTAATCTTTTCAGAATTCCGAGAAATATAGTTATTGCACTGCATTCTGGGAACCCGAGAAGGGACATGCAAATATGCCCACAAAGGCTTTTTGTAAATATTTTATTATATCTTTTCCTGTGACAACACTGAAGAAATGACACTCTGCTACGATGTAAAGTAGTAAGTGTACAGCCTGTATAACAGTGTAAATTTGCTGTCCCCTCAAAATAACTCAACACACAGCCATTAATGTCTAAACCGTTGGCAACAAAAGTGAGTACAACCTAAGTGGAAATGTCCAAATTGGGCCCAAAGTGTCAATATTTTGTGTGGCCACCATTATTTTTCAACATTGCCTTAACCCTCATGGGCATGGAGTTCACCAGAGCTTCACAGGTTGCCACTGGAGTCCTCTTCCACTCCTCCATAATGACATCACGGAGCTGGTGAATGTTAGAGACCGGGCACTCCCCCACCTTCCGTTTGAGGATGCCCCACAGATGCTCAATAGGGTTTAGGTCTGGAGACATGCTTGGCCAGTCCATCACCTTTACCTTCATCATCTTTAGCAAGGCAGTGGTCATATTGGAGGTGTGTTTGGGGTCGTTATCATGTTGGAATACTGTCCTGCGGCCCAGTCTCCGAAGGGAAGGGATCATGCTCTGCTTCAGTATGTCACAGTACATGTTGGCATTCATGGTTTTCTCAATGAACTGTAGCTCCCCAGTGCCGGCAGTACCAGACCATGACAATCCCACCATCAAAAGTATACATCTATACTGAGGAAATGTAGTTGAAATAATCCCTAAATGACAGATAAAAGGATAAGGCACAAAGAACACAAAAACACTGATATGAGATGAAACCCTCAGTTTGAACGTAAACAGCGATGCAGAGAAAGTGGAGGCAGCATCTGAGATCAGCAGGTTAATGCATATAGGGGGATGAACACAACATATTATAGAAAACATATATACACATATAGACATATGTGTATATATATTTGGTCTGGGCCTGCATGAGTGCTGCAGGCACTGGGGAGCTACAGTTCATTGAGTTCATACAGTTCATATTAAGAAAATACATGAATTGTAGCTTAGTAACTCTTATTTGAACTTTTTTCAGGGTCTAGCAGAGCTGGGATCTATCCTGTTATAGTTTCGCAGCAGTGACAGCAGCAGTTGCAGCAAGTTCTAACCTTAGAATTTTACCTTAAACCTTAAACTAACCATTACCCTAACAGTTTACCTAAGCCTAATGCTATGATATCATCACTGAAATATCGACAGCGCCATCTAGCAGTTGATGGCCGCCACTGCTACTGGCTCTGCTGGTAGACTGCCGCTGTAAATATAACAGGAAAGGCCCCAAAGCTGTTTCTCTGCATTCCCTATTAGAAGCCCAGGGGTTGAGAGAGGATCTGCCCAGGAGCTTGTCCTTAAATGTCTACTGCTGTTGTTTAGTTGTGTCTGACTCTCCATGACCCTATGGCACATCTGTCAGCCACTGCCCCTTTGAGCTCCATCAAGCCCATGTTCATTACTTCAACTTCTACTAGACAAAGCCAAGATAGGTTTGCCTAGAGATGCACAGAAGCATATCAGCTTATTGACATAGAAAAGGTCCCATTTATTGAAGAAACTCCAAGTACACATACAAATAAACAGAACTGCAACTGCCTGTAGTAAGTGCTAGAATTATTTTAGTTATAAATACACTGAAAGACCCACCCTCTGAGATAATGGCAGTGGGGGAAATAAAGAGGAACATGGTCAGCTGAAAATTATAATAATGTCAGAGACTATTTAACAATTACATGTAATCATTCCACTGTTAAATATCTCTGTCACTATTGTTATTTAAACTACATATTGCAAACCAAATTCACGTTTCTCCTATTTCATGTTAGGATTATTATTGCCATCCTGTGGCCATGTATAATGCACCAGACCCATTATGTTTCCTACACTGAATTAGCCATATTTTTCTAAGCCAGGGGTGCCCACCATTTTTACATAAGAGACCAAATTGGATCTACAGTAAACTCCATGTTATCCGGCACCTATGGGGACTCCCTATTGCCGGATAACTGTAGTTGCCGGTTAATCGGGAGTCCCCGAATGTAAGGGTCTAAACGACCCTTAAACACCACAAACACCCTCAAAATGCCTTTAAAAAGGCATTAGCACTTAAACTGGGCCATTTAGGGGCCAAAAAAACTATTAGAAAAAAAAAAATTACATTTTTTTTCTGCAGTCTTGAACTGCCGGATAGTGCCGGAAAATGGGGAATTGATGGCCGTGCCGGTTGCTTGAGAGTGCCGGTTGGTTAGGTGCCGGATAACCAGGATTCTACTGTATTTGTTTTTTTTCACACAGCTAGTGAGAACATTTCAGAGACCACGTCACAAATATATATATAATCTTCTTACAAGAAATCTATTTCTTACATTTGATAAATCATCTTGTTATTTAACATTTAGAGAGACATCTGACATTGTTTTCGCCTGCAGAAATGCCAATATTTGTTCTTCTATCTTGATGTAGTCAGTCTGCCATCTGTCAGTGAGTCAGTGAGAACAAATATAAGTGTTGGTGTCCGTAAAATTCAAGTTTTAGTGAGTGTGTACTTGATTAAAGCTTTTGAAGAGCTTCGGTCCAGACTAACAGCACCATGTTCATTGTAGGGTAGTCTGGGGCCACATAGATTGTGATCCGTATAGCGGCCATTGGGTCGGAGGCTGTACCAACCAGATCTAACATGCGTTTGTGGACAGTGGAAGGTCAAAAACAGATATAAAACAAGATTACAAAGAAGTGATGACACTGTGACAGGACGTTGGGCAAAAAGCTAACCCTTTCAGTTAAAAAAACAGTATATATTTTATATTGCCTAGATATATGCATAAGATTAGAAAGTAACACCTGTTCTTACACCCATACATGAGGAGGGAGGTTGAGGATGAGGAGGGTGGTTGAGGTTGAGGAGGGAGGTTGAGGAGGGGGTTGAGTATGATGAGGGGGTTGAGGATGGGGGGGTTGAGGATGAGGATGGGGGGTTGAGGCTGGGGGGGTTGAGGTTGAGGAGGGAGGTTGAGGAGGGAGGTTGAGGAGGGAGGTTGAGGAGGGAGGTTGAGGATGAGAAGAGAGAGCAAAGGAACGCATTTTCAGAGGTGGAGGCTCTACGGTGCCTCACAACCCCTTACAAACGACCACAGAAGCGGGGAACACGCAATGACTAACTACGGACTTACACAAAAAAATACGGATTTGCAAAAATACGACCTTAATGGACAACCCGCGCACAGCGGCAAACATTAAAAAACACAAAAATGCACATAAAAATAAAATAAAAACCTTACCCACACCAAGGGGGGACACCCAGGACCTCTGCAACACTGCTTAAACCTCACATTCTGTCAAATTTACAAAGTTAACACACTCGAAAATACCCTAAGCGAGGGAAAAAATGGCCATTGAAAAAAACGAAAACAAGGCTACAAGACCCCTAAAGTCGCTAAATACCACAAAGCAAATACGGCTTTTACAAAAACCTGTACGACCTACAACATACAACGTTAGCAGGGACGCTTCATCATACAAACCCGCCTACCACATACACATTCGCCGCCATTTTACAACACTAACAGAATGCGGAAGTACCCAACTACACTAACGGCTTCCCCTCGCGCACGCACACTATTTACACTACACACTGCACACATTGCTGACACTTACACCTCAGCTCCACAACCCTGCAAATCTACATTATATGCTGCAGGAACATCAGAACCGATTGTCAGCTCTTCAGCACAATGCTTCCTGCATTATTAATTTATTAATTTATTACTTATTTAATTAGCATAAAAAAATACATATACACAACAAAAAAAAAAAACAACATCCCAATGAACGCAAAAGCCATTCACTGCGCCTCTCACAACGAGCGCCAATGCTGCTCATAGCACACAAACTACACCAGGGGACAGCCTTGCAATAAGAGCAAAAAGCAGATCAGCGCCGACCTTACAATGACAGCAAAAGCGCCTTTGCTAAAAAAAAATACAACAACCAAGAAGGAGCTCATTGCGAGCCATGCGATGAGCACCGAAGGCGCTCAGCAGAAAGCTCGCAATGAGCGCCGAAGGATCTCAGACCACCAAAAAAATTAATGTCTGTGGCAAACAGCATTACCTGCCTTACAATTGTATTGCCCCATCATTTTTTATGGGCAAGTCGCTAGTATATATATATATATATATATATATATATATATATATATATATATACTAGCAAATTGCCCGTCAAAACATTATGGGTATAAAATTGTAAGGCAGGCAATGTTGTTTGCTACACAATGTGGGACTTTTGCTTCTCTGAGCACCTTCGGCGCTCATTGCAAACCTTTCCTTCCGCCTACTGTACGGGCCGCTCATGGCAAGGTTCATTAAACTGCAAGTTTTGTGCTTGGGAATGCCATGTGCCTCTTGATCTATGCATGGATGACATGGTCCACACATAGACTACCTAACCCACATCCCCAATAAACACAGACACAGAATCTTATATGGGTATAATCAGGACACAGCTTTATTAATATAACATGTAATCACTAACCATGGGTAGCTGCACAAGGACGGAGCTCATCACAGCCCCAGATGTCCCATGGAACCTTGTGCCCAATCGACCTCTGGCCTTGGCTTAAACTGGATACCTTACCCGCTAATAAGCTCCGCCCTAATCTGGGACCAAATAATATATAGGCCAGGAAACAACTCCTTAAGCCTTATTATATCCCTCTTCATTTTCCCAATAAACTCCTTCATTGCCATATACCCCAGATCATTGCCCCTGCATGTATGAGCAATATGTCTAGTGGAGGGGAAGATCTAGCCAACCCGACTACTGTTACCAAAACCTGCTCCCATCTCATTCCCTTTACGCCGAACCATTTTATCAGCATTTTCTCCTCAGGGAAACCCAACTGGCGGCCCCGATCTGTGATAGATGCTGCCCTTCTGGCCAAATATATGAAGGAATGCCCCACAATCCATGGCTGCAAAGGACTCCCTGCAATAAAAGACAAGTAAATTGTAACAACCAACATTTTATTAATACAAGTTACAGGTACCACAATTTCCATAACACTCGGGCAGTATGCCGTACCCCAGTGCCCTGTCCTTTGACTTATAAACACAGATTCCACAACTCAGGTTTAAATAGCGTAGGCTCCACATTAGCTAAAGGTGCTAACCAGCCACCACGTTCTTAACACCAGCGATGTGGGAAGCTCTAACCAGAATGTTCAACTGTAGACACTTTATTACCCATTGCCTCAGCAGCCTAACTACCGTAGGCGAAGAGGCAGTAGTTGAATTGATTGCCTGCACCACACTCATGTTATCACTTTTGAAACACTACATGATGGTCCCTTAAAGTTTTCCCCCATAGAAACAATGCTACCACGGTAGGGAAGAATTCCAGTAAAGTTAAATTCCTAGTCCACCCATTTTCCTTCCACCTAGCAGGCCATGCGCGCACCAGTTACCTAAAACCCCATGCACCTGCTGCATCAGTGTATAATTCCAGGACTTCATTAAAGGCCGGTAATGAACCACTGAATATAAGTAGGAACAAGAAATGCTATACCCCATAGGCAAACACAAGTCCACAAAAAACTTACCCAAAAAAGAACATCCTAACAAATGATAAGAATTTGGGTGAACCTGAATTAAGCGAAAAGCCGCCTTAATATCTACCTTTGCTAACCAGGCCCCTTTTCCAGCCCTCCTTACCAACCTCACTGCTTGCTTCGCAGATGCATACGAAACCGATGACAGATCTTTTTCAATCCCATCATTGACTGAATGCCCCCTGGGATAAGACAAATGATGGATGAGCCTGAACGCATCCGGCTCCTTTTTTGGGACCAGGCCCAAAGAAGAAATCCTTACATTTGCTAGCGGGACATTATCAAACGGACCAGCTATCCTCCCTTTTTCCACCTTTTCCATCAGCATACTAAATACTAGTGAAGAATTATCCCTGGCCAACCTCAAATTTGGTGGAGTCAATGATGGGATAGTAAAACCAACAGCAAAACCTTCCCTAATTAACCTGGCATCCTCAGCGCTAGACACCCTGCTGCCGTATAACTTTAGCCATTCCTCCATCCTTTCCAACAGCACTGGGCTCCACCTCTTTTGCAACAGATTCCCCTGACTTCTGAGCTTTTGCTCTCTTGAAACTGCGAAAAAGAGGATGACTACTACCACATTCCGAACATTTATGCTTAAATTTACATGAAGCTCCCTAAGTGCATGAACTTTCATTAAATGCGAAACAAAATCCCTTTTTACTTGGATTAACCAAAACCGTCTTTACCCCTGTACCATACGTTGGGCGTAACGAGGTCACAATCTGTAACCAACTGCCCATGCCCCTATCATCCCACTGCATGGAGAGCCTAACTGCTAATTTCTGACGGAATTTTTCATCATAAGCCCACCACGTCTGGCCTCCATAAGTCCTATGTATCCCCTCAATTTCATCGAGATAACAGAATAAAGCAAAACAAAACTCAGGGTTTTCCCACTATACTCGCAAATATCACATAGGCTTGTAACCAGTTACTAAATGTCTTGGGAATCTTTCTATATCTACTTTTACGCTCCTCCTCTTCCTTCTTACAATCCTCCTTCTTCTCATCTGCCTTAATCTCTATGAAACTATCCAACGGGAGTACTGAAAATATCTCTATGAACTCCCATTTCCAGATCTTTTCCCTCAACTCTTTTGAAACATGCTCCCCAATTAGGCTACCTCCTGCCCCTCCACACTCAAGCTTGCATTACCTGGATGATTCAGTACCAAATTATTGATCATAGCCCTCTCCGGACCCACCCATGCTGCCCCTGGCCCTGCATTTCCCCCCCCTCTAACTGAGACACCAAACTACTTAAAATGTTCAAAACACTTAAAGTACTGTGCATACTACTGTCAGGTTGTGTGTTGTGTATAGATCACCAGTATGCCTCATATCTGCTGCCAATGCTGAGGCTGTAAACCCTGATGCGCCGACTGCTCCAATCTGTTCAATTCCTCGATACATGGAGGGAAGTCGCCTGTTCATGCTACTTGTTGACTCTTTTCTAGCTACGTCTTGTACCCTCAGGTACTCCCCGCAAGGCAGTCTCCGGTCCCTCCATCTTCTTGATTCCCTGCCGCTCCTGCAATGATAAGAAGGAGAGCGCTTTTCCCTCTGCCCCCTTCTATATTCACTGTGACGACCTGTCCGGTACGGTGACTGTCTTCTGGATCTAGATCTTCCTTTCGGAGAGGGCGTACGCCTATTCCTGTGAGCTGGCGAAGGTTATCTTCTGCATCTGTAAGTATATGGGACATCTGCGCTTCTCTCCTTACCACTTCTGCTCCTATGCCATTCGCCTGCAGGCTGCCCTCGCGCCCTTGCACCTGGGGATATGGAACGAAGACATGACGTGGCTGACAGCAGAGACTCCCGCTGACCACTCGCAGGACTCCTCTCCTCCTGGCGATCAATAGGCACTGCCTCCTCACCGTGCCCGGGCTGTGACCTGTTCCAGCTGTACGTGCCCTCTTTTGGATCTCCACATGGAGAGACAGGACAAAACATTGCAGCTGATGCTGCATCAGGCACATTCCTGCCTCCCTGATTTAAATCATGCCCTTCGTCACTGCTGTAGCCTTCTAACTCCTGACAGCCTTTCTGGCCCACATCACTTCTATCTTCCATATTCATCCATGCTTCTACAAAGTTAGTGGAAGATGGAGTGTCCTAAAGAATGATTTTAGAGAACTAGGTAATAAGCTGAAGGCAAGGACCTCCACTGTAGTATTTTCTGAGATACTACCAGTGCCACGTGCTAGCCCAGGGAGGCAGAAGGAGATTAGGGAGGTTAATGCGTGGCTAAAGATGTAGTGCACTAAGGAGGGGTTTGGCTTTTTAGAGCACTGGGCTGACTTCTCACTTCGGTACAATCTCTACTGTAGGGATGGATTGCACCTTAATGACGAGGGAGCTTTTGTACTAGGGGATAGCATGGTAGAAAGGCTGGAGGTGGGGTGGAGGGACTAGATATAAGTAATGGGGTAGAACGTGTAGAGGGTATAAGGGATGAATTAACAACTCATAGGGGAGGAGATGGGGGGAGGGGTAGTTTAGAGTCAATAGGGAGGTAGTACTAAGTAATTCAAGTACAGTGGCAGGCACTTCAGAACTACAGACTCATAACATAAGGTGTATGCTTGCTAATGCCAGAAGCTTGCCAGGAAAAATGGGAGAGTTAGAATTATTAGCAATTATTGAAAAATGGGATTTAATAGGCATTACTGAAACGTGGTGGGATGAATCTCATGACTGGACTGTTAATCTGGATGGTTCTAACCTATTTAGGAAAGATAGGGGAAATGGAAAAAGAGGAGGAGGGATCTGTCTGTATGTTAAGCCTGAATTTAAGACTATAGTCAGAGAATATATTTATGGTGGACCTAGTGATAAAGTTGAATGTTTGTGGGTAGAGTTAAATAGCGGAGCAGCAAATTCCAAAAGAATATTAGTAGGAGTATGCTATAAACCCCCAAATATAGCTGAAAGTGAGGAAATACAATTATTGTTACAGATTGGAAATGCAGCTAAGCACGGGCAAGTTCTAATAATGGGAGATTTTAATTACCCTGAAATAAACTGGATAAATGAGACCAGCAGTTCAGCTAAGGGGAGCAGGTTCTTGAGTACACTCAGGGATAATTATCTGGCACAGGTTATACAGGAGCCTACTAGAAATGAAGCTATCTTAGATTTACTCATCACAAATAATATTGATATAGTATCAAATGTTGAAATAGGGCAATCTTTGGGAAACAGTGATCACAACACAGTCTCATTTGAGATTGAATTAAAACAATAACATTTTAAGGGGCCAACAAAAACTCTTAATTTTAAAAGGGCAGATTTTAACGGTCTAAGGGCAGCAATACAAAGTATAGACTGGGACAGAGAATTGATAGGTAAAAACACTGAACATAAATGGACAACATTTAAATCCTTCCTAAATATACATACACATTGGCATATACTGTGTGGGAATAAAAGTAAAAGGAGTAAATCACAACCCATGTGGCTTAACAATGATTTAAAGATCAAGATACAGAGTAAAAAACAGGCATTTAAATTATACAAACAAGAGGGGACAGAGACTGCTTTACGGGAATACAAGGAAATCAACAAGGCTTGCAAAAGCGCGATTAGACCGGCTAAAATAGAAAATGAAAAATTAATTGCAAAAGAGAGTAAGACTAACTCTAAAATATTTTTTAAGTATATTAATAGGAAGAAGGCGAGGAAGGAAGCTATAGGAACATTAGAATGTGAAACAGGCTGTCTGAAAATTAGTGACCAGGAAAAGGCAGATGAGCTAAATAGGTTCTTTTCTTCGGTATACACAAGGGAGGTACCAGTGGTTGGGACACTGCAACATAATGGGGCTACACTACCTTTGCCAAATAATTGGTTAACACAGGTAGTAATCCAAAAGAGGTTGGAAAAAATAAATGTTAATAAAGCCCCGGGTCCTGATGGAATACATCCAAGGGTACTAAGGGAACTAAGTTCTGTAATAGCCAAACCATTATATTTAATTTTTCAAGATTTACTCAACACAGGGTCTCTACCAGATGACTGGAGAAAAGCGGATGTGATACCTATATTTAAAAAGGGAGCAAGAGCAAATCCGGGGAATTATAGACCAGTGAGCCTCACTTCTGTAGTGGGGAAGCTTTTAGAAGGGTTAATAAGGGATAATATACAAGAATATGTCTATTTGAACAGGATTATAAGTAGGAGTCAACATGGATTTATGAGGGATAGGTCATGTCAAACAAATCTAATTAGTTTCTATGAGGAGGTTAGTAGGAACCTGGATCAAGGCAACTCAGTGGATGTAGTCTTTTTGGATTTAGCAAAGGCTTTTGATACAGTGCCACATGGGAGACTTTTGGGCAAACTAAGGGATACAGGAACTGCAGTAAATATTTGCTCATGGATTGAGAGCTGGCTAAAAGACAGGAAGCAAAGGGTTGTTGTAAATGGAACATACTCCGATTGGACTAATGTGGTAAGTGGGGTTCCTCAGGGTTCAGTATTAGGTCCTCTCCTTTTTAACATATTTATTAATGACTTAGAGGTAGGATTGGAGTGTGGGGTCTCCATTTTCGCTGATGACACAAAGTTGTGCAAGGTAATTAAATCAGATAATGATGTGCTTTCCCTCCAAGGGGATTTACATAAAATTGAGGAATGGGCATCTAAATGGCAGATGAGATTTAATTCGAATAAATGTAAGGTTATGCACCTGGGAAGGAAAAATAGCCATGCAATTTATAATCTTAATGGAGCAAATCTAGGTGTATCAGATATTGAAAGGGATTTGGGAGTGCTTGTGGACAACCACCTAGGTAACAGTGCTCAAAGCCAAGCAGCAGCTGCAAAGGCAAATAAAATATTAGCATGTAATAAGAAGGGTATAGAAGCCAGGGAAGCAAATATTATTCTGCCACTATACAAATCTCTAGTACGCCCTCATTTGGAATATGAAGTACAATTTTGGGCACCACTTCAGAAAAAGGACATTTTAGAGCTGGAAAAGGTACAGAGAAGGGCAACAAAACTAATAAGGGGAATGGAGGGGCTAAGTTATTAAGAAAGACTAACCAAATTAAACTTATTTTCTCTAGAAAAAAGGCGTCTAAGAGGAGATATGATTACCTTATATAAATACATCCAGGGTCAGTATAAAGATTTGTCAAGGGAGCTTTTTGTGCCAAGAGGTTTTCAACTGACAAGAGGACATCCCTTGAGGTTAGAAGTAAAAAGATTCCACCTCAAAGAACGAAAAGGGTTCTTCACAGTAAGGGTGGTTAGTCTGTGGAATTCTCTACCAGAGAAGGTGGTGACAGCGGATTCGATAGATAACTTTAAAAGGGGACTAGATTTATTTCTAATTAAAAAGGGAATTCAGGGTTATCATGGATAATTAGAAAGACAGTAATGATCCAAATTTTTTACATTTCCCTTTAAGACAATTGGCTAAGTCTCGCTTGTTTTTTTGTTTTTTTTTCTATTTGCCTTCCTCTGGACTAATTAATAATAAAAAAAAACAAAAAAAAAACATTAAATAATTGATTAATAATTAATTAACAACTAATGAATTAATAGTTAATCCACATATTGCAGATCAGAGGAGATCTTAAAAGGTTGAACTTGATGGACTGAAAGTCTTTTTTCAACCTTAAATACTATGGCCCTCATTCAATTGCAATTTGGCCAATTGAATAGGGGTCTAAATAAGCACATAACATATTTTTTTAAAGAAGTTTTTAGTTAGTAAACATCTATCCAAAAACAAGGTTTTCACTAACTAAAAAAATATAAAAAAAAAATATGTTATGTGCTTATTTAGAGCCCTATTCAATTGGCCAAATCACAATTGAATGAGGGCCTATGTAACTATGTAATCTGTCTGGGGGCCTTGCTCTCCTTGCCGGGCGAACCTGCCTCTGCACAGCCCCTGGCATGTGGTCACTCTGCGCGCCGCGTGCCTTCTCCCCTGTGAGTGCCCCAGCTTGGATGCTAGCCACCAAGGCCTGTAGCCACTCTGTTTCATGTGCTGCAATTTGAGACTTTAATTGGACAATGAGGGAATCCACTATAGGGGACTCCATGCCGCTGATGCTCTTAATTCCCAACATGCTTTACTGACCCCTGGTTGGGAAACTAGCCTCTATATGCTTACTTTAGCCACACCTCCCACTTAAACAGCCAATGGCTCCCCTGGCACTCAGCCAGGACAAAAGCCCCTAGTTGCTAGGCAGCCTCCCGGGACTCTCTTTCCAGAATCTCACCCCTGTGCCTACCCTGTGTGCTTCTCTTCTGTGTGTCCGCTGACTGGGTGGGGGCGCTGACTGCCGTTTGTTTTATTTTCAAAGACCCACGTGCCTGGCGTTGTTGGTGTAAGTGTTAGTGTCTTTGCCGTGTGCCTGGCTTTGCTCAGCCTCGATTTCATCCAGTTTTTTTTTTTTTCTTGCTTTGCCGATTTTCGAGTGATGAAATACTTCAAATAAGGCTCAGAATCGCTTGCAACCTCACTCCCATGCTTCCTGGCTCCCCCCCTGTGCTGTGTGTGAGTGTGTTTTTATGTTTTTTTTTATTATTTTCCTTGTTTTTCATTTCAGCGGATCGGACGTTAAATTCATATTTTTCTGAGGTCATATTTTTTTTCTCGTTCTTCAATGCCCCAACTGCTTGCCTCGCTTTGTGAGGCTCTCAGGAGTGCTTTGGCCTTTTAAGTCCTGCAAGCTCGGAAGGCTTTAATGCCTCAACTGCTCGCTTCGCAAGGCTCCCAAGCGTGATCACAACTTGCAGCTTGAAAATTTTAATATGTGATATATATATATATATATATATATATATATATATATAGTGCCTTGCAAAAGTATTCACCCCCTTGACTTTTTACCTATTTTGTTACATTACAGCCTTAAGTTCAGTGTTTTGTTAATCTGAATTTTATGTGATGGATCAGAAAACAATAGTCTAAGTTAGTGAAGTGAAATGAGAAAAATATACATAAAACTATATTTTAGAAATAGAAAACAGAAAATTGGCATGTGCGTACAGTGGATATAAAAAGTCTACACACCCCTGTTAAAATGTCAGTTTTCCTCCGCTCGGTTCCCTGCGCTCTGCTCCCCGCTGTTTCCCGGTGAAAGTTGCCGGAGCTACCGCAGCGTGTTTCTGTTTGGTGCTTAGCACTCGCCACTCATGCTCCCTCCTCCTGCCCCCCAGCCCCTCTCCACCACCCTCCCCAATGTGGACTCCCCAGGCGGCTTCGCTCCTCCTTTGTAATCCGCAAAGGGAATCATGGCGACCCGCCGGACAACTGCACCTGAGGAGGACGGCGAGAGGAAGCAGGAGCACCCGCCCACCAGCCCGGGCAGCGAGGGGTCAAAAAACAAAGATGGGCAAGAACAAAGTGAAATGGTTTCGCCGACGGAGGAGGAAGTCTTCTCCTGGCCTGGTCCAAGGGCTGTATCCTTGAGAAGGGCTTCGGAGGGATTTGGATTTACATTAAGGCACTTCATTGTTTATCCCCCTGAGTCTGCTGTTCAGACTTCAATAAAGGATGAAGAGAATGGAACCAAAGCTGGGAGGCAAAGGAACCGATTGGAACCAATGGACACCATATTTGTCAAGCAAGTTAAGGAAAGAGGACCTGCTCATGAAGCAGGGCTGTGTACAGGGGACAGAATCATAAAAGTGAATGGTGAAAGTGTCATTGGGAAGACTTACTCCCAAGTGATTGCTCTGATCCAGAACAGTGATTGCACTCTAGAGCTCAGTGCGATGCCAAAAGATGAAGATATCCTTCAGCTGGCTTATTCCCAAGATGCTTACCTGAAAGGAAATGAAGCCTACAGTGGCAATGCGCACAATATTCCTGAACCTCCACCCATATGTTATCCCAGAGTGAAACCGACAGCTTCAGAGATGGCACTGCCAGTTGAAGTACCACCTCCAGGCACATCATTGGCTAAACAACCATCCATTCGGCCAGTACGGACCACTACGCCACCAGAGAGAAGTTATAGAGTTGAAATACAAGTGCCTCCATCACCAATAGATCTTCTAAAATCAAATACTGCTGTATGTGTCTGCAATGAAGCTGTGAGAACTATTATTGTGCCTTCTGAGAAGGTTGTAGATCGTTCATCAAATAGAGCCAATCGTGTTGGACCTTCCCACAGAACAGAAGAGGTAAGGTATGCTTTGGCAGATCCATCTACTTTCAAAACAAAAGCAAGGACCACATCACCACACTCTACTGCATCCAATTTAATGCCGATTGCTCCCATTGCCCGGCAGGTAGATGGTCTAATAGGAAAACCTCCAAGTTATGGAGGACATGCTGAACCAATGTATAGCTCTAGAACAGCAGCCCAAGGTGAAGAATCTCCATCTCCTACAAATCATTATTCTTCCCCTAGTTACCACCAGCACATAGACTGGAGAAACTACAAAACTTACAAGGAATATATTGATAACAGACGTTTGCAAATGTATGGCTGCCGAACTATACAAGAACGACTGGATAGTCTTCGAGCAGCATCCCAGAACACAACAGATTACAACCAAGTGTTGCCAAATCGCCCTTCTCTACAAGTACTGCGACGGAGTACTTCCCATGACAGAGTCCCTCAGTCTGCCTAATTCCGGCAAAGGAGTGTTTCCCCGTAAAGACTAGAGGACCCCGTATTAATGAAAGAATGGCCCAGAAGTGCATCTCAAGATACATTGACCCCAGATTTTGCTTCTAGAAGCCACAGATCTGGGTCATGGGATTATCTTGAAAGGAAAGGGGACCCACTAGATCACTTTATTGCAGATACACAAGAATCTAATGGTGAGAGAAAGCACAATTATAAATATCCTGGATTTACAGAGCAAGATGACAGGAGAGGTATATATGAGAGATCTAGACAACATTCATTTCATATGTCACTTCGGTCATCAAACTATGCCATGGCACCTGTTGCTTATAGTTCAGACGGCAGACGAGTAGGTGCTAGACCTTTGGCCACTGCACATCCACTTCAAAAAGTTTCACCGGACATAAAAACTATCCAACCCACAAGGAACTTTCAGAACTCATCTTGCAGAGTCCCACATCCTAGACCGGCTGTATCTGATAGATCAAATTTTGCTATTTCTAAAAGTAACTCTATGAAAAGTCCAACTCCCTATGCAGCTAAACCATTTTCCCTTAATGTAAATCTAGAGGATGGTATAATCAAAGACCAAAAAGCAGTGAACCACATACACAAAAGTGGCTCTGTAAACCTGCAAAAAAATACGCAAGCAGAAAGTATTCCAGGCTTCCACTTGCAGTCTGGCCCTAGTATAAAATCCCCAATAGCCACTTCATCGCCAATTGCCCCTAAACCAGTACACCAGATTACAAACCGCATAACTACCTCGGACAATTTAGATATTAAAAAAGGGCAAAGTCCTGAGGAAAAAGCCCAAGAATCTGGTGAGGAATTTAATTCTGAGGATCTAAAAGATCCAGTGGTTTTGAGGGAAAAGCCACCATCTGGTAACCAGTCCCCACAGCCTTTGAGGCACCCATCCTACATCTTTGCAGTTAATGAGCAGGAGACTGTATCGGACACTACATGCTGGCTGCCCAATGATGCCCGGCGAGAAGTAAATATAAAAAGAATTGAACAGAAGAAAGCATCAGGTTCCTCTTCACCTAGAGATTCCTTGGCATCCATCCCTTTCATAGATGAGCCAACCAACCCCAGCATTGACCTTGAAATTGCAAACATTCCTGCTTCGGCTGTTATTTCTGCATCTGCTGCACAGCCTCCCACCATAACAACCGTTCCTCCTAGCCCCACATCTCCGGTCCCTCTGATACGTCGGCAGCTCTCTCATGAACACGAGTCTATCAGGCCCAGCGTTCTCGAGGTACAACCCAACTCCCGTTCCAAGTCCTGTGATGAGGGGCTTGATGACTACAAAGAAGAGGGGAAGCTAGCTCTGAAGCATGTTTCTAACCTGAAAGGATCAAGGCTCCAGGGAGTGTGCAGTCATCAGAAGACTCTGAATCCAGGAAAGATTCCTCCTCTGATGTATTCAGTGATTCAAACAAGGAAGGCTATTTGTATTTTCGGCAGCTAATTACTGAGAAAGGAAAGAGAGTTGGCGGGAGTATTCGGCCATGGAAACAGATGTATGTTGTCTTACGTGGCCCGTCACTATATTTGCACAAAGATAAAAAAGACCAAACTGGGAACTCCTCATCTCAGTCTGATGATGAGCAGCCAATTGGTATTAGTGGCTGTTTAATCGATATATCATACAGTGAAACCAAGAGGAAGAATGTATTTCGTCTTACAACATCTGACCGAGAATACCTCTTTCAAGCAGAAGATATAGATGAAATGCTGGCTTGGATTAGGTGTATTCAGGAGAACAGCAACATAAATGATGAGCCAGGCCAAGCAAGTAGGGATCTTATCAGTTGGAGAATCAAAGAGTACAACACCATGATGAGCTCCACCAGCAGCAAAACAGAACCATCTGCCAAAACACCTCGCCCAAGTCTCAGTATACGGCAAACTTTCAGGGGCAAGAAGACAGAAATGAGGATGCAAAGCCCCCACTCACCAAAGCAGGATTCTGAAAGAAAACTACTCAGCAAAGATGATACCAGTCCGCCAAAAGATAAAGGCACATGGCGGAAGACTATTCCAAACATTGTGAGGAAGACTTTTGGTGGGAAACCATCTTGTGGTGGGACCTTTGGTGTGCGGCTCGATGAATGTCCCCCAGCTCACACAAACAAATATATTCCTCTGATAGTTGATATCTGTTGCAAATTAGTTGAAGAAAGAGGACTGGAGTACATCGGTATATACAGAGTCCCAGGAAATAATGCAGCAATATCCAGCATGCAGGAGGAAATCAACAAAGGATTCATGGATTTTGATATCCAAGATGATAAATGGCGGGACTTGAATGTGATAAGCAGCCTGCTGAAATCCTTCTTCCGGAAACTCCCAGAGCCTTTATTTACGAATGATAAGTAACGACTTTATAGAAGCAAACAGAAAAGAAGACCCAGTAGAAAGACTGAAGACGCTAAAAACATTGATAATTAATTTGCCAGGTCATCATTATGAAACTCTGAAGTTCTTGTCTGCACATTTGAAAACTGTAGCAAAAAATTCTGAAAAGAATAAGATGGAACCAAGGAACTTGGCAATTGTCTTTGGCCCAACACTGGTCAGGACGTCAGAAGACAACATGACCCACATGGTCACACACATGCCTGACCAGTACAAAATAGTGGAAACACTTATCCAACATCATGATTGGTTTTTCAGTGACGAAAGTGCAGACGAACCAATTACAACTGTACAGGAGGAAAGCACAGTAGAGTCTCAGCCAGTGCCAAACATAGATCATTTACTCCACAACATTGGAAGGACTGGAGTATCCCCTGGAGACGAATCAGATTCCGCTACTAGTGACTCCGCAAAATCTAAGGGTTCTTGGGGATCAGGAAAAGATCAATACAGTAGAGATCTCCTTGTGTCCTCGATCTTCGCTGCAGCAAATCGCAAAAGTAAGAAACCAAAAGATAAACCCCAGCCAAGCAGTTCAGAAGATGAACTTGATAACGTATTTTACAAAAAGGAGCAATTGCACATGGCGGTTATAAAATCGGACAATAGTAAAGGTGAACCTGAAAGGGATGGCGACATGCATAGAAAACCCAAAGGATTTGCAACGAAAGAGAATGAAAACCACAGCAAAAACTAAACCAATGTCACTAAGGAGGATAACCTGAGGAAAGAGAGTACGCCCTCTGATGACGTCACTCCTATCTGTCCCCTAAAACATACAAAATCTCCAAATTTGAGTTATAAGCTAAATTTGCCATCAGATGACAAAAAAATGTTCACTTCTCAAACAGCTTTTCAAGTGGAAGAGAGCATGTCTGATTCGGGCACTATGCTCAGTATTTCATCACAGGCCTCTTTAAGTAGGTCAAAACCTAAACTGATTAGTCCTGAAATGAAGGGCAGTGATTTTTTGTCAGCAGATGTAAGCTCTATAACATCAGATTATTCTACAACATCATCGACCATATACATGACTGGATTGGACCTACATATGATCAGCCCTGAGGTACAGTCCGTGGCAGAAAGCAAAGGGGACGAAGCAGATGATGAGAAGAGTGAATTAGTCAGTGAAGGACGACCTATGGAAACAGACAGCGAAAGCGATTTCCCTATTTTTGCTTCAAGTGCTACTTTTGATGGGCAACACCGAGGCAAAGTAGAAGAAACCTCAAAGAGCAGTCGAAGAAACTCAGAAGGAAGTGCCAGCTGCACTGATGGAAGTTCAACCCCAAGGATGGATAGCCGGCGTTTTAGTTCTCATAAACTCATTGAATGTGACACTTTATCAAGGAAAAAGTCCACACGTCAGAAGACAGACAGTGAGTGTTCTGGTGATGGCAAGAGCGAAGAAACGCCTGCAACTTCAAATGTGGTGGACGTGATAAAGCAAGGAAGGTCATCTGGCAACTTGGAGGTGCCAGCAAAAAGTGAATCTGAAAAACAGGAACTTGCGTGGAGACTAAAAATTACAGAAAGACTGAAATTGCGTTTGAAAGCTTCAGCAGATGACATGTTTGGAATAGGAAGTCAAAAAGCACAGGCAGCCGAAAACAGGAAGAAGAAAAATATAAGGCGAAGGCACACACTAGGGGGACAAAGAGACTTTGCTCAAATTAGCATATTAAATGCTTGGAAAGTCCATGAATTAGGGAGTGGGGAAAAAGAAACTGAACTTTCTGCCGTGGATCGATTGAAGCCAAAGTGTCCGTCACAGGACCTCTCTATTTCAGACTGGCTCTCACGGGAGCGTTTACACACTAGCACTTCTGAACTCAATGTGGGGGATTCTGTAGAACAGATTTTAGAGAACACTAACTTAGTGGATTCAGCAACGCCAAATCCACCAACATCCACTTCATCAATTTCTAGTGAAATAACATCCCAGTTACCGGCACCTCGATCAATTAAATGGTGGCGAGAGCTACCAGAGCAAGAACAAAACCAACTTTAGTCCGGCTGTGGACGCCCACCCTCTTGTACTCAAGTAGTCCGATCTCGATTCTACCAGTACCTCTAAATCTTCAATCACAGCAGTGACTTAATAGCATAAAGTTAATTTTTCATGTATATAGTCCTGTGCCTATTTTTTTATTTTTATTTGTTTGTGCAGCCTTAATTTGGGCTGAATTCATTCATAGGCACTATGGAAAGTCTTCACAGAGCTTAGCTGCAGCCAGAAGAACAGAGTTAACTTTAGATGGGAGTACTTACAAATCTGAACAAATCCTTTGCTTAGATATTCTACATTGTGCATACATAGTTTTGTTACTGAGGTTTGCTATGACATTAGATGACAATTTAAAAAAGGAAAGAAAAAAAAAAGTCATTTTTGATTTAGTCACTAAGAAAAGTGCCTCATCATTAATTCATCTAATTCGTTAGGATGCCATATCATTACACTATAATTGGAGAAATTTACTGTGAACAAATATTGCATTTTACCAGTGACCAGTTTTCATTAAATTTTACAGATTTTAACAGGTGGATTCAGAGCTTCCATTCTTTTGTCATTCCAGTTGAATCTCCAAGTTTTATACACAAACTTTTAATACAGTTTTTGAGTTTTATGTGACTTGAATTTTTAATCTTTCTGTAAGATACAGTAAGTACTGTATATATTACATGTGTATCTTTTCTTCAGATACCAGATTTGATATAAATGTTGTAACATAGGCATGTAGATAGTGAATCCTGGATGGAACTGGTTTCTTTTATTGAAAAGAATATAATTCTGCATGGATACCTAATACAACCATGTATCATGCCTGTGTGCATACCCACTTAAACACTGGAAATAAAATTTGTTTTGGTGATAAAAAAAAAAAAAAATGTCAGGTTTCTGTGCTGTAAAAAAATGAGACAAAAATAAATCATTTCAGAACTTTTTCCACCTTTAATGTGACCTATAAACTGTACAACTCAATTGAAAAACAAACTGAAATCTTTTAGGTAGAGGGAAGAAAAAATATAAAAATAAAATAATATGGTTGCATAAGTATGCACACCCTTAAACTAATACTTTGTTGAAGCACCTTTTCATTTTATTACAGAACTCAGTCTTTTTGGGTATGAGTCTATCAGCATGGCGCATTTTGACTTGAAACTGTCAGATTGCGAGGGCATCTCCTGTGCACAGCCCTCTTCAGATCACCCCACAGATTTTCAATCGGATTCAGGTCTGGGCTCTGGCTGGGCCATTCCAAAACTTTAATCTTCTTCTGGTGAAGCCATTCCTTTGGTGATTTGGATGTATGCTTTGGGTTATTGTCATGCTGAAAGATGAAGTTCCTCTTCATGTTCAGCTTTCTAGCAGAAGCCTGAAGGTTTTGTGCCAATATTGACTGCTATTTGGAACTGTTCATAATTCCCTCTATCTTAACCAAAGCCCCAGTTCCAGCTGAAGAAAAACAGCCCCAAAGCTTGATGCTGCCACCACCATGCTTCACTGTGGGTATGGTGTTCTTTTGGTGATGTGCAGTGTTGTTTTTGCGCCAAACATATCTTTTGGAGTTATGGCCAAAAAGTTCAACCTTGGTTTCATCAGACCATAACACATTTTCCCACAAGCTTTTGGGAGACTTCAGATGTGTTTTTGCAAAATGTAGCCTGGCTTGGATGTTTTTCTTCGTAAGAATAGGCTTTCGTCTTGCCACTCTACCCCATAGCCCAGACATATGAAGAATACAGGAGATTGTTGTCACATGTACCACACAGCCAGTACTTGCCAGATATTCCTGCAGATCCTTTAATGTTGCTGTAGGCCTCTTGGTAGCCTCCATGGCCAGTTTTCTTCTTGTATTTTCATCAATTTTGGAGGGAGCTCCAGTTCTTGGTAATGTCACTGTTGTGCCATATTTTCTCCACTTGATGATGACTGTCTTCACTGTGTTCCATGTTATATCTAATGCCTTGGAAATTCTTTTGTACCCTTCTCCTGACTGATACCTTTTAACAGTGAGATCCCTCTGATGCATTGGATGCTTTGGAAGCTCTCTGTGGACCATGGCTTTTGTTGTGGGATGCGACTAAGAAAATTTCAGGAAAGACCAACTAGAGCAGCTGAACTTTATTTGGGGTTAATCAGAGGCACTTTAAATGATGGCAGGTGTATGCTGACTTCTATTTAACACAATTTGGAATGTGATTGCTTAATTCTGAACACAGCTACATCCCCAGTTATAAGAGGGTGTGCAGACTTATGCAACCACATTATTATTTTTTTTCTTCCCTCCACCTAAAAGATTTCAGTTTGTTTTTCAATTGAGTTGTACAGTTTTAGGTTACATTAAAGGTGGAAAAAGTTCTGAAATGATTTATCTTTGTCCATTTTTACAGGGGTGTGTAGACTTTTTATATCCACTGTATATATTCACCCCCTTTGTTATGAAGCCCATAAAAAACTCTGGTGCAACCAATTACCTTCAGAAGTCACATAATTAGTGAAATGATGTCCACCTGTGTGCAATCTAAGTGTCACATGATCTGTCATTACATATACACACCTTTTTTGAAAGGCCCCAGAGGCTGCAACACCTAAGCAAGAGGTACCACTAACCAAACCCTGCCATGAAGACCAAGGAACTCTCCAAACAAGTAAGGGACAATGTTGTTGAGAAGTACAAGTCAGGGTTAGGTTATAAAAAAATATCCAAATCTTTGATGATCCCCAGGAGCACCATCACATCTATCATAACCAAATGGAAAGAACATGGCACAACAGCAAAACTGCCAAGAGACAGCTGCCCACCAATACTCACGGACCGGTCAAGGAGGGCATTAATCAGAGAGGCAACACAGAGACATAAGGTAACCCTGGAAGAGCTGCAGAGTTCCACAGCAGTGACTGGAGTATCTGTACATAGGACGACAATAAGCCGTACACTCCAGAGAGTTGGGCTTCATTGCAGAGTGGCCAGAGTGGCCAGAACAAAATGGCACGTTTTGAGTTTGCGAAAAGGCATGTGGGAGACTCCCAAAATGTATGGAGGAAGGTGCTCTGGTCTGATGAGACTAAAATTTAACTTTTTTGCCATCAAAGAAAATGCTATGTCTGGCTCAAACCCAACACATCACATCACCCAAAGAACACCATCGCCACAGTGAAACATGGTGGTGGCAGCATTATGCTGTGGGGATGTTTTTTAGCAGCCGGGACTGGGAAACTGGACAGAGTTGAGGGAAAGATGGATGCTGCTAAATACAGGAATATTCTTGAGCAAAACCTGTACCACTCTATGCGTGATTTGAGACTAGGACGGAGGTTCACCTTCCAGCAGGACAATGACCCCAAACACATTGCTAAAGGAACACTTGAGTGGTTTAAGGGGAAACATGTAAATGTGTTGGAATGGCCTAGTCAAAGCCCAGACCTCAATCCAATAGAAAATCTGTGGTCAGACTTAAAGATTGCTGTTCACAAGCACAACCATCCAACTTGAAGGAGCTGAGGCAGTTTTGCAAGGAGGAATGGGGAAAAATCCCAGTGGTAAGATTTGGCAAGCTCATAGAGACTTATCCAAAGCCACTTGGAGCTGTGATTGCCGCAAAAGGTGGCTCTACAAAGTATTGACTTTAGGGAGGTGAATAGTTTTTATTTGTTGTTTGCTTCACAAAATTTATGTTCTGTAAATTAAATGATGCAAATCCTCAAACAATCCATGTTAATTCCAGGTTGTGTGGCAACGAAACATGAAAAATGCCAAGCTTACTGTTACTTAGATCTATTTGTATTCACATCTCTACCTCGCTTTATAGCTCTCGCACTGCTCAGTTTTTGCCTCACTCATTATGGCTGCCCATTACATTCTTGCTCTCAAGAAGCTACCATTATAATTTTATATATGCCTTAACTGAACTGGTCATTTTTAGAACTGAAGAAGAGTTGTTGATGGCTACACCAAATACAAGCTCTTAGAATTTCAGCTTTTTCAGACGGGCAAATCATTTGCCTGGTATTTATGTTGTTTGCCCTGAGCAAAGATGACCGGACCCAATAACTTGTATTTTTATAAATGTGTGGCCATCTTAGCTTAATTTCACTTGCCCTTAACAAGCATGGCTGCTGCTCTTACAATAAAGATAGTGATTGCTTCAATTATTTGTCATGTAGCTTCTGGTCTGGTTCTGTTTTGAAGCATGGTTAAACACAAACCAATATCACCCAGTTGTTGCCTTTCCCTAACCCCATATCTGCAATGGGCCCCCCTGGACTCTGTAGCTGAGGAGGACCTCTTAACCTTACAACTTGCCCACTTGATCCTATTCCATCACATCTAATCCCTTCTCTTTAACACACTTATCCTTACTTTCACACGTTTCCATAATTTCTAAAACATGCCTAAATTATATCCACCCAAAATCAAGTTGTTTTTAGGTTGGGCTTAGAGCACACCTCGCTATATGTGTTGTATATATGTTGTGTTATCCATTCTTAAATCAGTCCTAGGAAATTCCATGTTGCTGTATTTATATGCAAATGAGTGACTTGTGCATATTAATTAGCTGTTTTGATGTGCTAATTAGGATTACAGTCTGTGTGTCTGTCCCTGTAGTAGCCAAAATAAAGAGCAGCAGTGTTATCTGTCAGTCAGACCACTTTCACACCTTTACATAGCCCTCTGAGCCACATGTTAGCATAGAGTAATCATAGAATAACATTTTAAATATTTCATAAATTATTTATTGCAGAGAAAAACTGCAAATACAATTTTTATAGTTAGTTTTTAATTATGTTTAAAATGGGAACAACTTCCTGTTGGAATCCTTTTAAGAAATCTTTCTCTGATCCTGCTTCTCCATCTAGCTATCATCCCATCTCTCTGCTTGTTTTGACTACAAATGTACTTGAGTGACTCGTCAATAACTGCCTAACCCAATTCCTTTTCTCTAACTCACTTTTTGATCCCTACAGTCTGGTGTCAGGCCCAAACCTCCACCTAAACAACGCTCACAAAAGTGACATATTCTTCTGGATCTCTCTGCTGCCTTTTACACAGTTGACCATTCACGTCGTATCCAATTTCTGCACTTTCTATGCATCTGTAGTACAGCTCTCTTGTAGTCGATCATGCAAATCGACTAATTAGTGTCTCCTTCTCTGGGACTTTGTCTTCCCCACTTCCTCTCACTATCTCACAAGGCCCCTTCCTCTTTTATATCTATACATTCTTCCTTCACCCTTAATACAATCTAGCACATCACCAACTGCCGAAAAGGGATATGTTCCTGGATGAGTGTTGGTCAACTCAAACTCGTTTCAAAGCCTGATCTTCTAATTTCCCCACCCTCTGACATCAGAACGACGGTGCCGAAATAAGATGATGGCCCCATGGAGACATCCTCATGGATCTACAGCACCAGATTAGTGGCTCCAGGGTGCTAGTTAAAGTGGGTGATCAACAGCCTAGGTAGATTGTTGTTGGTGATCAGTGCTAGAGACACTAGTAGTACTGATATATACCCTGGCTCTTTACAGTGCTGCCTGGACAGGAGACCCCATTAGGTCAATTTATGCATGGGAAAAGTATGAACCCCCCCTTCATTTATTACTGTGTCTCAGAGTATCAGGCATAGAAAGGTCTAGATTACTCTCAAGCCATAGAAGCCACAGCAGACATGTCAGATCGTATGTCCATTTCAGGCATCGGATTCATAGGTCTCATTCCAGACATGGGATGTCTCTGAGGCGCGATACCCATTGGATTGGAGCTATATACTGACGCGACTGGTTGGGTAGGTCTCGGCATCTATTTTAATGACAAATGGTGCGCTGCTGCATGACCTTCAGCCTGGGATGAAGAACTTTTTTCTCAATGTGTTTTAGTAAGTACAAAGAGTTTTAAAGCATGGTTACAAAAAAGGTAAGATCACAATAATACTTCTTCATGACATATTGTAGCAATCTTAAATCTCTAAATAAAACATTAATCCCCTCAAGAGAATGAACCCCACAAATAAGTTGGTGATTGAGTTATTGCCTCTGATTAATACCTCCAGCTCCAAACTCTAGTACTTAAAGCTTTTTTTAACTTTTCTGTGAATAACATTTTATAACATTAATATTAACATAAAAAATGGGGTGAAACCATGCAGCCTTCAACTTGCTGAGCCTTTCTCTGAAATGTTACCCATTACAAATAAGTAAACCCACCTGGGCTAAGGAACTTGGCGTTTCTGGAACTGTTCCCTATTATCTACTCTGATAATATTGGAGACGTTCACACCATTAAATCTCATTGGGCCTCAGCTATACTTATGACTCAACTTGCTTGTTAAAGCTAAACATGTTCCTGGGGTGAATAATACTGTGGCTTAAAACATTTCAGCATAAAGCAGTGATGCTAGAACCATGCATATTTATTTCTTAATTTGTTTATGTTAATAAAGTGGGGGCTGCTGGGCCCTGGTGAAATCTATGATATAAATAAATATATAAATGTATATATATATATATATATATATATATATATATATGGAGAAAAGTATTTGCTGTGCCTCTAATGTCTGCTGTTAGTACATTATTATTATTATTATTATTATTATTAATATTATCCTTTATTTGTAATGCTCCAACATATTCTGCAATTCTATACAGGGGTTAAGTACCTTGCAAAAACCATATTAGCACAATGCAAAATAATGTAGGAGTCTAAATTTTGAGATTAAAATCAAACGTACAAAGTGCTTGTTTCCCAAGCACCTTGTTGTTATTTGGGGTTGTTCAGTTGTGTCCGACTCTCTGTGACCCTATGGACCGCAGCACGCCCGGTACATCTGTCAGTCACTGCCTCTCTGAGCTTGATTAAGTTCATGTTCATCGCTTCAATGATCTCATCTATCCATCTCCACCTCGGTCGTCCCCTTCTTTATGTGCCTTCAATCTTTCCCAGCATTAGAGTCTTTTCTAGGGAATCCTGTCTTCTCATGATATGCAAAGCACCTTACAAGATTAAAAACTTGCAAACTTACATTCTACAGTGTTTTGGCGGATGATAGATGCTAGTGTGTAAGACAATATGCTCAAGCAAGTAGAGGTGGTTGTGTGTTGCACTGTAAATTATGGTTGTGAGTGATAGTATGCTGTAGAGTGTGCAGTTGCGCATATTAAGGGTGATAAGCCTGTTTAAAAAGATGCGTTGTAGCTTTTGAGGCAGGAAGAGTAGAGTTGGGGCAGCAGTCCTGAAGGTGGGAGTGAGAGGGGTGATCAGAGAGAAGGAAAGAAAAGGTCATTAGCAGAACGGAGAGAATGGGTGGGGGGATATTTTGACACAAGAGCAGAGATATAAGTGGGTCCATTGAGGGTTTATAGGTTAGGGTCAAAATGTTAAATGTTATTCTGGACGCCATGAGAAGCCAGTGGAGACAGGAGCAGTGGACACTGAGCATTGAGTTTGGTAGATGAGTCGGTGGGGTGACCAAGTTTGGTTGTGGAGGGACACACACATGCCTGGATTTGAAGATATCCCTTCTGTGCACAGGTGAGTCAATCAGGATGATTGAAAAGGCGTTTATTACGGTTTGGCATGGAGACAGACAGATGATGGAAAAGCCGGCAAGGAGCGAGTTGCCATGTACTGGAGTACAATAGTAATATATTGAGGAGATAATTTTAGGAGAAAATGACAAGATTTTGTTATTGATTGTATGTTAGGAATGAAATAAAGGGCAGAGTCCAGTAGAACCCTAAGACAACGGATCAGGGAGGTGGGTGAGATGATGGCATTGCCAACAGAGAGAGATATTTGAGGAATGGAAGCTGTAGTAGAGGGTGGGAAGATAATTGTTGTTGAGTTTGAGTTGCTGGGTGGACATCCAGGAGGATATGCTTGAGAGGCGGTTGGCAACTTGTGCTAGAAGAGAGGGGGATAGATCTAGAGCTAAGAGCTAAGAGATAGATGTGAGTGTCATTTGTATTTAGATGATACTATTTTATAAGGGTACCAAGGGAGGATGATTAGACCAACAGTCAGAGGGCGATATGAAGAGGTCCTAGAGAAAAGACATTAAAAGATTGATCTTCTAGGTAGGATGTGAAACATGAGAGAGATGGATTCCAAGAGGGTGGTCAACTGCATCAAGGCAGCAGAGAAATCCAGAACAATTAGCATAGAGAAGTGACCTGGGGTTGGAAGCCAGATTGGAAGGAGTCAAAAAGGGAGTTTTGAAAATAAAATGGGTAAGGCAATTGTAGACAAGTGTCTAAAGCAATTTTGAAGCCAGGGGAAGTAAAGAGATAGGGTGATGGATGCTGAAGCAGAGACAGATGAGGGTTTCTTAAGAAAGAGTGTAATTATGACAAGTTTTAAAGATGATGGCAACTTGCTAGTGCATAAGTAAAAGTTGAATAGATGTGCAAGTGGTGGGATAAGTGTGGTAGATTGGGAAAGGATTAGCTGCGATGGAAAAGGAACTTGTGGACAAGTTATAATGTGAGAGGTTGATAGTAGACTAGAGACTTCATCCTCAGTTACAAGGTCAAAGTGGTCCATTATGGATTTGGGATTAGGGTAGGGTAAAGGCTGGGTGTTGTTGGGTGTTGTTGGTTTGTTGATAGGAGGGAATGCTTGAGCCATGTTTAGATGAGAATTTGTTATAGATGACTTCAATTTTATTTTTAAAGTTTACTTCATGAATGCATTTTAATTTATTTATGCTGTAGTCGAGTGTGGGATCTGTGTCTTTCCAACTTTTGGCAAGAGCATCCATGGTGGCTGGCATGGCATATTAGATTAAATGTGTTTTTTGGATGACCTTCAATGGATGTATAAAGTAAAGCTACCTTTGGGACTGGTGGTAATGAAAAATATAATATTTTATTATTACCATAGCTGATAATTTTGTTATCTTATTACATATTTCACAAATTGGACATTTTCCCCAAGCTACAGAAGTCCTTTAATGTTGAATTCAGTCACAATATAACAACTAGGCAGATATGATAAGGTGGGATTTACATAAGTAGCATATTTAATAGTGTATTGCTATGCACAGAACCATGCAATTTGATTGAAATTTATTTGACCTTCTCGGCTCTCAACCTCTGGCTCTCTTCATCTAGGATGTTGGAAGAACCCGGATGTTATCCAGGGGCCCCATATCTCGAGGAATTTAGGTATTGTGTCCGCTAGGAAATGAGTGATTCTCTCATTCGCAAAAATAAAATATATTTTTGTTTCAACCGCCCCTATGTCTAAAGAGTTTGATTTCCACTTCCAAGCTATATGGCTTTTTGTAGCCAGCATAATATACTGTATAAGTTTATTCTGAGAGGGGGGTAGTGTAGAAATAGGGATCCCCAGCAGGTAGTTCTCCGCTGCTAGCCTAATCACTTGCTTAAAAATGTCCGCTAGCAGGTCTCGCACTTTTTTCCATAATTGCTGCACTATCCTACAACTCCACCAAATGTGCAAGAAGGTACCCATATCGCGACATCCCCTGAAACATCTCGGGCTCTCTGACCTATTCCACTTAGCTAGCCTATCCAGGGTGATATACGCTCTATGAAGGACCTTAATAGAAGTTTCCAACACACTATAATTTAAGGAACCCCTAAAGATATTGGACCACGATTCTTCCCATTTTTTAGGTTCCCGTTGAAGGGTCAAATCTTTTTCCCACTCTAATATATTTAGCTTTTGTTTTCTCTGGAGGGAAGTTAAAAATGTCATATAATTCACTTATCATTCCCTTAGTCAGTGTAGCCTCTCCACAAATCTTTGAGAACCTGTTATGTTTGGGCATACCTATTGAACGAGTCATTGTGTTAACAAAGTGTTTCAATCTGCAATAATTGTAATGCCGATGAAGGGGGAGAGCATAATTATCCCTTAATTCGACCTACCTTTACCCACGAGCCCACCCTATCTAGCTTGTTTAATCTCCACCAATGTTGAACCGTGGCTGGGATATCTGTAGGGGTTTGGGGATGTGTAAATACAGAAGTTAAATAAGGTGATTTGGGGAAAAGCGAAGAGTGGCAATGTGCTTATGTTACACATGATATTGTATGTTTAACTATTGGGTTTGGTACAAAAATGAGAAAAATAGGTGGCTCAAGGTATTAAAAAAGATTCTGGGATAGAAGGAAGGGGTGCTACTTGAGGATAAGATTAACTAAATAGCAAAAAAGGAGAGGACAGAACAAGTATCCTTTGATTGTAAGTGCACACCCTAGGCCCTAGTAACAATATAGAGCAAGAAAATATATAAAACTTAACATTTATTGATTGGTTTAAAAATTGTTTAAAATGTTGAAATGCTGACGAGATAAAGTAGGTAGGGAAATGAAAAATTGTAGAGGACCTCCTAGTATTAGGCTTTAATTGGACAGGGTAGAGACAAGCCCTATATCCTCTTGGTCTAAAGTGGTAATATAATAAAGTGCATAAAGTGAACAGAAGTGCGTACAGTGTAGTGGAATACAAGTGAGTAACACTAACATAGGTCTGGATCTGAGGCCTATGTGTTTGTACCAATATGCATTACCACTATACAAAAAAAGTGGCTTGTGCTGGTAATATAAATAAGGGAATTGCACTTAAAGATATTGCACCTTCTTTTAATATATATTGCTTTGCATAAAGTGTATAGTGCCAATATAAATAAATTGATAAATATAATATAGTTGGATACAATAAATATAGTGCCAGTGCTTTCTGAGGATATTGGTAATATCAATACTTATAGTGAGTCCTATATTGTAAGGAAGGTCCTTGTATTACTAAAGTCGCGACGTCGCTCTATGACGTCACACGCAGACGCATAGGCGACACGCGGCAAGTTGTTTGGAGCTGAGGTGCTCTGGCAAAATACAGACGTACTTCCTAAAAAATTACCTAAGTAATATCTTCCACATTTCAATGACAAATATTAAGAATTATTACAAAATTAATACTATGATGTGGATTTAATTGGGCATCTTGGCTCCAAAGATAACGTAGGGAATATACAATCATATTACTACTTTAGTAATACAAGGACCTTCCTTACAATATAGGACTCACTATAAGTATTGATATTACCAATATCCTCAGAAAGCACTGGCACTATATTTATTGTATCCAACTATATTATATTTATCAATTTATTTATATTGGCACTATACACTTTATGCAAAGCAATATATATTAAAAGAAGGTGCAATATCTTTAAGTGCAATTCCCTTATTTATATTACCAGCACAAGCCACTTTTTTTGTATAGTGGTAATGCATATTGGTACAAACACATAGGCCTCAGATCCAGACCTATGTTAGTGTTACTCACTTGTATTCCACTACACTGTACGCACTTCTGTTCACTTTATGCACTTTATTATATTACCACTTTAGACCAAGAGGATATAGGGCTTGTCTCTACCCTGTCCAATTAAAGCCTAATACTAGGAGGTCCTCTACAATTTTTCATTTCCCTACCTACTTTATCTCGTCAGCATTTCAACATTTTAAACAATTTTTAAACCAATCAATAAATGTTAAGTTTTATATATTTTCTTGCTCTATATTGTTACTAGGGCCTAGGGTGTGCACTTACAATCAAAGGATACTTGTTCTGTCCTCTCCTTTTTTGCTATTTAACTATTGGGTTTGGCAAGTTTCGTAACTGAGCTGGTGGGTTGGCTATCCCTAGTGCTGTATCCCACGAGAACGGGCGAATGCCCCAATTCTCAATAAACATCCAAGCCGGATGCGAGGATAATGAGTGTGCCAAGGGAACTAGGCAAATTGCGTTGCCCTTTAATAGAGCTTGAAATTAGGGCATGATAATCCCCCTTTTGTTTTGTGTCCATACATTATTGATTTGGGGACCCTGGCAGAGCCACCTTGCCAAACAAAATGATAAACTAACTTGACAATCCTCTCATATTAAAAGGGATGGGTAGAGTTCTAAATAAGTACATCAGCCTTAGTAAGATATTCATCTTCACCGTATTAATCCTACCCAACCACGAAATGTGAGCTGTTTTAAATAGGCTATATAGTGGTTTGTAATTAGCGTTGAAAAATGTTTGTTATTTTGGGCGTTAAGTATATCCCCAAGTATTTAATGTATTTTGTGGCCCAAGTGAATTTGTTCGTGTTTAAAAATCTTTCTCAGCTGCCATCATGTCTAGAGTGAGAGCTTCTGTTTTTTCTATATTAATATTTAAACCAGAAACGATTCCAAACTTGTCCAAAATGTGCATCAAAGCTGGGACCGACCTCACTGGATCCAATAAAGAGCATAGCAGGTCATTTGGAAATAGTGAGATTTTAAACTGTTGAAGCCCTATCTGAATGCCTTTGATACCCAAGGTTACTCTTATAATCTGTGTGAGTGGCTCTATGGCCAGGGCAAATAAAAGTGGGGACAGAGGGCAACCCTGTCTTGTTCTGCGCTGGATGTGGATTACAGGCCTAACACGTCCCGGAATCTTTAAATTAGCTTTGGGAGCATTTTAATAAGTTTGAATCAAGTTAATAAATCTTCCTTTAAAGCTGAATTTTGCAAGAGACGCTGAAAGATAGGGCCTTTCCACTGAGTCAAATGCTTTCTCCACATCCAGTGCAAGCAAGCAGGTAGAAAGTTTATTAAGCTCCACATGATGCCTCAGATTCAGAATCTTGCGGATATTATCCCCCGACTGCCTTCCCGGTATGAACCCCACTTGATCATTATGGATTAGGGACGGTAGAAAGTCCACTATCCTGTCAGCCATGATTTTGGCCAAAAATGTAATATCACAGTTCAGTAGTGAAATTGACCTATAATTTGTAGCTTCAAGGGATTCCCTTCCTTCTTTTGGGAAGAGGACAATCTCAGCAAGATTTAGCTCTGGGGGAAGCTGCTGACCCTCCATTATTGCATTGTATAGGGTTATAAGATGAGGGGCTAATTGGTTTACACATTTTTTGTAGTATAGATTTGTGAACCCATCAGGGCCTGGAGCCTTGCCTACCTTAGAGCTGAGGATGATATCTCGGACCTCATGTAGAGTTATTTATTTAAATGAGTCAGGTTCTCCTCCGTTGTGGTCTAGAGAGCTTAAAAACCTGTATATTCCATGAAAATCCGCAGCTGATGGTGACGCATATAGTTTTTCTTAAAATGCACAGAATATCTCTTGTATTTTAGCTGGATTAGATGTAATTTCTCCCTGGGCAGTTTTTAGTTGATAAACCTTTGACTCTGCTTGGGATTATTTAATCTTACTGGCTAAAAGCGTGTCTGGCTTGTTTACCTTGTGATAAAATCTATGCTGAGTCCAACAAATAGACTTTTTCTCTGAGAGGATAATATCTATTATCTATTTTTATCCTATTTGAGGGAGTGGGGGTCTGTTGGTTAACCTGCTCTAGCTTCTTCATTTCTGCAGTAAAATTAACTTCTTGCAATTTACACTTTTTCTTATAATCTGAGGCTAATTTCATACAGGCACCCCTAATGTACGCTTTGCGTGCAGCCCATACCCAGCCTATCCCCGTATCCCGGTCAAGATTACATTAAAGTACAGTTTTAATTCCTGTACAATTCGATCCCTCACTAATGGGTCGGCCAATAACATTTAATTGATATGCCAGGAATACTGTGGTTTATTTTCCATCTTTAAATCTAACACACTTTTTACAATGGAGTGGTCTGACCATGTACAGGGGATTGACCTTATTTTTTGATAACAATACAGATACACTTTAATATTGTGTATTTTATTTTCATTTTTCATGTAATAAAAAACTATGAAGAAATTGAAATAACTCTAAATTTACTACATGGTAGTATTGAGAACTCATTGGTTTTATATTGTGCTGTCCATTTTACTTATTGTGTGGTATACACACTCCATGCACTATATGCATTTTAGGTAAGGTTAGCAAGATAGGTAATACTTTAGTAGGGGGAGCTGTGTACAGCACATTTTCACTTACTCTATGGTAAGGTGACCTACGTATGAGCTTCAGCCAAAAGCAATGACATTTGCATCCTAATTAAGTGCAGTAAAAAATAGTGCATGTGTGTACATACAAATGTACTATTTTATTTACTGTACTCTGTAGGCTGGAGGGTTTCTGTCGTTAACATCCTAATTAATAAACATGTCCAATTTCAGGTTTATCACACATTATCATTTAGGGTCTAGTTCATCAAAAGAATATGCAGTACTGTACTATAAATCTGACACTTCCATGAATGAGAGTATTGCAGTTTATAGTGATACCTTTTTTATTGGACAAACGTATTCATAATTATAGCGACAAGCTTTCGAGAGATGAACCTCTCTTCAAGTCTAAAGTACTGAATATTGCTTTTGAATTGATAAAAAGAGGTTCATCTCTCGAAAGCTTGTCGCTATAATTATGAATACGTTTGTTCAATAACAAAAAGGTATCACTATATACTGTAATACCATTATTATTCATCTAGATTTCTGGACATTCACGGCTACCTCAATCTTCATAACACTTGCTTTAAGGAATGTGTTGCTTTATATGTGTTGGCCACAAGGTGGCAGTAATAATACTAGGATCACTGCAATTGGAGAAGCAGGAATTTAGTATTAATATGCAATATATGCTGGACTCAGCATGTGACATCCATGGGCCCTGAACAATTGCTGTCAGCTTGCATGTACAATACAGTACATGATGGTGAAGGTGATCAAGTGCCTGCCGAGAAGGATAATTATGTTATATTTGCCATTGTCTCCATCATAATCCCTTTTTGAAGATGTAAACTAATTAAGTATTTGCATTTAAGCTTAAAAGCAAACTTCCTCGTTTCTGCTAAACAATAGAGCTAACACATAACAGTGAAGGCTGTCACAAGATCAGGAGATGACAAAACAATAGCAAACCCTTCAAGCCATATGTAGTCCACTAAATAACTGGGCCCAATATGTGAAAAACAGGATGATTTAATGTTTAACTTTTTAGGCCATATAGAAGAACATACTGTGACATGGTAAAGGGTGTATAATGTAAGGAGTCTTGTGCTGTAAAAGTCATATTGGCCTGTTATGTGTCAAATAATGTTGACATTTATTGTTTTTTTTATGCCATACTGTCTCTTTAACTGCTGCTCCGGCACTTCGCAGTGGTTTTAAAACCATTTCTGAGCGGTCTTTGGTATCCGTAATATTTTTTTTTTCAGGTTTTTATTAGGTAACCAAATAAACCGGAGGATAACATACAAGCCAAGTAGCAGTTTGACATTATTAACATACAGTCATACCCAATTAAGGGGAAAAAGAAAGAAGAAAAGGTTAACATTACGTTACACCATAAGAAGATACCATATAATAGTCGAAATCAAGTTAACCAAAAAGATCTATCCCCACTTGTGGGAAGGTCTAAGGGTAGCCAGGTTACCTAAGTTGTTCCAATTTTCTAAGGAAAAAGTTAACCTAAAATAAAACAGTAAGTAAGAAACGAACAGAAAAGAAAAAAAAAAACTAACCATGTTGTTTAGACACAATATAACTCTAATTGAGCTAAAACAGTATAATAAAAGAGAAAAATAAAAAGCATTGTTGACTACACATGAAATTTAAATTCAAAAATGTTTTTTGTCTCAAGGGTATTGAAGTAAAAGGTCCTGTTGGTTACCAGCTCGGATCCACCGCCCGTCCCACCTCCTCCAGTCCCCGGTCCGCAGCTCCAATGTAAGAATTAGCAAAATATAACACAATCTTAATTAAGAAGACTTCACGTGATAGGGGGGCTATAGGGAGAATGAATCCAGGGAATCCATATCTGTGGGAGTAAACAAACAATATAAAAAAACAACAACAGTATAGTGGAGGTAAATCCTCACTAAATAACTTAAGGCACACAAAATGCTGAGGGCAAGGGGGAGATCTCCCCAACCTTGGAATCCCTACTAGTGAGGTGGGGCAAAGTATAGGTCCAAGCGTGTATTAAGGTTAAATGAATGGACCTGAAGGGGCCCGGCCAGTAGTTACAAACTGCCGGGTAGGAGGGTTTTTGAGTCTAAGATTGGATTTAAATTGAGGGGCCTGAGAGACCCCGGTTTTGGCCAGCCCAATGCCGGGGGGGGGGGGGGGGGTTAGGGATGAGTGGAGACTAGGGTGTGGGCCTTTCTGGGAAGGTTATAGAATCCACCACGGGTCTAAATTATATGGAAAGATCCAAATGGGCTTGATGTTGCCTTGTACAGGAGAATGGGAAGGGGGTTAAAGCATTTAGTGTATACAGCTTAAGATCTGACTCCCAGGGACAATAAACATAGGGGACATACCAAACCTGGTCCAGGGGAAAGTCGACTTGGTGTGGGTAAGAGAACCAAGTAATCTAAAGTTCCAACGTTGTCTTGGAAAGTATGTAGGAGTTCAGCATATCCTAATGGGAAGTGCAAGCCTAGAGTAATGACTCAAGATTGCAAGTCTTAAATAGTCATTGATGAATATCAGGGAAAGCGATCCAAAATTAGATTTTCGTGGGTGAGAAACGCACAACCGGATTACTAGGAATGTCCAGCGAGGGTTTAGAAAGAAGCGTAGAGACGTTTGGTGTGACCTCTATTCGGGAAGGCCTCCGGGGTTGCTTAGGTTTCGAGGCTGTCACCCATTGCGTAGTCGGGCGTTGAGAAGGCGGCATTTTTGCAGGTTCCACCGAGCTGGGGTCCAGAGGGTTTGGGGGTTCCGACAGTCCAGGATCTGGGGCTAGTTTGAGTTGAGCCAGGAAAGCCATACATTTCTCTCTCATCCATTTAATGATGCAACTAGGCAGCCCTGTTCTGGATCCCTGCACTGACTGGAAGGTTGGTATAGGGTTAAAACCTCTACTTAAATGCAGTGTTTCTATTGGTCTGTACTAGGTGCCTATGTGGGCAGCTCTTGGGGCATTTTCTTAGATAAACTAAATCTGTATATGTATAGAATGAATCCATGTCATTTGTTTTTCTGATATAAGCAGCATGCGTTAGATTAGAAAAAGGTAAAAAGAGAGAAACTTTCAACTACCTTTTTAATCTCTTAATTAAAGCACTGTATCTTCTTAACGATGGATAATCACTGGAAAATGCCAGGATCTTTAGTTTTCTCTTCATCACATGAATATGACTATTTTTAATGGTATAGATGTCATGATTTCCTTTTTTTGACTTTTTTTTCTTCCTCTTTACTACAGGCAAAAACGTCTCTCGAAAGAAATGTTGTCTTTTTATATACTCGATGGCTGTGTTTTTCACGTTCTCGGTTAGCTGGTAAGTTTATTAATGAATAACATTATTAACGGCCTCGATCATGAGGTCCATATATGCATCCCTCCATTTACAATGCAGCACACACTCTTCATTTGAAATGGAAAGCTATAATGCAAAGCTGCCATGAAGAGCTAATATACCAAATGCAATTTTTTTTTTTTTAGTTTGCAAACTGTATATACATTTGTTTTCATGACTATTAAAAAGTACATGTTGGTACATGGTTCTTAACAGCTTGAGGAGATCATGATTACTTAAAGGGACAGTTAATTCAGCACAGCTTGGAGCACACCTGTAAAGTTCTCCTAAAAACATGTTGAAATAGGTGCCTTTTTCACAGAAAAAAAATCTTAAAAGTCTGACATGTCCCTACACTTAAGTCACCGCAACAGCTCTGTGCAGAGAGAATAAGCAGAAAGAGAGTTAACCCTTCACAAATTCTTCTGTGCAGAGAAATGACTGCTGAAAACTCCTAAACATGGTACTTGTGGGTTAACTGATTCTTCCAGCATTCTTGAATGCAGAGAAAAACCATAAATCTTTTTGTTCAGAGTCTACACCTCTCCATGACGGCATATGCTATTAATCATGGAACAGCCAGGAGTGCGTTTGTAAACAGACCACGACTGTAGATTTTTAGCTGTTATTAGTTTAATAATAAAAAAAAAACAGTAGATCATTTTAACATAGAATATTGTGCGCTTTCACACCATGAAGAGCACTTATAGTGAGGTAAATTGCCCTTTAAGAACAACAAGGAAATTAGTGGCACTCGTCGTACAAAACAATCTGAAGACATTACTCTAAAAAATAAGAATAGTTTAAGAAGGCAAGTGCAAATAGTAGCAAAGCAATTTTTTAGCCAAAAACGTTTGCCTCATGAATGACCTCTGTGAGTACCCCTCCCAGCTTTTTGTGGGCAGGACTTTTGAAAACAACAAACATTTCAACGGAGATAACAACATTAATTAGTCAAGCTTGGTAACCGGGATCACGCCCTATATAATAATGGTGCTATAGCTACAATCCCATAACCCCCTCCATATCCAAAGTGAGAGTGTCTCTCACTAACTCTCCGTGTGTGTGTGTTGCCTATTTTCAAGTGCAGTTCTTCAAAATGACCTCTCTTTTAATCTTTTGACCACAGTAGCTCTTTAACCCTTTCACGGCCACAGTGAAAGAGTTAATATAGTGTATACATGTATATGCTTGACATTTCAATATATAATTAAACTGCTCTTGAATGTTCTTACAGGTTCATAATAGTATCTATAATGGGTACACCCACTGACATGCAGCCTAATTAAATTGTGATTCGGCAAATTTAAAAGGGCTCTATTTAAGCACATAAGATATTTTTTTTACAGAAGTTTTTAGTTAGTGAAGGCCTTGCTTTTGGATAGAAGTTCACTAACTAAAAACTTCTGTAAAAAAAATATGCTGTGTGCTTAAATAGAGCCCTATTCAATTTGCCGAATAGCAATTTAATAAGGCTGATGATGTTTATGATGCATTACAATGATACACTCAGGGACATATTCACGTTATTATTTACAGGTGCTCTTATATTATATATTTGCATGTCCCAGCTCGGCTTCCCAGAATGCAGTGTAATAACTGTTTTTCTCGGGGTTCTGAGCTGGAAGCAGTACAGATGTACTATTATTATTATTATTATCTTTATTTATATCGCGCCAACATATTCCATAGCGCTGTACAGGGGTTTAGTACATGGCAAAAAACAAACTTAACACCTTATAAAGAATGGAGGGCCCTGTTTTTGAGCATATAATCAAATGCACATAGGGCTTGTAACCAAGACACGGACACACCATTAAAAACTCGCAAACTTACAATCTAAGGGTATCTCCGAGAAAAACAGTTATTAAACTGCATTCTGGGACGCCGAGCTGGGACATGCAAATATATAATATGAGAGTACCTGTAAATAATAACGTGAATATGTACTATGCATGAGAGCTGCATTATAATGACAAGTATATTCTACAAGGAGCCATCTATAAAGTGGCATTGAACTAAAGCTTGAAAATTGTTACATGCCACCTTCTAAGAATACAATGCAAAAACTGTATTTCTTGTAATTCTGAGCTGGAGATCATTTTCTCATCTTGTTTTTAGGCTTTCAAATGGGTCACAGATGTACTCTTTCTCTCTTTTTCGCTCTCTTTTTTTCTCTCTCTTTTTTCTCTCTCTTTCTCTTTCTCTCTCTTTCTCTCTCTCTCTTTTTTTTCTCTCTCTCTCCTTTATGCCTGTTTTCCGGCATAGTTCTCTCTCCTCTCTCTCATAGTTCTCCCTGTAAATAATAATGCAAATATGTCCCTGTTTCAGAGTGTGTATCATTGGAACGCGGCCCAAGCCTCATTCCAGTATTCAAGAGCAATATAAATATATAGACATTTTAATTAAACACATGCATGTATAACCTCTATTAACCATGTCACTGACTGTGAAAGGGTTGAAGAGCTACTGTGGTTGAAAGTTTAAGAGGCCCTTTTGATGAACTACAGCATGTTTATAGAATGTAAAAAAAATGTCAAGTTTCTATTATATTCAATTATGCTGCTTTTCAGGTTCCAGTAACATACTTCCCTAGGTGGGAGAAAACTTTGATTACATACTGTAGGAAGTTTATATCTGTACAATGTAAAGCTGGAATATACAACTGCCAGTGCTCTCATTATCTCTGGTGGAAAGCCTAATAGTTTACAAGAACACCCTGATGAGCAGAAGCTGCATGTAGCAGGCTTAGTAGAGAAAATGGAAGCCAGCAGTAAAGAATAATTGCATATAATAGTGAAAAACAACAGTTTGAAAATTATTAATTTCTATTATTTCAAACACTATATAGAAAACATTGTAATACATGTGGAAACCACAGAGGGTGAAAAAGGCTGAAGCAATGGAAACGAAGCCATTGAATGCAATATTGCTTCATTTAACATATGACATGAATGGTTCCAGAAATGTACATTATTATGGAATGCATGCAACTGACCAGTAGTGTTTTAACTCATAAATAATATTTTTAATGATAAATATAAGCAATGTGGCTTCATCAAAGTACATTATGCGGATCTATCCCGTTTTAAATTTGCCACCACTGACCGCTGCAGTGCAGGCAAGTGACCGCTAGATGGCGCTTCAGATATTTTGCAGCGCTGCCGATATTTCACACACGTTGTAACCTTTAGAAGGAAATATTTTTAGATTGTTCTTAAAAAAAAAAAAAAAATATATATATATATATATATATATAAATAAATGCAGTTATACCGCTGTGAAATCTGGTTTCTATTGATCAACTTCCTGAATTTGAGAGAATATGAAAGTGTTAGAATTTTCTGTCTACCCAATGGCAGTGCGGCATCTATTTATTAGGTCTAATTCAATGCTCACTCCTTTACAAGGACACACCCTCTTAAGTAGCAGCAGAATCAGCTGAGAGAATAAAATTGAATCAGCAGTAAAAAGTTAAAAAAAAAAAAAAATGCATGTATAATTTAAAACTTGTTAAATCTTTTTTTATTTATTTATTTTGCTTTCTGGAGACATTTTGCCCATTATCACAGTTTGTTATACAAAATGCCATATAGATATCCCCCCCCCCCCCCATCAAGGGAGGGGGGTCAAAAATATCTAATGCTTAAAAGCCTTCATCATAATACGAAACAATTTAAGCGCCAGAAGAAACATTTTAGGAATCTGGAACTGTGGTCCTAATTTGTAATGCATTTAGGTCCTTCTGCTGGAGTCCCTAAGCTGATATGAGAGATTTGCATAAGTGCCTAGCAATTTAGGACTATATCAATGGTCATGGATATATTTCTCATCAGGATTAACATAAAGGAATGTCTATTTGTATTTATATCTTGTCCAGGAGAGCGGTCTCAGTACACATGTACTGTACTTTCCCAGCACTAGATGGAGCTGTGAAGCTCGGCACACCGATGGTGTGCGCCAACGCCAATTTGCGCTAGTGAAAAGGGCTAGATCCCTATAGTCTTTCCCAGCCTAACTATACACTTGTCAGAATCAACATTTTGAAACCTATATATATTTTTTTCCCCCATATCCTTTCTAGAGTCAGGCCTTGCAGTTATACTTGAATGCTGCCAGCTTATTTGCATGTTCAAGAGCAGGGGAAGTTGTCAAATTCAGCTCTTACGAAGAGGATATAATATTCAATGCATAAACATTCAGATTTTCTTTAAAAAACGGTTTATGGTCATAGCTTACACAGCTGCAATTTTTGCCTACTAGTGCATGACAAAGGTCCTTGTATTGTTAGTAAACTGGTTAATGTTTCACTTCTTCATGTAATAAATTTCATTAATCATTTGTTGTGTTTTTTCTTGTGTCCGTTTAAAGACTACGGTTAATACCAAGTGTCATAATTGTTTAAATGTGTATAGCTGTTGAAATGATTGCTTTCTAAGGTGCATGCTCCTAACCGCCCACCCCCAGGTCTGTATAACACTTTCTGCTTGTATATCATTGTTGATTTATATGGTGGTAACTGTAGTAATCCACCTTAAGAGGACAGAGCCTGTGACAGACCACTGGGAGGGGTGTACAGCAGCTCAGTCCGGACCAGCCTGGCGTGAGTGAAACATGTTAGATCCCAGTTGTTCTAGGTATTTTTATTATTATCTTTTATTTGTATTGCGCCAACATATTCTGTAGCGCTGTACATGGGGAGAAGAACAAGGAAATATACATGACCTAAGCAAGGCCCAGTTGCTATGTGCATATAAGAATTTATACCCCATCACCCATTGAATATAAAATTAGATACAGACCACTTCTTGGGAGATAACTGGCCACAGCGTTTATTGGTAAACACAACATGACGTAATAACCATAACGATATAAATAAATAAACATAACCCGAGGGGAGGAGCCTGGACAGAGACAGTACACCCTACGCCCTGAAGCCTCATCCAGGGCCTACAGTGTTGGAACATCCGTACCAACGTAGGGTAGGATCTCCCCCCTTTTTCCACTGTCCCGGCGACTCCCCTCACCACCCGCCGCTGTCACAATATAAGCAAACAAACTTTTGATACCATATAATATATACTTAATGATACATACACAACAACGAGTACTTCAGACAATAAACAACATAATCCACCACTTACTATTCATCTTTTTATTTATTTATTTTTTATTAACAGTACAACATATACATCACTTTAACAACAATACTTTAGGGATGGGTGGGTGGGCATCTGCTCCCATGGCTAGCTGGGGGCAAACTGGTGAAAATTGGCGCCAAAAGCCTATCATGGCCCCACCTCCCCCAGCTAGCCACCTCCTGCCCCTCCCAGGTCCTGCCAGGTCAGGTGGTCCCTCCTTCCAACCCCAGGCAAGCCTGAGGTGGCCTACGGGCCCTTCAATAATGACAACCAGCAGAAAATGGAGGGCCCTGTTTTGAGCTTCAAGTCTTGTAAGAAGTGCTTTTTCCCAAAGCACCCCACAAGATTAGACACTCTCCACTAGGTAGAAAACAAAGATGTAAAACCACCCTAAGCAATGCTTCACTTGATGTTTTACGTAAAATTATTCCGAAAGGGAGGAACATTTCTGTTTGCTGTCACCTAGAAAAACAAAGATCCCATAAAGAAAAATCAATTCATCATTTACACTGTCAATGACAATGGAATGGTACATAGAAAACAGATCTGTAAATAAAAACCTAAGCAACGGTTCACTTGTTGTCTTGCAAAATTATTCAAAAACGGAGACAACCACTTCCGTTTGTACTTGGCAAACCCCAATAATTGCTTTTATAGCCATGACGTACATTGAGACAAGACTGTTCTTATCATATATGTCAGTATATGGTTAGGTTGGAAGTTTGCAAGTTTTCAAACTTGTAACATTATTTTGTAACCAGCACTATGTTTGTTTGATTTTAAACTCAAAGAAAGGGCCCTTCATTCTTATGCAATGTATTGTTTTTGCCTTGTACTTGACCCCTGTATAGCGCTATGGAATATAATGGCTTGTTACAAATAAAGGATAATAATAATAGATGGTCAGTTGCATATATATATATATATATCACAACATATTTGAGCATTAGCCTTATGATCAAACTTTCCAGTGGACAGTTTGACTTGATTTTTCTGTAGCATTGATTGATTGGATCTTCTTGCAGCCCAAAAGGACTCTAAGCAGTTTTCTCGAACATCACATCTCAAAAGTGTCAATTCTACGGCGCTCAGCCTTCTTTATGGTCCAGCCTTTGTATACGTATGTTAATACAGGGAATATCATAGTTCTGACTATCCAGACATTTGTTGATAGGGTAATATCTTTACTTTGTAATAGCTTGTCCAGACTTGCCATAGCTTTTCTCCCCAGAAGCAAACATCTTTTAATTTTATGGCGGAAGTTACCATCTGCAGAGATCTTGGGGCCCAGGAAAATAAAATCTGCCACTGCCTCCACTTCTTCCCCATCTATTTGCCAGGAACTCATATTGTGGTTTGTCATGATCTTGGTCTATTTAATGTTGAATGGCAGGCCATCTTTTACACTCTCTTATGTCACCCTCATCAGTAGATAATTTAGTTACTTCTCACTTTCGGCCATCAGAGTAGTATCATCCGCATATCTGGGGTTATTTCTCCCAGCAATATTGATTCTTGCTTTGGATTCATCCAGCCCGGCTTTACATGTTGTATTCCGCGTATAAGTTGAATAAATAAGGTGACAAAATATACAACCTTTTCACACTCCTTTCCTGATTTTGACCGTGGCTTCTTGGTCCACATACATATTCCTCAGGCGGTGAATGAGATGGTCTGGTACTCTCATGTCTTTAATGGATATGTATACCTGTAGTTAAAAGCACAATATTAAGATCAGTTGAAAACAAAATGGATAAGTTATTGTGTGACCCTTGTTCAAAATGTTTTAGATTTCAAAAGTGATCCAGTTGGCATTGGAAGGTAACCAGCCAGCCCCCACCTCAAAAACTTTGAGAAGCACTGTTATAAAAGGCAGAGGGATGTAGTGTACTAAAGCAAAATGCAATTATTTTGTATATGCTGTAAACCAGAGGTTCTGAAACTATGGTCTTTACCCAGCCTAACTATTCCCTTGTCAGAATCAAAGTTTTTAAACTTCTTCTTTTCTTTTTCTCCATAACATTTTTATAGTCAGGCCTTGCAGTTATACTTGAGAGCTGCCAGCTTCTTTGCATGTTCTGGAGCAGGGAAGGTTGCCAAATTCAGCTATTAACAGGATATAATATTTAATGCATAAACATTCAGATTTTCTTAATTTTTTTTATTTTGTTTAAAATGTTAACGGCTTACACAGCTGCAAATGTTGTCTTGTGTCAGCTTAAAGGGATATCTAAATTTGCTGGATGAATACATTTCTGCACGCTATAGGCAAAAAGCAGCCTATATGTATGCAGCACATCTCATAAAACATTTTATTTTTTATTAATATCTAAAAATCCCTCTAATGATTGTGTTGAAACCCCCAGGGGGTATCTACACAAGTTCCTGATCCCCACCCAATCAGCGTGCAGCATCTGGGGAGCAATATTAACCAACTATTTAACTACTCTTGCTTGCTCTGCCAATAGTAGAGCAGTGTTGTCAGCCTCCCAGTCACTGCTGGGATATGACTCATCCCTGCTTCCTGTATATGCTGTGTGCTCTTGCCATAGCAACTAACCTAGTGCTGCTAGGTCTCAAATCTTTCAACCAACCGGATTGGCCAAAACAGATTATGGAGGGGGTGTTAACCTTAATTTTAAACTGTCAGAAATTACAATAGTTTTTTTCATTAAAGGTAAGAATTGCTGTATAAATAGATCAATATTGAGAGGAAGTACGAGAGAGGTGGGTTATCCTCTCCTAATATATTGGTATACCAAGAAGCAATAAATATTAAACATATGTTTAGCCTTGGTGGTTGCGAACAGACATTTAAATATATTCAAATAGAAAGAGCACTAGCTCCTCATATTAATTTGAGGTATTTACTGTGGTATAATCCACTCGATAAAAAAGTGAAGGCAACCATATTGAGAGGATGGGAGCTTACTTACGAAAAGAGAAACCTGATGCCTTTTCCTTCTGTAATTACTCCAATAACCATGTCTCATTTTTTATACCCATTATTGAATTATAACCACTGGGAAAAATGGGGTTTGAAATATATTATGGATCTTTATGGTGATTCCTTTATTTTGTTTGAGAAAATAAATGGTTGGATTATTTTGCACTTCAAGCTATAATAAGTAGATCTGAATATAATTTAACTTAGTTGAGAGGCCTTACCTATTTTGAAAATATGCTTCTGTCCAGCCCTAATTATTATCTCAAAGTGTTTAAATTTGATTAGAGCAATGGAGGAGAGTGGGAAAACTCTATCCATGACAAAATGGGAGAAAGATCTAGACAAAAATTGGGGAAGTTAAAACTTGGTTTAGGGCTTTTTATTTGACCGAGAAGAGCACTAAAAGTGTACATTTGAGAGAAATATACTGGCTAGGCCACTCCAGGACCTTAAAGGGCTTCTTATTGAGCCACTCCTTTGGTGCCTTGGCTGTTTGTTTTGGGTCATTGCCATGCTAGAATCCATGACCCATTTTCAATACTCTAGCTGAAAAAAGGAGGATCTCATCCAAGTTTTGAAGGTACATGGCCCTGCCCATCATCCCTTTGATGAGGTGCAATTGTCCTGTCCCCTTAGCAGAAAAACACCCCCAAAGCATAATGTTTCCACCTCCATGTTTGATGGTGGGGATAATGTTCTTGGGGTTATAGGCCGCATTCCTCCTCCTTCAAACACGGCGAGTTAAGTTGATGCCAAAGAGCTTGATTTTGTTCTCATCTGCCCACAACTCTTTAACCCAGTTCTCCTCTGAATCATTCAGATGTTCATTGGCAACCTTCAGACGGGCCTGTACATGTGCTTTCTTGAGCAGGGGGACCTTGCAGGTGCTGCAGGATTTCAGTACTTCACGGCGTAGTGTTACCCATTGTTTTCTTGGTGAGTATGGTCCCAGATGCCTTGAGATCATTAACAAGATCCTCCAGTATAGTTCTGGGCTGATTCCTCACCGTTCCTATGATCAATGAAACTCCACGAGGTGAGATCTTGCATGAAGCACCAGACCGAGGGAGACTGACAGTTATTTTGTGCTTCTTCCATTTGCGAATAATCACACCAACAATTGTCACCTTCTCACCAAGCAGCTTGCTAGAGGCGCTCATTGCACTGCGAGCCTCGCGGGACGCTGCCGAAAAACTTAGAACTTTGCCACTGACCGCGAGGAACACATTTTGCTAATTTAACGGCCAAACTAAGTTCGAGCGCGTAACTAAAAGCCCAAAAAACAAGCAAGATTAATGAAAAAATAAATAAAAACACACAGCACAGATGGAGAGCCAGGAAGCCTGGGTGTGAGGTTGTGCCATATTTTCTCCACTTGATGACGACTGTCATCACTGTGTTCCATGGTATATCCAATGCCTTGGAAATTCTTTTGTACCCTTCTCTTGACTGATACCTTTTAACAATGAGATCCCTCTGATGCTTTGGAAGCTCTTACATTACACCATAAGAAGATACCATATATTAGTCGAAATCAAGTTAACCAAAAAGATCTATCCCCACTTGTGGGAAGGTCTAAGGGTAGCCAGGTTACCTAAGTTGTTCCAATTTTCTAAGGAAAAAGTTTACCTAAAATAAAACAGTAAGTAAGTAAGAAACTAACAGAAAAGAAAAACAAAAAAACTAACCATGTTGTATAGACACAATATTACTCTAATTGAGCTAAAACAGTATAATAAAAGAGAAAAATAAAAAGCATTGTTGACTACACATGAAATTTTAATTCTAAAACAAATTTTTGTCTCAAGGGTATTGAAGTATAAGTCCTGTTGGTTACCAGCTTGGATCCACCGCCCGTCCCGCCGCCTCGAGTCCCCGGTCCGCAGCTCCAATGTAAGAATTAGCAAAATATAGCACAATGTTAATTAAGAAGACTTCACGTGATAGGGGGGCTATAGGGAGAATGAATCCAGGGAATCCATATCTGGAGAAAAATAGGCATACAGTCCTCCAGTAAATGGGTTAGCCTTTCATTTATAGCAATGTAGTTCATCTTATTGATGACTGATTGTAAAGTAAGAGTGGGAGATTTCCATGCTAGCATTAAGTACTGAAGGAGTCTATTTTGATAGGGAGGGGACAGAGTGCCCTAGCAGGCCTATGTCCGCCTTAGCTGTAATAGACGTGACAAATAAATAAAATAATAAAGAGGTTGCAGGGAGAGTATCCGGGAATCTGGGATTGGGAATTAATGGATTTAGGAGTGGGGTACTTCAGGATCAGCTAAAATTTGCGGAGAGCCCATGACCAAATATTTAAGGAATGCTTTATATACGGACTGTCCAATTTACCCAAGCATGTCAGTGAGTTTGGGATCCCTGGAACGAAATCCCACGTATATGGGGCCATCATAAAGTTCTCAATAAATATCCAAAGAGGTTGGTGAGTAGGGGAGTGCGCAATTGGAAAAAAGGCCAATTGTGCCGCTTTAAAATATAATTTCAAATAGGGACAGGAGAGACCTCCTTCTGATTTATGGATGAACATAGTTGATTTAGAGATACAATGTGATTTATTCTGCCATATAAATGTAAAGACTTGGCGTTGTTGTTTGTCTAAATCCATGTAATTCAAGGCGATTGGTAGGGAGCAAAATAAATACATAAGGCAGGGAAGGAGGTTCATTTTAAATGAGTGGATACGTCCAAACCATGAGATAGGGTGTTTTGCCCATGTCAGTACATTTTGAGTGAATGTTATGTAGATGGCCGTATAGTTGGATTTGTGAAGATGTGCGGTGTTACGTGTGAGATTCACACCTAGATATTTAATATGGTTAGAGGGCCAGTTAAAATGAAAGTGCTGTTGCAAAAAGGTTAAGTCTGAGGGGGATAAGGAAATATTTAGAACTTCTGTTTTATCCACGTTTATGTGGAGCCCAGAGACTTTACTGAATGTTCCCAGTAGGTAAAAGAGGGCAGGGCTGAAGTGTAGGGATCTGTCAATGTACAGAGGACATCATATTCGAATAAGGCACACTTAAAGTGATGGTGGCCTATATTTATGCCTTTAATGTCTACGTTTGATTTAATAGCCTGAGCTAAGGGTTCAACTCCTAGAGCAAAGAGTAAAGGGGATAGAGGGCAGCCTTGTCTGGTCCTACTCTGAATAGTAAATGAAGCCCTTGCTTCGCCAGGGAGTTTTAGGACTGCTTGAGGGGATTTATAATAGCTATTAATCATGTTCAAAAAACGTCCTGTAAGGCCGAATTTCGACAATAGTGCTCTTAAGTAGGGCCATTCTAGAGAGTCAAAGGCCTTCTCCATATCCAGGGCTAGAAGGCATAAGGGGGTATGGTGTTTACCCGCCCAGTGCATGGTATCCAGAATCCGTCTAATATTATACCCCGCTTGCCTAAAGGGGATGGAACCCACTTGATCCTTATGAATTAGTGAGGGCAGAAATTTAGAAATTCTATCGGCCATCAATTTAGCAAGTAATTTGACATCCCCATTTAGTATCGATATAGGCCTGTCATTTTTAACCTTCAAAGGGTCTCGGCCCTCCTCTGGAAAGAAGACCATGTCCGATTGGTTCAATTCAGGTGGAATGTTGTGACCGTCTAAGATTGCATTAAATAAGGTCACCAAGTGGGGAGCCAAAATTTCCGCAAATTTTTTGTTGTACAAGTTAGAAAATCTGTCCGGGCCTGGGTTTTACCTAATTTAATTTTTTTATGGTCTCCAAAACTTCCTCAACCGTAATTAAAGAGTTCAGACCCTCGCCCTTTGAGCCGATATATGTGGAAGATCGTAGACTCAAGAAAGGTGGAGATTTGATTAGTATGTTGCTTCTGCGTGGATGAATAGAGCTTTTGAAAAAAAGGTAGTAAAGGTTTCTTTAATCTCATTTGGGCTATAAGTGATGTTCCCAGAGGGGCTTTTGATCTTGAAAATTTTGGAGTGGGCTAGCTTCCCTTTTAATTTTCTAGCAAGTAGAGAATCTGGTTTGTTAGCTTTTGTGTAAAATTTATGGCCCGTCCAGCTTAATGCTTTTTCAGTTTGCGCTGAAAGTATTAAATCCAATTCTGCTCGTAATAGGTCTATTTGTTTACGGCGTTCAGTTGAGGGATTGGTCTGGTTAGATTTTTCTAAAGCTAAAAGTGACGCTCTAATCTCAAGGTATCCGTAATATTTTAAATAAAGTTTGCAGTTATTTGCGGCATTCACTTGCTGCAATCACTCGTAGCAGTTTTCTCGCAATGTTTCCTGGATGTGTGATTAACATAGCCCTTAAACATGGTGTAATCTGCAATATAGGGGATTCACATATGGGGCAATATTAGCAACTGTGTAAGCCATGGACATAAAACATTTTTGGTAAATTTGAGAATCCATTTTGTTACATCAGTTCCTCAGAGCTGGATTATGAGGGTGCGTGTTTTGGCTATTAGTGGTGATGATTTAATGTTTAACTTTTTAGTCCATATAGAAGAACATACTGTGCCATGGTAAAGGGTGTTTAATTTAAGGAGTATGACCAGAAGCTCATCACAATTTGTTGCCTCCATCTTGTGCTGTAATAAGTCATATTGGTCTGTTAAGTGTCAAATAATGTTCACATTTATTGTTTTTTTGGTGACATACTGTCTCTTTAATTGCTGCTCCGGCACTCCGCAGTGTGCCGAGTCATATCACTAATGCTAACCCTATCCATATCCTTACCTGTATCCTTAACCCCAACTGTAACCATAATAATATCCTTAACTCTATAGCCTACTCTAACACTAAGCATCATATCACTGACACTAATCCCTAATCATAATTATCACATATATTGTTGTTGTAATTGCGAGTTTGTTAAAAGTTACAGGCGTGCGCTCATTGCGAAGGCACTCATTGTGAGGCCCGCAAGTTAGAGCGGGGGAGAGCCTCGCATTGTGTGGCAAACAACAGTATTGCAAGGCTTTTTTTGCCGTTATTTTTGACAGAGCAAGTCGCTAGTATTTTTTAATATTAACGATTTTCATTTACAATGAGAGGTGCTTGTCTACCCATAACTGACTTAAGTAAACCCCGTGCCCCATGAGTCCTGATACCACAAAGAGCTGATACTGATTCTCATACCTACTGTGGGCAAGCACCCCCGCCACTAGCTGTGACAAAACTCCTGACCTAGGTCATTACTAACCCACACTTATTCCAATGCCAAGCACACAGGGGTCCTTTTACATCAAATCAACACAAAAAACAAGGGCTTCATCACCCTCTGTCTCGGATTTTGATGAAACTTGGTGTACACCCTTCCCTTGTGGTTGAAAGAAATCCCCTCAAATGTTTCCCTCTATCTCAAAGGGTTTTAATTTTATAGCACTTCAAAGTTTCATTAAATCTGCATGGTGCTCAATAAAATGATGAGGATTTCAGGATACACCAACACTCAATTTTTTTTTATAAATGCCTAAAAATTTTATACATGAACTTGTAGCATAGTTTTTTTGGTGGAAAAAGTTTTGTCAGGCATCGGCACCCGGTATATGTTAATTACGTGATGTCACATGCGCGCCACGTCATTAGCATTGGCCGGGTCAAGATGCCGGAAGGAGCGGAGGCCGGAGCAGAAGCTGCAGATGGAGGTAACTGACAGGAAAGGGGGAGGTATTTAGAGGGGTAAAGAATGAGGAGGGGTGTTGAGGATGAGGAGGGGGGTGGAGGATGAGGAGGGAGGTTGAGGAGGGGGAGGGGTGTTGAGGATGAGGAGGGGGGTGGAGGATGAGGAGGGAGGTTGAGGAGGGGGGTTGAGGTTGAGGAGGGGGTGGAGGATGGGGGGGTTGAGGATGAGGAGGGGGGTTGAGGAGGGAGGTTGAGGCGGGAGGATGAGGAGGGAGGTTGAGGATAGGGAGGTTGAGGATGAGGAGGGGGGTTGAGGTTGAGGAGGGAGGTTGAGGTTGAGGAGGGGGTTGAGAATTTCCACAACTTTAAACCACGCAAGAAGAATGAGCATTGATAAAGAACTCCCCCTCACTTCGACCTGAGGAGCCTCCCCAAACTTTCTGTGAATGCTGATGATCTGTATCCTGGATGTTTTGTTGCTTGCAAGTATGATCATTTGTGGTACTTTGGAATGATATTGGAGATTAATGAAGACGAGGGAGATGCTTTTGTAAAATGTCTTCACCCAAATGGATCTTCCCCTTCATTCTGCTGGCCTAGCCATGACGATTCTTGTGCAATACCATTTCCTCATATGCATGGTATTGTACAACCCCCACAGACAATAACTGGCACTTCTTTCCCAACAAGTGTATGGCGTTGATGGAAGAAAAAAACTTACAGGTGATACTGAGGCTACAGCAAAGAAACTGAGGACCATTAAACTTGTAAAGTAATCAACTGTGATAATAGCATAGTCTGTGGTAATCTGTTTAATTGTTGTCCTTATTGTTATTAAACTGCCTCATTGTAAATTACGCCTCAATATATTTAACACTAGCGGCTTGCCCGTCAAAAAATGTCGGTCAATAAAATTTGAAGCCATGGGAATGCTGTCTGAGACAAAATTGAAACCGTTTTATACTGTGAGGACCTTCGGCGCTAATTGCGAGGCGTCCTTGGTGCCTATTGCATCCCATTGCTGAGCGTCCTTGGTGCCTATTGCATGCCTCGCAATGAGCACCTTTGGCGCTCATTGCAAACCTCTCATGTTGTGTACTTTTGGTCCTCTGTGAGAGATATATATTTCTATGTAAATGTATTAAGTAATAATGATTTATTCAATTAATTAATTAAGTAATAATTAATTATTTCTGCAATAAATAAATATACTTAAATTATTCATATTTGATATATGCAGCGAGCAATAGGCTGAAGAGCTAACAATCTGTTTGTATTTTGCGTCTGCATAGAATATACATTGTGAGTGTTAGTGCCCTGCTTATAAAGTGTAATGAATGTTTGAACTGTGCATTGTAAATAGGCTGCGTGCGCGAGGTGAAGCCGTTGGTTTATTATGTAAAGCGGCATTGTATAGTCGTAATGTTGTTAATGTGTTACTCGTCTCATGAGCATTTTCCGGCTTTTGTAATAGTGTATTTTGTAGGTCGTAGTATGATGTGTAAAGTGCTACGCGTTTTGCAGTGTTTTGCGTGGTCCAAGGTCGTGTAGCCTCGTTTTCATTTTTTTCGGAGGCCAATTTTTCCCTCGCTTAGGCGATTTTTGTTTTGCGAAAATCTTCTAAATCAAGTTAAATTTGCGTTCCAGCTCACTCACAGACGTCCTGGCTGTTGCCCCATACTGTCTGTGATGTTTTTGTAATTTTTTTTTGGTTTAGTTAGTGTGTTTTTCGGGTTTTTGGTTCGGCTGCTAATCTCTTTTTTATGCAAGGCTCACGCGATGAGCACCTGCGTGACGACGTCTTGTAGTTAGACAATTATAATATGTGATAAATGTTAAAAAGTCTCCATGCATCCATTTTTTCAAGATGGCACGCAAACATCATTCTTTTTGTTTTCTTTTGTAAGATAGACATGTCCTTGTATGCAATAAAATTCTGAAAAACAAATTGGGGTCATGTAATGTGACATAATTGAATATAATGCATAATTTTACATTATTTTCATCTTTTTCTTGCTAGGTCTTATTACCTTACTTGTCAGCATTTAAAGTTTCTGACCACATTTTTTTTTTATTTCACGATAGCCAATTTTCATAATTTGAAATACCCCAAAACTAAAAATCAAGTCTGCACTTTCGAAAAAAACTATAATAACCAGTAGTATGCTACGTTTTAAGATGAACAACTTTATTTCATTCATTTATTTCATTAATTAATTTTTTCTATTGTACAAAATGGCTACCCAGTAGCCATTTTTTCCTACGCTGTCCAAAAACTTAACATTTTCGTTACATGAAAATAAAAATAAAAACATCAATTTCATTCTTTGTCAAGAAAGAGCATGTCTTTGCAATAATTTTCAACATCAAAACATTTTGGTTCCATCGTGCCCACATGCTGAAAATTCAGGTTTTCTGAACTTAGTTTTTCCACCAAAAAAAATACACTACAAGACATTTATTCTCATCATTTTATTGAGCTCTGTGTAAAATTTCTGATCATTGGTTGTGGAGGAAAAAAAAAATGTACGCAAGGGTATCTTGTGCCGAGGATCTCAAGAGGAACAGACAAGGCAGATTTAATGAAACTTTGAAGTGCTATAAAATTAAAACCATTTGAGATAGAGGAAAAACATTTAAGGGAGTTTCTTCCAACCACAAGGTAAGGGTGTACACCAAGTTTCATCAAAATCTGAGATGGAGGGTGACATGACCTCGTTGAATTGACGTGGAATTACCCACAGGGAAGGTGGGTGGGGAAGATGAGCTGGCTTCACAAATTAACTGACAGGGATAAAGAGGCACCACCCCTAAACTTAACCCCATGTTTTCCTACTTCCCATCCTATTCCTAGCACTGTCAACCCCCCACTCTCCTTAACTGCGTATGGCCATGAGGTTACTTGACCATTGCATAGTCAACACGGATTCCCAATAAAAGGACACCACACAATAAAATACACTTACACATAGTTGGGATTTTAAAAGGCCACAGCTTTCATTGAAATTTTTATGGAAAAACAACGAGAGGTGCTTATCGACCCATAAATGACTCAAGGGAATCCCGTGCCCCATGAGTCCTGACGCTACAAAGAGCTGATATGGTGTACCCCATCCTTAATATAAAACTTCACTGCATCAGGGCGCTCTAAATTAGTGTGGCGTACCCACACTCCCCCTGACTTCTTAACAAATTATGCAATTGCCTTCACTTTTTTTCTACACGTGGACATGATGGAGTCATAACAAAGGTACGCCAACTAAACTGGTGAACCATTACCAACTTTACTAACAGTATTTAAGGGAATAATTTCTGTAGCCATAATAAATCCCTCCTCATAGTATCAAGTAAAGACTTCCATTGCATCATCCCCAAATCATTACCCCCTGCATGAATTAGTCATTTGTCAGGCGGGGCAACACACCTAGCATACTGTACTACTACTGTCTCAATCAGAATCCATCCCACCTCATTCCTCTCTTACCAAACCATATCACTTCTATTACATTTCTATCCAAACCCAGTTGTAGCCCATTCGCTTTCACTGCCACTGTTCTTTGTGCCCAGTACACATGACAATCGCATCACCTTCTTCCTGCTCTATATACCACCAGCTCAGTAATATATTTTTCATTTTTTTTATATAATAAAACATTGTAATGACCATGAAATAGGCCAGCAATGAAATTCACATAAACATAGATTCATATCAATTCCACAATATACAATTAAAGCATTACATTATCCCCAAGTAAATGTATTTAACTCCAATGTCAAATGAGCAGATAATAGGGGGGGGGGGGGGGATGGGGGTGGGCTAGGTATTGGTATTATTTTCTGTGCTCTTAACTGTCCCTTCTATGCTTAAGTATCAACTACGCCAAGACTCCATATCAGTTCCAGACAGGGGACTGAATATGCAGCTGCTCCTGGAGCAATTTCCCTGAAATGCTGCCATTGCCTCCTAGAGAGAGCATCAGCAATACCGGTTTTGTATCTTGAAATGTGCACTACTCTACACAACATATTCTTCTATAGGCAGCCCATCACCAGACACCTAAGTAAGAGTTCAATCAGACCACTAGTAACACACTATAGCAACAATGCATCGTAGCACCAGACTGATGAAGCATCCTCGAAATGCCAAAGCAAGACGTTGGGCTACTACCAAAAAACACTTGAACCGTTTAAGCATTTTACAACTGCCAAAGTTCCTCCAGGAAAGATGTCGGGACATTGTTCCTTTGATAATGAGTCTGCGATGTCATTCACCTCCGATATTAACAGCAACAAGGATAGGGAAAAGCTCTAGAAAAGTCATGTACTTTAACAAACCTACCCCAGCCCATTCCTGAGGCCTTCGAGCAGCGTACCACTGACCTTGAAAATATACTCCAAAAACCCACGCTTCCGACAGCATCTGTAAAAAGTTGTACACCGTAGAAGATGATGAGATTTAGGGTGGCCAGGCAGCAACTGGAAGGTAGACTCACTATCAAATTAAGCTAGAAATGGGCCAGAAAACAAGCCCTTCTTAATCTCATTGGTTACTGGCCCCCATTTATGATAAGAAAGATGATGAATAAGTATAAACTTACCAGGTTCCTTTTTGGGAACCACACCTAAAGGTGATAGGCATAAACCATCCTTGGTGGATATGAAAAGGAGAAAGCCATTCTGCTCAAAGATATCTCTTTTGAAGTTTCTCATAAGCTACCCCAGGGTACTGCCTAGCATAGATTACATTTGCTGGACCACAAAGCTTAGAAAAGGATAATGAAGAAGTATTAAAATTAGAACTGAGACCTCCTAACAGCATGCTTGCCTTTACAGAGCAGCCAGGGTAGCATATCGCCTTAGCTACAGAACCTTCTGGGATGAGAGGGACGTGGGAACCTGGATGTGCATTGTTACCCCATCTAGAGTAGAGGGGTCTCTTCAGACGGCGGGAACAAATACTGGGTCTGCAAATGGTGTCTCTCCTGCAGATTCAGACATGAATGCGGATATTTTCCATCAAGCCCAGGTAGCAAAACAAACATGAAGCCAGTTTGTAAATGTCTTAGGAAGCTTCATATACCATAATTTGTATTTCTTCCTCTTCTTTCTTGCTTCATCCTTTCTCTCCTTGACCTCAAAATAAATATCTAGGGGAAGGAGCTAAAAAAATTCAATACACTTTCATTTCCAAAAGCTTCTCTTGGTGTCAAGAGGAACATGCATTGGCCCCAAATAGCTCAAGGCAGGCCTCACCCTAGCCATGTACACCAGAATTAAAATGTCTGATTTCTTCCTCCATCTTCACCAGACCCCACTTCAGCTTCTACCCCATCTTGAATGATTGGTGTAGGAGATATCTCTCCTGAAAGTTGACCATTACCCAGGGGCAATGAATGAACAGCCTGTATAGGGGTGGAGTGGGGGGCAGCGTTGCTCTTGCTATGCTGCTACCCTGCCCTTCCAAATGATCTATCATGTTCCTTAAGTACAGAATAAGGGCCTCATAATATCAGCAGGCTCTCTCAAGTTTCCTTCATTTGCAGAACCTATGGTACACTCCACACTATGTATTCTGTGAGAAAAGGCACCCCTCTCTCTCCTCCAGTTAACCTCCTCCCTTTGTGCACTTTTGCGACCTCCTGCGTGTGAAATAGCGACCCTATGCCCCTTGCTAGGCCATACCTTCCAGTGACGTGCACTTCCTTCAGGTCCTGTAGTGCAATCCTTGTTTTTTTGTTTTGCTATTATTTTGGCATGACTGCACTTTACCACCCACCTTTGTGAGGTGGATGAAGCTCCGAACCTCCTCATCCTCAGATACATCCTCCTCTGTTAGAAAATAGTCAGTCACAGTTTGCCTGAAACCATAACCTGGTCCTGCTGTTTTTTTGGCTCATTAATTTGCATTCTTGTATAACTCTCATTTGAATCTGAAAGTGAGAGACTAATGTCACGCTCATCTATGGGCTCTCAGGTGGCTGAGGAGACAAATGCGGGACAGGTAAACTTGACCACTGTGGTTGTACAGGAAGGTTTGTTCTTGGTAAGGTGCTGTAGTGACAGCCTTTTTTCTATGTTTTCTCTTGTCCTCAAGACCAGCCCTGCGTGTAGTCTCGAAAGAGGAGACAGCCTGGTGAATGGTACTTCTCCATGCCTTTCGGTCTGAAGCTAAGGCGGACCACTGAAGATAGTCAATATGACAGGCATCAAGGGACTGTTTCAGTGAGTCCTTGTACCTCTTCTTTGGCTCTCCACTGTCACGATTGCCAGTAGTGAGCTCACCATATAGCCCAATCTTTGGAAGTCGATCATCCTCCTAGAGATGTGTCCTGTCCAGCATAACTGCTTCTTCAACAATATGGCCTCAATGCCGGTGACTCCTGCCTGTTCTAGGACTTCAGTGTTAGGGATGTGGTAATTCCAGTGAATGTTGAGGATGGTGCGGAGGCAGTGTTGATGAAAACACTCAAGAAGTCGTAGGTGGTAGCGGTAGGTAACCCAAGACTCAGAACCGTACAGAAGGGTGGTCAGCAAACAGCTCTGTACGTGTTGACCTTTGTGCACTTGTTCAGATGCTTATTTTACGAAACTCTTTTATATAACTTGCCGAATGCACCATTTGCCTTTGCCAGTCTGTTGTCAATTTCCTTGTCAACCTTTGCGTCCAAGAAGAGGATGCAACCCAGGTAGGTAAACTGTTGGACTGTTTTCAGCGTAGACTTGCCAATAGTGATGTGAGGAGGACAGTAATCTTCCTGAGGTGCGGGCTGGTGGAAAAATTCAGTCTTCTTCAAACTGACTTCTAGACCGCAGAGCTTGGCAGCCTCGGCGAAGCAATATGTTGTTTGAGCAAAGCTGTCGCTGTATGGGAAACTAGGGCAGCATCGTTGGCAAAGAGTAGCTCTCGAACGAGTCATTCCGCTGTCTTGGTGTGGGCCTTTTGTCACCTCAGGTTGAACAGACTGCCGTCTGTGCGGAATCAGATGTAGAGTCCATCCTCAAAATCAAGGTCTGTTGTGGCCCTTTGCAGCATCATACTAAAGAATAGCATTAATAGAGTGGGTGCATCCTGTACCCACCTGATGGTAGCCCTGATGTAATGTGTGTACTAATTACCACAATGAAAAGAGGCTAGGTCAGGAGTCTACAACCTTTACCTTTAAAGGCTCAAACTATGTCAAATGCCAGTATATGAGTAAGATCCTTTCCATAAATAACAGTAAAACAAGTATACAACTAACATAATTGACATGTTTTTGATAACAGGATGCCCCCAGTTAAATGTATCAATAAATGCTAGTTTTACTTGCAGTGTTTTTTTATTGCTGTTATTTTGAATACTTTTTTGAAAGCAGTTGTACATTGCACTAGTTGTTTGCACTATTAATAGGTTAACAACTGTTTTATCATTATCTGTTGTAGAGATGTACATGGGCACTGACTAAACTCTTGCCTCTATAAAAAATACATTAAGATAGAGATTCCTGTTCATGTGGTAAAACAGTACGCTATCAGCTATCTGATATCACTCAATGCAACAGCCAGCAGGCAGGATACACTTTGTATGTAAACAGAGAGTTAAAACTTTAGATTTTGTATCTGTTATTAGTGTAGTTAAAACATAGATCATTTTATTTAATGTAATCTTGTGCTCTTTCACATCACAAAGAGCACTGACAATTCAGTAAATGGCCCTTTATGGAGGGAAAAATAAGCAAAACCTTTGTAGGACTTGGACCAGTATGCTGAAAATGTATATCTTAGAGAGCTGATAAATGAGAATGTAGATAGTCGAAATTATATGAAAAATATGAATGGAATCTGAAAAAATATGGGACGTGTGTTCCATAATACAAATATCAATAATTCTATTTATTACATGGTGGATGTTGACCTCCAATGTTGGCAATATTAATCCTAACAGCTATTGATAGGCATACATCAATCCAGGCCGGTCTTGAGACAATGTTTCAAATACTATCGGTGTACCTAGGACAATAGGTAATTGATGCTACTAGCATAGCTATTTTCCATATTCTTTGGACTTTGGTGCAGGTACACTTATTTGACACCACAGGGACAAGATAAATTATATGTAAAACTGTAATAGAGGTCTCAAGTAAGCTATAGTTCAAAGAGATTTTTAAGGATTTAATCAATATTTACTCCCAAACTGTCCTAGATCTGTTTCCCAAGCAGTAGTGAATTTGGTTTTATTATCTATAAAAAAATAGAAATAAAGTCCAATCATGGCTCTCATAGTAGGAAATTAAAAAAAATATATGTTTTAAAACTAAATGAAAGATAAGAAAAGATTATTGGAAGACAGTCACCACACAAATGTTGGTGTACCTTAAAAAAATTCTGAAGAAATTAAGTAGTGCATTGACAATAAATGTGTAAGATATTTTTGTCTCTTATTTATCCACCATTGAAAGTTATTAGAGTCATACCAAAGGTAAAATCTTTCTTGGAAATATTGGGTGTAATGAATAAAAAGTATGGATAAAGAGACAACTGTAGTTAATAGTTAAACTTCAGTCCAAGATCTAATATAGCTAGAAAAAAAGGAGTATTTCCTCTTTGGTAATATCTGTTAAATTGCTGTACTTATAGACGAATGTAATAATGGGATCACAGCCGAGTGAGTATAATAATAATAATAATGATTATTATTATGCGAGTTCTCCCCTAGACTTGTGTATATTCCTGACCATCTTTTACTACTCTTGTTAAAACTTCATACAAAAGAATGCATTTTTTTATATCTGATAAATGAACAGCTATTTGTAGGGTTTTAATACATATACAAATTTTGGGTTAATGTTAATTTTAATGATATGAATCCACACTTTCCAGGAAATGGGAAATTCTTGTCACAAAGATTTGAATAAAGATTTATAGTTAATAAATAATTGTTGAGGATTAGCTGTCAAATTCAACCCTAAATATTTTATAAATGAGTTTTTTTCAAGTAAAAGCAAAATAGTATTTCACCATGGTCAACTGCTGTGTAGGGAGAGAAATATTGAAAGCTTCTGTGAATCACGAGACTGAGCTGAATGAACTTAATAAAGAAATCCTAGAGTCCTAGAGAAATGAATGTTAGTGATAATATAACAAATATCATTGGCAAATAAGTTATATTTCATGTGAAGGCCTTCATGCTTGATCCCTGTAATTTCTCAGTGGCTTCTAATCATTTGGGTGAGGATCTCTATTGCTAAAGCTAAGCGTAGTGGGGTAAGAGGGCACCATTTTGTGTAAACCATTGGACGCAGAAAATGTACCAGAAAGTTTAATAGTTGCTGTTGTTCAGGAATAATAAGAGTTAATATGAAGCAAAGGGCCGGAGAAAAACAGATTTGCATAAGAATTTTAACAGACATGGCCATTCTACCATATGAAAGGTAATGATCGCAAACACACATTATTTCTCTGTTTAAGAGCTATGCAAATTAAATTGAATTTTTTTTATTCTTATGTTGGGATTGTCTAAATGGAACCTGCTTGGTTTTTATGTATAACAATTTGCCATTATTTTAGCTAATAATTTTACGTCACAGTTAAGGAAAGAAATTGTCCTACAAGTTTTTCCTTGAGTAGATTCCCTATCGGGTTTCGAAATAAAGGTACTTTTAAGTTCATATTTGAGTAATCTTACAAGATGTTGATCTAAAACTTGTGCACACCCTTATTAATATTAGCCAAATCCATTTCAGAAAAGTGATTTCATTGTGCTAAGAACTTTCAAATGTGTCAGTTTCTTTTGATAATGTTGATGCCATAATTATTATTATTATTATCTTTATTTATATCGCGCCAACATATTCCGTAGCACTGTACAGGTGGTTAGTACATGGCAAAAAACAAACTTAACACCTTAAAGAATGGAGGGCCCTGTTTTTGAGCATATAATCAAATGTACATAGTGCTTGTTTCCAAGACACGGACACACAAATGAAAAACTCGCAAACTTACAATCTAAGGGTTTAGGTGTGATACAAGAGGGTGACAAATACAAAAATGGCAACGTGAATGCAATTTGTTTAATCAATTGGAGGGGTCTGTGAGCTGTACTGTAGATTGTGGGTGGGAGTGTTTTTAAGCTGTGGAGTGTGCAGTTGTAATTATAAAGGCTGAAGGTGATATGATTTTTTAAATAGGTGTGTTTTTAGTAATTTTTTAAAGGTTTTGAGGCAGGAAGTTAATCTAATGGAGCGAGGCAAGGAGTTCCAGATAGTAGGGGCTGCACGAGAAAAGTCCTGAAGACGGGAGTGAGAGGAGGTGATGAGAGAGGAGGAAAGAAGAAGGTCATTAGCAGAACGAAGGGGGGCGGTTGGGAGAGTATTTTGAAACAAGAGCAGAGATATAAGGGGGTGCACTGTTGTTGAGGGCTTTATGTGTTAGGGTCATGATTTTAAATTTGATTCGGGAAGCTATGGGAAGCCAATGGAGTGATTGACAGAGAGGAGCTGCAGACACTGATCGTTTGGTATTGAAGATGAGTCTAGCGGAGGCGTTCATTATGGATTGGAGGGGAGACAGACGAGAGATGGGGAGGCCAGCAAGAAGGGAATTGCAGTAGTCGAGTCGAGATATGATGAGAGAGTGTATTAGAATTTTAGCTGTGTCTTGTGTAAGATAATGACGAATTTTGGAGATGTTTTTTAGGTGAAACTGACAAGATTTAGTTATCGATTGGATGTGAGGAATAAAAGAGAGGGCGGGATCCAGTAGAACCCCAAGACAACGGGCCTGGGAGGTGGGAGTGATGATGGTGTTGTCAACAGTGAGAGATATTTGCGGAGTGGAAGCTATAGTAGAGGGTGGAAAGATTAGGAGTTCAGTTTTAGACATGTTGAGTTTGAGTTGACGGGTAGACATCCAGGAGGATATGCTAGAGAGGCAGTTGGAAACTTGAGCTAAAAGAGAGGGGGATAGATCGGATGCAGAGAGGTAGATTTGAGTATCATCTGCATAGAGATGATACTGAAATCCAAAGGATTTTATGAGGGTGCCAAGGGAGGAGGTGTAGATAGAGAAGAGGAGGGGGCCTAGGACAGAACCTTGGGGAACGCCAACAGACAGAGGGAGAGGTGAAGAAGAGGTGCCAGAGAAGGAGACGCTAAATGTACGATCTTTTAGATAGGATGTGAACCATAAAAGAGCTGTGCCCTGGATGCCAAATGAACGGAGAGTTTGGATTAGAAGAGGGTGGTCAACTGTGTCGAAGGCAGCAGAGAGGTCCAGAAGAATTAGCATGGAGAAGTTACCCTTTGATTTGGCAGTTAGCAAGTCATTGGTGACTTTTGTGAGGGCTGTTTCTGTTGAGTGTTGGGCACGGAAACCAGATTGGAAGGGGTCAAGAAGGGAATTGGAAGAAATAAATTGAGTGAGGCGATTGTAAACAAGCCGCTCAAGCAGTTTAGAAGCCAGGGGAAGTAGTGAGATAGGGCGGTAGTTGGAGGCAGAAGCTGGATCAGATGAGGGCTTCTTGAGAATGGGTGTAATTACGGCATGTTTTAAAGAGGATGGAAACCTGCCAGTGTTTAGGGAGAGGTTGAATAGATGTGTGAGAGCTGGGATAAGTGCGGTGGATAGGGGAGGAATTAGCTGTGAAGGAATAGGATAATGTGGGCATGTGGTAAGGTGAGAGGTTGATAGTAAAGTAGATACTTCATCCTCGGTAACAGGGTCAAAGGAATCCATAGTGGAGGAGGGATTGGGGAAGGGTAAATGTTGGGTGTTGTCGGCTTGTGGAAAGGATGGTGGGATAGGGCCAAGATGGGAGGAGAGCTCATTTCGGATAGTTTCAATTTTAGTTTTAAAGTGGCTGGCAAAGTCATCAGCAGTTAGACAGGAAGGGGCAGGAGGCAGGGGTGGGCAGAGGAGGGTGTTAAATGTAGCAAATAAACGTTTAGGGTTGGAGGACAGGTTTGATATTAGTGAAGAGAAGTAGTGTTGTTTGGCAAGATTGAGGAAAAACAAGTAGGAGCGCAAGGTAAACTTGTAGTGGAGAAAGTCTGCTGAGGTTCGAGATTTCCTCCATAGTCGTTCTGCAGTGCGTGAGCATCTCTGTAGATAGCGTGTTTGTGTAGTGTGCCATGGTTGTGGGTGAGAGCGAGGGCGTTTGCTTGTGATTATGGGGGCAAGAGAGTCAAGGGTGGAAGTTAGAGTATCGTTGTACTGTGAAGTGGCGATGTCAGGGCAGGCAAGGGTGGTGAGGGGGCTGAGAAGGGGTTTTAGTACATTTGACAATTGTTGTGGGTTGAGTGCTTGCAGGTTTATGCGTGTTCTGATGGCAGGATTTGAAGAAGGGTGGTGAGCGGAAGATGAGGTGAGGTTGCAAGTTAGCAGGTGGTGGTCAGATAGGGGAAGTGAGGAGATGTCAAGGTTGGAGATAGTGCAGAGATTAGTAAAAATAAGGTCAATGGAGTGTCCACCACTAGTAGTTGCAGAATCTGTCCATTGTGAGAGGCCAAGGGAAGAGGTAAGTGCAAGTAATACTCATGACATACATTTTATCAGGATTAAAGCTTAGGGATGAATATTAAATGTTATGAATACATGAATGCTGATAAGTAGATTTAAGCTTTCTTAAGCTTATTAGCTTTCGAATAATATGTATGTCTAGTCCATCTTTTCCGTGTTATGAGCTGCCCAGACCCAAGTGGGATTAGTTTCTTCAACTTTCATTCTATAAGTTGTTTCTCTAATTGAGCAGTGAAAGATTTATTTGCCAAGAGTTATTTCTTTAAATACTATTTGAGTTTAGAAGGGATGAAACTAATGAAGGAATGTCAAGCAGAACAATAAAATGATCACACAATACCAGCTTCAATTCCATTAAATTATAAGGTGGAGTCTAAAACATGAAGATCAAGTCTAGAGGAGGACCCATGAGAAAGGGAATAGAAAGGGATTTGTCCAATCTGGGATTAGAAATGAAATTAAAGTCATCAACCAACATTATAGGACGAGTTTTAGTTTCCTCTACTTTGTTAGAAGCTTAAGACAACTATAGTAGTGGGAATTATTTGGGCACATAGGATTACTATTGTCTGTATCTTATATTTTGCCTGTTCGAACAAGATAATTACATTAAATGCTCTTGTATTACTGGAAGATAAAAAAAAAGTATAGAATTAACCAAAATAGCAATCCCACACTTTCTAAAAGGTTGAATAATTGTTTAAAAAGTTGGATATCTTTTATGCAAATAATATGGGGTTTTGGAAACAATGTGTTTCTTCTAAAAGTATAAAATCAGGATGCAGCTCTTGGTATTGTAAAACTGTTTTTCTACATTTAATTTTTACAATAAAACCTTTCATATTATGGGAAACAATACAAAGATAATTTTGTGATAATCTGATCATCATAAAGTGAGGAAAAATGTATAAGACAAAAATCCTTAATACAACTGAGGATGCAGGGAACTTCCATAATGTGCTAGAATGCAAATGCTCCTTTTGATAGTAGTATCAATGATCCCATAAAAAGACAAAAAAACACACCAAAATAAAGACAAAGACACAGCAGTAAATCAACCATTAATATCCAAGTTGTTGAACCTTGAAGACAATTCTAAAAAAATAAAAAGTCATATCTGGCCAATGGATATGGAAAAGGGCTGTCCCATCGGGTACGTCAATCTCATATTCCACCAGAAATGGGTATAAAATCTCAATTTGTAATTAGTGGTGCAACTAATGAAAAGTTAATCACACTTCAGAAAAAATAGCAATTTATTGCTATATATAAGGCAGTCATGAATTTTGTCCACTTAAGAAGAATGTCTCTGCAGGGGAAGATTAGACCTGTAGAGAATCTGTCTGAGCACCTTAGAGGGACCAGTATAAAAGTCTGCTCCTCTTTAGCCCTTTTTGATCTTTGGTGAGACCCATCCAATCTCATGCTAGTGATTAAGCGATATTAGAAGGAGATTTAGCACTGTTAAACAAACCAAGTGAGCAGAACAGATCATTCATTTCAGAAGTAGATGTATAAGAGTGTAATTTTCTTTGATAATAAGAAGAAAGGAAAACTCTGGCAGTTATTGGCTTCATTTCACACTATTTGTCAAGAGTCGTCATAGATCAATAAATAAATTATTCTTTTTAGTAGTTGCATTAACAATGAATTTGTGGTTTCTAGTGGCTTCTAACAATTTATTTCACACTGACAAAGGGAGTGGGCTATAATGTCTCTAGAAGCCCCTGGGTTAGTGGGTCTTGTGAAAGAGTTATGTGCCCACTCTACTTCAAAAATCTCTTCATGAACATTTGGAAGAGTCAGATGACAAAATGGTTCAGTTTTAGCTTCTGTCACACCTCTTATTACCAAACTGTTTTGCCTTAAAGTATTACCCAGGCTTTTCATTTTAGATCTTAGTTTTCTGACTTGACGATTAGATGAAGTCATCTTTTTAAAGAACAACTCTCCTCCAAGGAAACAGTTACTTGTTTGTGAAGTATGTAAGACATGAACCTAAAAACTTTTTTTTTTTAGAAAAATAAAACATTTTGAAGTCATTGTTTGAGTAAAGTATTCTACTTTGTGTTTATTTCATTAATTCTAGAGAGCAGGCTCATGGGGTGTGTTTCAGTGGGTGGGTGGAGGAAAATGGTGAAATCAGAGGACTTTGTTAGATAGTTGGATCCGACTGACACTTACACCCCACTCCTACCCTAACAGGACCAGAAGCAAGTTTGCATCAATAGATACAACCACAGCTCTTCAGAAATGTAAACTCCCTCCCACACACATAACTTTCACCAATGGATGCCTACACTGTCTAGCAACATGTATTTATTTTTTCTCACTAAAAACAGCTTAATTATTTTTTTCCCTGCTTATTTATGCTTTTATTGAGCCAAAGTTTTCAAACCTACCGTATGTACTTTTCTCCAATAGTTTTTTTCCAATATTTTTTTAATGAAAGGCATATATACCGTATATACTCGAGTATAAGCTGAGTTTTTCAGCCATTTTTTAAGGCAAAAAAGGGCCCCCTCGGCTTATACTCGAGTCACTCTCCCCCCGTGTCTCTCTAACCCCCCGTGTGTCACTCTATCCCCCCGTGTGTCTCTCTATCCCCCCCGTGTGTCTCTCTACCCCCCCGTGTGTCTCTCTATCCCCCGTGTGTCTCTCTATCCCCCAGTGTGTCTCTCTACCCACCCGTGTCTCTTTCCCTCCCCCAACTCAACGTAAACCCCCCTCAACCCCCCTCCTCCACCTAAACCAGCCTAAATACCTCCCCCCTCTCCCCTCACTTACCTGCTTGTGCTCCGGCCTCCGCTCCTTGATCCGGCGCCGGCGCGCATGTGACGTCACATGTGCGCAGCGTCATTAGCATACACCGGGCACCCGGTATATGCTAATGACGCTGCGCACATGTGACGTCACATGCGCGCCGGCGCCGGGTCAAGGAGCGGAGGCCGGAGCACAAGCAGGTAAGTGAGGGGAGAGGGGGAGGTGTTTAGGTGGAGGAGGGGGGTTGAGGGGGGTTTAGGTTGAGGAGGGGGTTGAGGAGGGAGGTTGGGGTTGAGGGGGATTGCCAGGGGAGGTTGAGGGTGGTTGAGGTTTAGGAGGTGGGTTGGGGTTGAGGGGGGTTGAGGTTGAGTAGGGGGGTTGATGGGGGTTGAGGTTGAGGAGGGAGGTTGAGGATGGGGGGTTGAGGATGGGGATGGGGGGTTGAGGGGGGGTTGCGGAGGAAGGTTGAGGAGGGAGGTTGAGGAGGGGGTTGAGGGGGTTTGAGGAGGGAGGTTGAGGATGAGGAGGGAGGATGAGGAGGGAGGTTGAGGATGAGGAGGGAGGTTGAGGATGAGGAGGAGGGGTTGAAGATGGGGGAGGGGGAGGGGGTTGAGGAGGAAGGTTGAGGAGGGAGGTTGAGGAGGGGGTTGAGGGGGTTTGAGGAGGGAGGTTGAGGATGAGGAGAGAGGATGAGGATGGGGGGGTTGAGGAGGGAGGTTGAGGAGGGGGGGTTGGGGTTGAGGGGGGGTGAGGTTGAGGATGGGGGGGTTGAGGAGGGAGGATGAGGATGGGGGCTTGAGGAGGGGGTTGAGGATGGGGGGGTTGAGGAGGAAGGTTGAGGAAGGGGTTGAGGATGGGGGGGTTGAGGATGAGGAGGGGGGTTGAGGATGGGGGTTTAGGAGAGAGGAAGAGGATGGGGGGTTGAGGATGGGGGTTGAGGAGGGAGGTTGAGGAGGGGGTTGAGGATGAGGAGGGAGGTTGAGGATGAGGAGGGAGATGGAGGATGAGGAGGGAGATGGAGGATGAGGAGGGAGGTTGAGGATGAGGAGGGAGGTTGAGGATGAGGAGGGAGGTTGAGGATGAGGAGGGAGGTTGAGGATGAGGAGGGAGGTTGAGGATGAGGAGGGAGGTTGAGGATGAGGAGGGAGGTTAAGGATGAAGAGGGAGGTTGAGGAGGGTGATAAGGGAGGGGGGAAGAGACACAGGGAAGGGAGAGGGGAGAAGAGACACAGAGAGAGAGGGGGACACAGAGGGCACAAGAGGGACAAAGGGGGCAGCACATTTCCCACCCTCGGCTTATACTCGAGTCACTCATTTTACCCAGTATTTTGTGGTAAAATGGGTGACTCGGCTTATACTCGGGTCGGCTTATACTCGAGTATATACGGTAAATATTACATCATATTTAACAGCTTTTCGTCAGACATGTATCATATTGTCTTCAATAAAATAGTTTACTAACTGAACTGACTAAGCCTTTTCATTTTATGTTTTTGATTATTAACAAAACTGTAACAATACAGAAAGAAATTAAAAAATAAACAATTATACAAACTAAACAAGTAGTTACAGCTACAATTAATGAAAATAAATTAATCTAAGGCTAGAGATATCTAATATAGCTCAGTTAAACATTACACCTCAGAAGGCATTATACATGGGATCTCTAGCTTATTAATCAAGACCTGGATATGTATTTTGTTTACATTGCTTTGGGTTTGTCTACCAGAGTGGTTACCTCTTCTCCAGTCTCCATTTTTGTAAGAGAAATCCAGAATCGAGCCTCCACCGCCTTGTGTCCTCTCCCAATAATGTTGTACTGAAGCTTTGGGTAGTGGGACACTAAGAGGCGATTCCAACCAGTTTCCCAGGTCTTTTCAAATTGAATGATTTTATCTAAGATAGTGCAAGTTAGTCTGTCGTTTATAAGCATGTAGTTGATTTTTCTAATTGTCTCTTGGAAGTTTAAAGTCATATATTTCCATCTACTAGCTATATGTGATTTGACAGCAATAGCCATTAGCTAAAATAATTTGTTCTGAGCCGAGGATATATTTCTCACATAGATCCCCAAAAGGCAAGATTCAATTGTGGTTGGACCTGGCGTCTTAAAGAGTGTTGTGGCAAGGTGGATAAGTTTTCCCCACAGGTTTTGGCCTAGAGGGCAGAACCACCAAATGTGAATGTAATCCCCTGTTGACACCCTATAAAACATTTATTGCTTTCACTGGGGTTGATCTTCTGTAGCTTATCAGGTGTGCAATAAACTCTCTGGAGGACCTTGATGGATGTTTCTAAAAGGGAGTAATTAAAAGAGCCTCTGCTTAAATTTGAGAAGGACTCAGCTCATTTATCCAAGTCCCATTCCACTCCTAGGTCTTCTTCCCATCTCATCATGAATTTGGGCTTTTCAGTGTTAGTATTGTTTGTAAAGATATCATAAAGTGTCCCTACTATGCCCTTTGTAAGTGGGAGAATTAAAGAAATCCAAGAGGTCCTGGGGGGTCCTAGAGTTTTGAAAATGTTGTCGATCTCGCTTTTTATTTTTAAATAATTGTTAAATTCTGTTTGAGATAAGTCATAAGTCGAACAGAATTGATCGTAGGACATAAGGCGGTCATTAGTGAACCAGGAACCCAATCTATCAAGACCTCTAGAAGTCCACCAATGCTTCGAGACTACACAAGAGTCTGCCAAGATTCAAGATTTGGGGAACGGAAGGAGTCGACAACAGGTGGGAGAGATCCTAATTAAGCCGGCATCCAATTCTAGCCCATCCCCAGGAAGTTAGGGTTAGGTTTATCATAGGCTTTTGATGTGGGGGACAATCTTTATCTTTATCCATATTATCTTATCCCAACTGCGAGGAGACATTTGTTGGTCCTCTATGAACACTGAGTTTGTCTGATATTTAGTGGAGTGTGCCAGGGGTAGTTGGGCCAATTGGGCAGCTTTAAAATTAGTCCTCAAGTTTGGGCATGAGAGCCCCCCCCCCCCATTCTTATGCCTGAACATTACTTGTTTAGAGATACAGGGGTGTTTATTTTTCCAGATGAACCTGAACATGCTATTTTGGAACCTGTCTAATTATGTTAAGGGGATTGGGATAGGTAACGTTGTAAAAAGATATAAAAACTTGGGTAAGATACTCATTTTAGTGGCCACTATGCGGCCAGTTGACATTTTGCCCACATCTGCATATTCTCATTTGATCTTTTATACTTGGGAGGGTAATTTGCCTTATATAGGTCTGAGAATTTAGGCGTAAAATATTAACTCCCAGGTATGATGTTCAGGCCATATAAATGTATGCTTGGATTTCAGGGTTTCCATGTCGGTTTGGGTGATACCTAGGTTTAGGGCTTCAGTCTTCTCTAGGTTAAGTTTAAGGCCAGATACTGTGCTAAATTTGCCTATAGTGGACATGAGCCCTGGGATAGAGGTTTAGGGATTGGTCAGGGTAAATAGCTAATAATCGGCAAAGAGTGAGCACTTAAAGTGCTGAAGATCTACCTGGAGGCCCTGAATCTCTTTGTTGGACTGAATTGCTTGTGCTAGCGGCTCTATAGCTAAAGAGAACAGCAGAGGTGAGAGTGGGCATCCCTGACAGGTGCCTCTTTGGATCTGAATCTGGGCTTTTTGTACCCTTGGCAATTTTAGGTTAGATACTGGGGAATCATAATATCTCTTAAGTAAGATAATAAAGCGCCCTTTAAATCCAAATGTATCTAGCGTTTTATAAAGAAAAGGCCACTCCACAGTGTCAAAGGCTTTTTCAATATCTAAGGCCAAAAGACACATTGGGATTTTTGATTTAGTTGCTAAATGTTGAATATTCAGGATTCTTCTAACGTTGTCCCCAGTCTGCCTATGTGGTATAAATCCTGCCTGGTCTTTATGTATAATATCTGTAAGAAATTTTAAAATCAGGTTAGCCATAATCTTAGCTAAAATGTTGACGTTCTTTACTTCAAGGTTATCTCTACCCTCCTTAGGAAAGACCACCAAATCCGCTTGATTCAGTTCCGGAGGCATATGATCCCCACTTAAGATGGCATTGAATAGTGATGTGAGATGTGGGGTAAGTAGAGTTTCAAATTTCTGATCATATAAGTTTGTAAAGCCATCCGGCCCTGGGGATTTGCCTTGTTTAAGCCTCTGAATGGTGACTTTCACTTCCTCTTGGGAGACGTCCACATTTAAACCAGACAGTTGTTGTTCTGTTATTGAAGGGAGATCAAGTGTCCCCAGGAAAGATTATTGGTCTAGCTCCCTAGGTTGAGCTTGAGATGAGTATATCTGTTGCTAGAAATGTAGAAATGTCTTTTGAATGTCATTTGGGCTGAATGAAATCCTACCATTGTGCTTTCTAATCTGATTAACTCTAGTTTGAGTATCTTTGGACTTTAATCTCCTGGCTAGCATTATGTCCGGTTTGTTAGCCTTCCAATAATATAAATGCTTTGTCTTCCTCATCGCTTTCTCAGTATAATGAGAGAGTACCCCATCAACTTCTAATCTAATCTTGTCATTTAGCGTATGCAGTTTGTAAGAAGGGTTCTGCTGATTTGTCTCTTCCAGAGACTGCCCATAATTTCAATTAAACATGAAACAGAAAGAATATCTTGTGTCTTGTCATATTTCCTTGTTTGTAAAGTAAACATTTTCTGTACAAACGCCACAACATAGTTTCAGTCTTCAATGTATACATGAGATTATAAAGACCATAAAGATTCTAGTTTTCTTAGCAGTGTTCAACTTTCTCTTATATTCACTGCCTATTCTCATTACTTTCCATGCTGAATTTTTTTGAGTTTCACTTAAAATCCAACCGCCCACTTATTGCCTCTCCCCTGACCACAGCATATTTCAGATACACACTGTAGTTAGCTCAGACCAGACCTGATCCTACTGCTACCAAATTCGGCCACTCACCTCAGCGCTCACCTCTTAATGTCCAGATTTCCCAGCAGTAGGCCCACCGCCTCTATTTCTCATGTAACTCTGCCGATAGGATGTTCATGGACTGAATTAACTTAATTGTTTGTAAAAGTACTTCAAACGGTGGGGTCGGTAATCTCCAGTGCTTTGCAATTATGCATCTGGTAGCAAGGAATATTTGATTAGTTAGAAATTGATATTGGTAATCCTAGGATCGCTTCTTCTGGTTTCTGCAAGATCTTTATGCCCCATAGATCCTCTAATGTTTCATAGGTTGCCCTCCATGTGTGTCTAATCATGGGGCAGTCCCGCAATATGTGTTTCAGGGTTCCTACACAAGTACAGCCTCTTGTGCATTTTTTGGTTTTCGTGTTATCTGAGTGGTAGAGTCTGGTTGGCGTTAGGTACCATCTCATAATCGTTTTATATGAGTTTTCTTTTAATGTTATATTTAGAGATTATGCCTTTGCTTGTTGGGTTATTTTCCCACACTGTTTGTTGTCTAACTCTATTTGCAGCTCTGTTTCCCATGCGGTACTGTAGTGTAATTTATCAGGGTTGGCTAAGTCACTTAGGTGTTTGTACATTATCGATATGTTCTTCTTACCACCTGGGTTGTTTATGTAACAACTTTCAAAGGGTGTTTTATTAATATGCCTATTGTTGTTTATAATCTGATTTATTGTCTTATCAATTGCCATTACGTTTAGCAATTCTTTTTGTGGTGGATGAATTTTTTGGGCGACATAGACCAACTATGGGACCCTGCTAGTAAGTCCGCTGCGATCATGAGTTGTTGTTTGATCCACCACCCTAATTGGCAGTTTTAACAGTCTTGTTCTCTTATTTATCTCTCTCCATAGCGTGATGGAGTGAGCAATACATGGTGGCAATTTTTTGATATTGAGCTTGTGTCTGGTGCTTAGCCATAAAGCTTGGGTCAGCAGTATGTTCTGTTCCCACACAAGTCTGAATTGATGTGGTCATGATTGTTTTATTTATTCTGGGTCTTTTATTATTCCATATAAAGTTGGATAGTGCTTTCTGTAATACTTTCAGGTCCTTCAAGTTAATCAGCGTTGGAATTGTACAAAAAAGGTATAGTAATTTTGGCAGTATTTTCATTTTGATGGTGTGTATTTTGCATAACCATGAAATATTTATAGTAGACCATCTTCTTATATCATTGCAAATGTTTTTGATAACATCTGGGTAGTTTGCTTCGTATATTCATTTTGATGTTCTTGGGATTTGAAATCCTACGTATGTGATACATTTTGGGGACCATTTAAATTGAAAATTTGATGTCAGCAGCACTTCTAACTGTTTGGTTAAGGATATATTGGGGGCCATACTTTTGTTTGTGTTTACTTTGAATTCTGATACTTGTCCGAAATTTGACAATAGCTTAAAGATGTTGGGAATACGAGTTAGTGGGTTCGTAATAGTGAGTAATATATTGTCTGCGAAAAGGTTCAATTTGTATTCATTTGAACCCACTCGGACTCCTGTGATATCCGAGTTGTTTCTAATAGCTATGGCTAGGGGCTCAAGACATAATGTGAAGAGCAAAGAAGACAGGGGGCATCTTTGTCTTGTGCCACTTGTTATGTCAAACGATTGTGGTTTGAATCCTTGGTATGAGATGTATGCCTTTGGATCAGTGTACAAGCATAATATGGCGTTCATAAAGTTTTCAGGAAATCTGAATTTCAACAGCGCCGCTCTCATGAATGTCCAGTCAATTCTGTCAAAGGCCTTTTCTGCATCCAACGACAGCAACATCATCAGTATATTGTCGCTGCATGCAAGGTCTATAAGGCATATGATCCTTCTTGTGTTGTCTAGTGCCTCTCTTTCTGATATGAAGCCCACCTTGTCCGCATGGATCACCTCTGGCAATAGCGTTGCTACTCTTGGACTATAATTTAATATCTGTGTTTATCAGGGATATTGGCCTGTAGCTACCACACTGTGCTGGATCTTTTCCTTTTTTATGTAACACTATAATTTTTGCTTCTAAAAATTCAGTTTTTATTTTCTCTCCCCTTAAAAACTCACTAAATAGCTTCTGGATATGGTAGATATAGAGTGGTTCCTGACACTGTTTGTAGTAATAAGTTGAGTATCCATCCGGGCCAGGAGCCCCATGTGGTTTTGTGGCACCTATGGCTCTTTTGATTTCTTCTAGTGTGATTGGATCCATGAGAGTGGTCACTTTGTGTTTGTCTAGTAGTGGGATGTCGATTGAAGGAAAACATTCTTCAATCTTTACCTTATGGGTGTGCGTGCTTGATTAGGGGCCTAGTATAATTATTGATAGAATTGCTGGAAGGCTTTAGCTATTTGGTCTGGTTTAAAGATGTTGTGATTGTCTTTACTTACTATTTTAGGGATAAAGGAGTCTGCCCGTTATTCCTTGAGCCTTCTGGCTAGCATACCATCTGGTTTATTGGCATCTTTTTTTAGATTTCGTTGTAAAATAGATACTATTTTTTTTCAGTAGCACTGAGTTTAGTTCTTGTTTAGTTTTTAATATTGCTTCATGTATTTTTGTGGACTTATGTTTGGCACATAGACTATGGAGTTCTGTGAGTTTCTTATTCAGTGATATGATCTAATTTTGGTCTGCTTTTTTTCTTGCTGCTCCTAACTGAATACACACTCCCTTCACCACTGCTTTATGGGCTGCCCACACCCCTACTGTCTGTACCTCTCCCCCATTATTGTGTGTAAAATATTCCTCTATTGCTTTGTGGATTTTCTCCTTACTGCTTGGATTATTTAATAAGGTGGGGTTAAGTGTCCATGTCTGGGTGCGACCTTTTGTTAGTAAGTTACTTATGGAGATTTTGACCAGATCGTGATCTGACCATGAAATGGGGTATATATCGGCTGCTGTCAGATTGATGCTAATTGCTGCTGTAGCAGAATGTAGTCTATACAGGAATGTGACTTGTGTCTAGTACAGTAAAAAGTGTATTCCCTTTCTATGGTGTTCATTTCTCTCCATGTGTCAATCATGCAGTTGGATTTTAATAGCCTTTTAAATGATTTCGTTGCAGTGGGAGTTAGCTGTGAGGTAGGTGTCGTTGTTTTGTCTTTATTCGGGTCAAAGACCGGATTCATGTCTCCGCCTATGATCCATATGGAGCTTTCACTATTGGTTATTAGGTCTGAGATTTTACGGAAAAAGGGAGTTTGCTCCACATTTGGCACATATATGTTTAGGAATGTAACATTTCTTTCATTAATTGTACCCTGGACAGCTAAAAATCTACCTTCCTTGTCTTTTTGTGTGTTAATATGTAAGAAATGTAATCTTTTATGGAGCAAGATTGATAGCCCCCTTTTTTTTTCTCTAAGGCTGAGGCGTGGAATCTTTAAGTATAGATTCTCCCCCAGTATTTGGGAATTGATTGTTTTTTAAAGTGTTTCTTGGATTAGTATAACATCAGCTCTTCTTTGGTAATCTTTAATGGCAACCCCCCTTTTGACTGGTTCATTTAGTCCCTGGTCGTTGTGGGAAACTATATTAATGGCCATGACTCACCCGTCTGCAGTATTCAAGTTTTGTGACCATTTTGACCCTTCTCACCGGTTAATCTACTTTATTGACCTCCTGCTGGGAAAGGACAAAGAGGGCAGCTGGGTCTTGTCAGTTATCAAACCTGCTGTAGAGGTCAAAAGGAAAGTGTGAGCAAAAAATAGATTCTTATAACAAGTTAACACAGTTGGAGTTACACAGTTATTACTAGATTGTCAAAAGATATTCTCTGTGTCTAACCAGGAACTCTAAATTCGCTTGTCTCTTTTTTACAACTAAAGATTTAATAATTTTAATATAAATTGGTAAATTAGATGACCACGAGGAGGGCTAGAGCCGTCCTCTTACTTTGTAGTTGGTGGACCAAGTAGTATTATAAACTAATACTGAAATGATCTGCCTAACAAAAATTAACAGTTAACAATGCCCTATAGGAACACATTTGTCGAGGATTCCTACAAACAGTAGGTGAGTGACTTTTCAAAATCATAACAGACTCTAATATATATTACAGGATTATTACTATTTGACACCTTGTTATATCTTTTTCTCATCACAGTCAACATAATACATTTGAGTCATGAAACTTAAGACAGAGTATCACTATTTTGTCTCCTCTCTCTAGGCTGACTTGAGTTTTAGGAATGTTCTTTTTTGTAGCTTTTTGGCCCCGATCCTTGCCGGAAGCTTTGGGTTCTTGTGTGGGGCTCTGTCAGTTGAATGTTCCAGGATGCTAGGAGATTGATCCCCTCCTCCCAGGATCTGATGCTGAATATCTTTCCATCTTTTGAAATATTTAAATGAAACAGGAACCCCCAAGAGTATTTCCACCCATGAGCAAGTACACTGTCCAGAATTGTTCTCATGTTTTTTTTTTTATATAGGGTCACTAGTGCTAGGTCCGAATATATACTCGGTTGGGGTCCCTCTATTTCCGAAATTCCATTCCTGGCTGCTCGCATAAACTGTTCCTTTATAGTGAAATAGTGGAAGCGTGCAATAATGTCTCTTGGGCATTCTGGATAGATTGATCGATTTCCTAGCGCTCTGTGTATTCTATCGATTTTGTAATTTGATGGGTCTACCTCTGGCATCCGAAATTCGCATAACTCAGTTAAGTATAGGCGCAGGTCTTTTATCGTCTCCGGTACATTCCTCAGCTGTACGTTTTGTCTCCTTGATCTGTTCTCTAGATCCTCTTGTTGTGCCTGTTGGTGTGTTTGCTCTTCTCTCAAAGCTTTCATTTTCTCTTCCAAATTATTGTGAGCTTGTAATATTTCCGAATATTTCTCTTCGAGGACCATTGTTTTGTTGTCCACTTTCTGTATCTCAGTGGATAATTCTGTTGTTACTTGTTTAATATCTGATTTGATTTGATTTCAGATCTGAACGTAGAGATTAGATCCTTTAGATCTTGTATGTCTCCTTTAGTACTTGGTGCTGAGTATTCCATGGTTGTATTAGGTGTTTCTTTAGATGAACTCTGTGAATTGTTCCGTGGCAAGCAGTATGATTGTTTGTCCTTGGGCCTTTTTATCATTGATACTCCTGCCATATCCTGTATTGTGCTTTCTAGTCACTTAGCGGATGTAAGTGTCCCTTTGGTCAGGGCGAGTTGAGGTCTTTACAAATTAAACGGTGTCCAGCCTCTTAATAAAAATGTTGCTCTTGAGACCAATAATTGATGGTTTATATACATATCTTTACAGTGCTTTCAGTATCTCCAGGCAATGAAACTTTCTTTGCCAAAAATTGCCACTGGGTGTTGAGCTAAGAATCTCATAAACATAGTCCTGAGAAAGCCTTGCTTGTACTTTATCCTGTTGATGTACTATTGACCGGCACATACCTATCCTAGGCCGGCGGGAGCCTCCTCACTGCCCGGTAGGGTCACCGGCTGCCTGCTCCTCCCAGCTCTCCGACATCACCAGAACCCTGCACCCGCCTGCAGAGGAGAGGGAGCCACCAGATTGAATGGGACACACAAGCACAAGTTTTGAACCCAGCCATATATATTTACTTAAATTGTGTACAGTGCCTAGCAAAAGTATTCACCCCCTTGGCATTTTTCATGTTTTGTTGCCTCACCACCTGGAATTAACATGGATTGTTTGAGGGTTTGCATCATTTAATTTGCAGAACATCCCTACGACTTTGAATATGCTTTTTTTTTTTATTTTTATTGTGAAGCAAACAACAGGACAAAATAACAGAAAAAGTCAATGTGCATAACTATTCACCCCCCTAAAGTCAATACTCCAAGTCTCTTTGTATAAGTCTCTATGAACTTGCCACATCTTACCACTGGGATTTTTGCCCATTGCTCCTTGCAAAACTGCTCCAGCTCCTTCAAGTTGAATGGTGAACAGCAATCTTTAAGTCTGACCACAGATTTTCTATTGTCTTGAAGTCTGGGCTTTGACTAGGCCATTCCAACACATTTACATGTTTCCCCTTAAACCACTCAAGTGTTGCTTTAGCAGTGTGTTTGGGGTCATTGTCCTGCTGGAAGGTGAACCTCTGCCCTGGCCTCAAATCACGCACAGAGTGGTACAGGTTTTGCTAAAGAATATCCCTGTATTTATATACAGTTTTTGATATGGAGGAGGGCATGGCGCTGCTTACGTGCTGGAACATTCAGTTACCAGATCAGTTGCGAATTGCCCAATGCCCTGATACTAGACCTTACCGATGCTTCATGCATCAACAGAGATCTTAAGTCTGTAACAACTTTCTATACTTTTGTATGTGGGGAATTGGAGAGCAGTTACTCTCAAATGCAGATAGTGCTTCAAGATGTGGCTATATGTCAGAGAGAGGACTCAGTAACCTTTCATGTAAAATGCATAGTTTTTGGTTTAAGTTTATCTCAATGGTAGCAATGTTTTAGTTCTGTGTGCCGAATTTGGTTCTACCTCAGAGTTCATTAAGGAATATTTCCACTTATTAGACTTCAACTGCATTGATATAGTCACTTAAGTATTAATGTTTTTTTATTTTTTAAGAAGTGCCCCATAGGGGTTTAATTTTGTATATTTTCCTAATTTTATTATTTATTTATTTTATTATTTTATTGTTTTTTTGTGAGACACCTGTGTATCTTATTGAAAAGATAGCTGGTTCCTCACCATAGGTTTTAGGAGGACATCTCTTTGCTCTCCTCAATTTAGTTCAAATTGGACATTGTTTTGTGTATTTTTATTATACTTAAAAAATACATATATATTTGTGTAATTATCTATTTATATATATTGTTAGACTGATACTGTATATTGAACTGCAAAAGTACGTGGTTGTTATTGTACATTGCTTTAATTTTTTCTACATTTCTTTCCTACTTCTTCCTGGTTCTTCTCCTTCTTCTTTTCCCCCTCTTTCCCTGCTCTGCTTGTCTCTTGTCCTGTGTAGAGTTCTGCAAGCCAATAGTTCCCAGTGGAGTGCAGTCCTTAGGTCATCAGCCCTCTGTGGATAATATACCTATCAGAGTCCCTATTTTCTGACGGGCAATCAGTGTAGGTGGTGAGTAATGGCTTTACACATAGCATCTCATAGTGTTCAGGGGTTAAATGAGCCGGTGAAGCGAGGGGTTGACCTGGGTGAATACAGTCGTATGGGGTTAGACATTAACATGATACCGGAAACCCATTGTAGGAAGAATGCTATCCCAAGGTATTGGGGGCAACATTTCATTCAAACGTATCACTCTGCTCCAGAAGAAAAAGGGGGGTGTCAATTCTGATACACAAAAGGCTGAGCTTCCAACACACTTCCACCCATAGAGATCCAGGGAGGAGAACTATTCTAGTACAGGGTACCATTAATGAACATAAACTTTCACTGTTAAATGTATATGCCCCAAATTTTTTCGTAGAGTGTCAGAGCTTATGGCTGACTGGCAGCAATTGACATGGATTCTGGGAGGGGACATGAACTCCGTTTTAGACCAAGCAAAGTTCTAGTTCCCCGATGGTAACCCCATCCGCCACAAAATCCCTCAAACTCCTACGTAACCATTATGGTATGCTTGATGCGTGGAGAATGGTTCATCCTACTGATAGGGAGTATACTCACTACTCAGCTAGGCATGACTCACACTCCCGTATTTATTATGTTTTTTTTCAGCAACACTTAGCCCCGAACTTGCTGAACGTAGAAATATGACCTATTGCATTGTCTGACCACGATATAACTAGAATCTCCTTGAATGATCTACTACCCAAGGGGTGCTCTCCCTCATGGGCGCTAAACCCGGGCCTGCTCAATGATGTAGTCACGAAGGACAAAATATATAGCGCTATAGTAGAATATTTTGATTTGAATAGTGGGGATGAGCGGGGTCACTCTGGAGTATGAGCTGCATAAAGCATTTTTGAGAGGCAAGTGTATCCAAAATGTCTCCATCTAAAAAAAATTGGAACTAATCCAAATTAACACATTAAACAGTAAAATCTCAGCCCTTCAAGCTATTCCCCCTTCTAGGAGACCAACTGGGACCCAAGCAGAAATATATACACTTAAGCAGCAATTGCAGGTTATTCTCCGTAGGAAGGTTGTAACTCTACTGCAAAGGACTCGACTTGGTAGCCAAAAAGCTCAACCAACAAAGGGCAGACTCTTTTATTCCCAAATTAAAGGTGAAGAATGACAAGACCAACTATAAGCCCAATGATATTACAAAGGCATTTGAAAAATGTTATGATTTGTATTTAGCACCTGCTAGCTCGGGCATAATAGATCATATGACCCAAATTAATAATTTTCTGTCCTCCATTAATCTTCCGAAACTTGAAAAAGTGCAATCTGATTTGCTAGAAATCCCTATATCATTAGATGAAGTTAAGAGAGCTATAAAAGAGACTAAATCACATAAAGCCCCTGACTCGGATGGGTTCACAAATTTCTATTAGAAGCAATTTATAGACACAATGGCACCTCATCTCCAACTGCTCTTTAATGATTGTCTGTCCGGTAAGCCTATAAGAGAAGAATTTTTGGAAGCTAAGGTGATAGTAATACTTAAGGAAGGTAAAGGCCCATATCAATGTAAGAGCTTCAGGCGCATCTCTCTGATTAACTGCGATACCAAACTCTACTCAAAAATTATAGCAAATATGCTTTCTTAGGTGCTGCCAAGCTTAACTCACCAACACCAAGTAGGGTTTATTCAGGGTCGTGAGGCGCCAGATAACACCATACATATTTTAAATTTGCTTGATGTAGCGTATGCTCATAATTCCCCATTTCATGCTTCTTTCTCTTGATGCAGTAAAGGCTTTTGATAGGATTGACTGGGTGTACATGGCCGAGACTTTATATATGTTTGGCCTAAGTGATAAGCTGGTGAAGGGTATCTTAGCACTGTATTCGTCCCGACATCATATGTGGCACATCAGGGGTTTAAATCACGATCCTTTAAAATAACAAGAGGGGGTCGCCAGGGTTGTCCTTTGCCCCCCCCCCCCCTTTGCACTGCGTATTGAACCCTTAGCTACAACCATCAGAGAAAACTTGAATATAAAGGGAGTTAGAGTGAGGGAGACAGAACATAAACTGAGCTTATTTGCGAATGATGTTATGCTAACTGTTACTGAGCCTCTGACCAGTCTTCCTAATCTATTTTATGCTCTTGGACTTTTGGCTGCATTTCTGGCTTTAAATACGAGTAAGAGCGTAGGGTTAAATGTTTCTTTACCAAAGCATTTAGAATTCCAATTATCAGGGAATTTCTCCTTTAAATGGGTTTCACACCATCTTAAACACTTAGGGGTTTATCCCTAGACAATCTAGCCTAACGTATTCAGCAAATTTCCCCGCATCTTGGCTAGGGAGGGTCCACGCTATTAAAATGAATATCTTGCCCAAGCCTCTGTATCTTTTTTGCAGTATTCCAATGGCTGTTTGCACCAAGGGCCAAGGAAGGCCATAATGGCATCTAAAGCTAAAGGAGAGTTGGCTCTGCCGGATTTCCTTAGTATTATAAATCTGCCAGATTAGCCCAAATCACCAAGTGGTTTGGTAAGGAACATCTACCAGTGTTTGTGGAGAGATTTCTTTAAAGAAAGTGGACTTCACATTAGGCAAGTATTATGGCTTTTCCTACATTATAAATTGAGTAATTTGTCCCTTATCAAATGCATGGCTCAGTCTTTGGCAATTCTGAGAATTCCGCTTGCAGAAGCAGGTTCTTGGCTTACTCCTCTGTGGTTATTTCAGAAATCAGTATCAAGAAATATATTTTCACAGTTTAAATGGTGGATAGATAATCAGTTTACAATTGCTGCTGATCTGTTAAATGAAAATCGACAAGGGTCCCCTACAACATTTAGAGACCTACATCATTTGCCATTAAAGGAATGGCTTAACTTATCCTAGATACATATTAATATATCTGGGGTAATAAAACTTAACTCCTCTGCTAAGGTTTTAGGTTTTAATAACCCTAATGGCAAACGTAATATCTTCATTATTTTTAAAAAGTGAATGGACCTAACCACACCGTCCAAACACCACCATCAACATTCTTGGGAGTTAGAACTCGCCATTGATATAACTGTTGCACAGTGGAATAAGATACATAAGCAGGCCAAAGGCTCCTCACTAAATATTATACTAAGGGAAAATGCACACAAGACCATTTTGAGGTGGTACTTAACACCAGCTAGAATGCAGCTCTCTAACACGTCAGTGGATAGTAACTGTTTTAGGTGATGTCACACTCTGGGCACCCTTAAACATGTTCTCTGGCACTGCCCTAAGATTGCCCACATTTGATTGGAGACCTATGATATTTTGGAGAAACTCAGAGAAACTGGAGGGCACAGGATTCCCCAAAATCCAGAAGAAGCTCTCTTAGGCCTCCCTATAGAGGGTCTCACTAAAGAGGCTCAACTCTTATCACACCGAGTGTTTTTAACAGTGAGGATTACTTTAGCCAAAACATGGAAATCGGCAGTACCAGAATATAGTGCAGTTTTGATTAAACTTATATTTATATATAACACGAGCATTATCTCAGCCAAATTGGACCAATCATATAGGAAATGGGCCTCATGTGGGGACACTTGGATCCTTACGATTGGGTGGTAAATATGCAGAGTAGGAGGATAGAGTAGGATAATAGTTTAGGATGCCCCCTTTAAGAACAAACATAACACTGAACTCCATCTCTTTTTGCCCCTGTCTTGACCTCTTTCTTCTTCTTTATTCTCTGTGAGCTCTTATAAGCCTTTACGATTGTAATTTAACACGTACATATGAGTGAAATATGATTTCAGTTTAACTTAAAACAGAAATAACAAAAATGTTAAAATCTTTTCTTAATTCATAATGTAGTCCACCTCTTATCACGTTTCTTTCTTAGAGGCCTAGAAATACCTTGAAAATATTTTCATATGTGTTTACTCATTTGCACCATGGCTATCATATGTGCCGGGGATAGGCCTGGAAGAATAACTGGTACACTATTATAGTGTTTATCCGGCATGAATAAACAAAACATAACACAAAAAATAATACAGAATTGGCATGATAAGGTTCTTTAACCAGATAAGGTATCATACACTGATTTCTAGTGTTATGTGTACCCCCTGTGATTAATTAGTAGACAGGGACAGTGCACAAACCCCATTTATATCGACAGAGAAATGTCAACACGAGGATTGCTTTCATAAGCCTAAAAAATTCAAAGTTTAATGACCGAAAAGTTTAATTTTAGCCTCATCAGACCAGAGCACCTTCCTCCATACATTTTGGGAGTCTCCCACATGCCTTTTCGCAAACTCAAAACGTGCCATTTAGTTTTTTGCTGAAAGTAATGGCTTTCTTATGGCCACTTTGATATAAAGCCCAACTCTATGGGACATACGGCTTATTGTCGCCCTATGTACAGCTAATCCAGTCTCTGCTGTGGAGCTCTGCAGCTCCTCCAGGGTTACCTTCGGTCTCTCCTTGCCCGGTCCGTGAGTTTTGGTGGGCGGCCGTCTCTTGGCAGATTTGCTGTTGTGCCATGTTCTTTCCATTTGGTTATGATAGATTTGATGGTGCTCCTCGGGATCATCAAATATTTGGATATTTTTTTATAACCTAACCCTGACTTGTACTTCTCAACAACATTGTCCCTTACTTGTTTGGAGAGTTTCTTGGTCTTCTTGGCAGTGTTTGGTTAGTGGTGTCTCTTGCTTAGGTGTTGCAGCATCTGGGGCCTTTCAAAAAAGGTGTGTATATGTAATGACCGATCATGTGACACTTAGATTGCACACAGGTGGACATAATTTCACAAATGATGTGACTTCTGAAGGTAATTGGTTGCGTCAGAGATTTTTATGGGCACCCGGTATATGCTAATGACGCGGCCGCATGTGACGTCACTCACACGCGTGCCGTCGCCGGGTCAAGGAGCGGAGGCCGGAGCACAAGCAGGTAAGTGAGGGGGGAGGTATTTAGGGGTATTGAGGTGGAGGAAGGGGGGTTTAGGTTAAGGAGGAGGGAGGGAAAGAGACACGGGGGGTAGAGAGACACACGGGGGGTTAGAGACACACGGGGGGGTAGGTGACTCGAGTATAAGCGGAAGGGGCCCTTTTTTGCCTTAAAAAAAGGGCTGAAAAACTCGGATTATACTCGAGTATATACGGTACATATAAAAAAATAGTAATCAAATTGTAAAGAGCTTACACTCTAACTTTATGTTCTACAGTGAGACACATGGGAAGCGGATTTGGAGGAGATAATCGCTGTGGGCTTCATTCCATGTCTGACGTTGGAAAAATTACTATTAAATCAGTTACCAACAATCACTTCACACTTTAAAAAAAAATAAAAGGCCATCACACTGTTCCAGTAGTGAAATCTTAGGACTCCTAGGGATACACGTAAGTCCTTACTAGTGCTGAGATTTTTACAAAAGCCTATGTGTACTTTCACCCACCCGTAGAGGCACAAAATATGCCTCTGAGAAGGCTACATGAGTCAAAACTGACGCTGTCATGAACCAAACACCTAATTGTGTTGGATTTGAGTCTTGATTCCTCGTATCTGACACAATTAAGGATTGATAGCACTATCCTCATGAGCTTGAGGTTCCCCAGGAGACATAGAATGGCTCAATAACTAACTCTCTAACTAACTAACTGGAAAAAAACGTCCCCACAGTTGCACAGGAGGCTTTTCTCTTAAATTACTAAACGCATGGAATGAAGCCCTATGTTCTGCCATATTTCAATGTCCATGCAGCCTGGTTGTAGTTATGTGAATTGCCATACACTGCCAGCAGCTTAGGAACTGGTTAAATTAAAATATTGGCATAGGTAGTGAGTAATGATCCAGACTAGATTTTTTTAATTTGGGTGATCAGTCCAAAAATGACATAATAAATTGGACAGGTAGCACCTATCGGCCATGTCATGTGGCCTACACTAGCAGAGATCACAGGCCTCTACACCCTCACCAGTGGGTCAGATAAATACATTTAATGCAAACAGAGGTTTAGTACCATGCCATCAGGATTTTTGGTTGGGTGGTATGTGGGTGGATAGATGTTGAGAGAAATGTTATGTGAAGGGCCGCAGTTGCTGGCAAGGAGCGCCTTTGGTGCTCCTTGCACTTGTGGAGATGAGCGCCATAGACGCTCATCCCTACAACCCTGTACGACTTAGACAGGGAGCACCGAAGGCGCTCACTGCGCTGGTGGAGATGAGTGCCGCAGGCGCTCATCCCTACGACCAGCAGAACTACACATCAACAGAAATCTCAATTACACAATTCAGAATGCGAGACCCGTAGCAGATTGAAAAAATCGCATGTAAAAATTACGGCCCATAACACTTGCAACAAGGAAAGCAACACACACAATAAAAAAAGACGACCCGCGGCACTTAGAAAAAAAAAATAGAAGGTCAAAAAAATATGAAGTTAAAGGCTGAACCCCGCACATATAAAAACAACAATAATACCACTAAAATGTAAAAAAAAAAAAAAAAAAAACATCACTCACGGCACGGGGGGACAGCCACGACATCTGGGAGTGTGGTTGCGCAACAATTTAACCACAATTTGGTGAGTTTCGTCCGAAAAAATACGAAAACGAGGCTACACGATCAATAAACACGTAAAAAAACGCCAGCCACATAAGACTTTTACACAAGAACCTACGAGGTATAAAATACACTATTAGGGAGGACGCAAAATGCTCCCCACCCGTGTAACACATACACAATCGTCCCATTTTACAACACTAACTTGCAGCTAATAACATTACCATTAAAAAATGCAGAATTACACAACTAAACAAACGGTTTGCACTCGCGCACGCAGCCTACTTATACTACACACTTCACACATTGCTGACACTTACACCTCAGCTCAGCAGTAAGTGCAAATGTACATTGTATGCTGCCTGAAAATCCCAAAAGATTGTTAGCTCTTCAGGATATTGCTTGCTGCATATATTAATTACAAATAGGTAAAGTATATTAATTTATGATTTTATTAATTAATTAATTAATTAATTACCACCGGTATATGCTAATGACTTGGAGCGCATGTGACGTCACATGCGCGCCGGGTCAAGGAGCGGAGCGGAGGCCAGAGCAGAAGCAGGTAAGTGAGGGGGAGGTATTTAGGGGGGTTTAGGTTGAGGAGGGGGGGTTTAGGTTGAGGAGGGGGGATTTAGGTTGAGGGGGGGTTCAAATGCAGAGGGGGTTTTAGAATGAGGAGGGAGATTGAGGAGGGGGGTTGAGGTTGAGGAGGGGGGTTGAGGATAGGGGGGTTGAGGAAGGAGGATGAGGATGGGGGGTTGAGGAGGGGGTTGAGGATAGGGAGGTTGAGGAAGGAGGATGAGGATGGGGGATTGAGGAGGGGAGTTGAGGGGGTTTGAGAAGGGGGGGTTGAGGAGGGGGTTTGAGGAGGGAGGTTGAGGATGAGGAGGGGGGTTGAGGATGAAGAGGGGGGTTGAAATTGAGGATTTTGCTTCAAAGTTCTTTATTTGAAATTTATTTTTTCCCCCTGAAATTTCCTTCTTAAAATGAGGTGCGTGTTATACGCCGGTGCGTGTTATACGCCGATAAATACGGTAGTCTTTCCTGTCACTAAGTTTCATAGGTGGAGTGGCACCAATGACCCAAATTACCATGCTCCCAATCTGTTTTTACGGCAGCGTCTCTATTCCTCTCACCTGTATGGATCATAATGATTCCTACCTATAGGTTTGATAGAGAGTGCAAGGCCAAAAAAGACAGCCAGAGATTTTGAAAAGGCAACTGAGGAAGATAGCTTTCAGCTTTAGCTTCCAAAAATCTGACATGGGCGGATTTAGTGGCTCTGCTCTATAAATTCATACTATACTATAAACTGGTTGTATAGAAGACTGCTACATAAAGTGATCTGAGGAGTGTGGATGAAAACTGAGATTTTTACAAGATGTGAGTTGTTGGTTTTGCAAGCCGATTACGAATTACACCAATGGTTTGCTTAAAGGGTCATTGTATTTATGAAAATATCTATCATGCTTCTAAATAAGCATATAGTACATATTTAAATTTTTTTTGTTGCTGTACAAAGAACAAGCGATCTAAAGTCTGGAGAATTATTATTATCCCTTGACACCGCACCATTTCTCGAACTACCAGCTGGGTTCAGAGAAGAAGATGCACAAGAGATAAAATTGCCAATATCTGATGGGTAATAGAGAGCAAGAGCGTTCCAGAAAAACGTTTACTTCTGCTTTATAAGGCAGGATCACAACAAAATGTGGCAAGTTCTTAAAGAGATGGGAGTACCAGATCATCTCATCGTCCTCATGAGGAATCTCTATGTGAACCAAGAAGCCACGGTCAGAACCAAACATTGGACAACAGAATGGTTCAAGATTGGAAAAGTAGTGCACAAAGGTTGTATACTGTCACCTAATTTATTCAACTTATACACGGAATACATATTGTGTAAGGCTGGACTGGATGAATCCAAGGAAGGAATAACAACAACCTCAGATATTCAGATGATATTACTTTGATGGCTGAAAGTGAGGAGGAACTAAAGGACCTATTGATGAGAATAAAAGAAGAGAATGCAAAAGCTGGCCTGCTGCTCAATGGTAAAAAGACAAATGCAAACGCCAATCTCAGTTCCTGGCAAATATATAAATATCAACAAAGGTCTGCATAGTTAGGACTATAGTATTCCTAGTAGTAACATACGGATGTGAGAGCTGGGCCATAAAGAAGTCTCAGCATCATAGAATTGACACCTTTGATGCTGGGAAAGATTGACAGCAAACGGAGAAGAGGATGACAGAGGCAGAGATGTATGGATGAGGTCATTGAAGCAAGCTCAGAGAATCAGTGGCTGACGTGCTGTGGTTCAAAGGGTAACGGGACACGACTGAACGAATAAACAACAATAATGTGTGAGAGGGTCCTTTAAATTTCTGTAGAACTGTGGCTACATACTTTGATACAAGGAGTCTGCTTCTGGGCCAGTGAAAGGGTAGGGGTGTGGTGTCAATTTCAATCTAATCCAGTGATAATAAATTACTCTGGACTTCTGCCTGTTTCCTTCATCATCTGACCTCCGTCTCATAATGGATAGGTAATGAATTAATGGTAACAAATTAAAGGTAGTGCCCAAATCTATTTCTTCAAATGAATCACATATAATAATTGTGGATCTTAAGAATGTTGGTCAAGATGTTGGTCCCCCTATTCTGTCCCTGGCAAAGCGAGGCTCACAGTTGCTGGGCTTCAATAAGCTCCGAAAAGCGCCGTAGATGCAAATGCGTGCCTTGCAAACCGAGGCCCGCAGTTGGGGGCTGCACTAGATTCCGAATTTAATGGCCGAACCACAGACCATGAAAGACCAGAAAAAAACACCAAATATGCCTCAAAGTAACTTAAACGCTCACACACAGCACAGGGGAGAGCCAGGGAGCCTGTGAGTAAGGTTGTGAGTTATTTTGAGGCATATTTGGTGTTTTTTCATAATCGAAAATCGTTGAAGCGAGAAATGAAATGGCGGGCGAAAATTTTTTAACCGATGAAAACTAGGCCATATGCAGTAAAAACACCCCTGAAGGCGGTAACACTTAGTGCAAGACAGTAAACACGATCACGAAGCCAGTAACACATAGCCAAACAACGGCACTCATTGCGAGCCACGCAAAACTTCAGCAGAGACACAAAAGAGAAAGACAGAGGGGAGGGAGAGGAGGGAGAGGGTGGAAAGAGACACCGGGCTAAGAGACGGATGAAAAGAGACACAGGGGGAAAAACAAATGCACGGAGAGAGGGGGAAACAGACGCAGGGGTCAGAGACTGGGGAGAGGCTCGCAATGAGCATCGAAGGTGATCATTGAGAACCACGAAAGTTGCGGGTTACCAAGGCCTGCAATGAGCGGCAAAGCAACTCATTGTGGGGCTCACAATGAGTGCCGAAGGCGCTCATCGCGAGGCCCGTAAAGTAGACAGGGGGAGAGGCTTACACCGAACGCCAAAGGTGCTCATATTGTGTGGCAAACAGCATTGACAGCCTTTAAATTTTAATGCTGTCATTTTTGACGGGCAAGTAAATAGTATATATATATATATATATATATATATATATATATAATTATATATATATATATACTTATATATATGTATGTATATATTTATATATATATATATATATATATATATATATATATTCTTTAAGATGTTGCCTTGCAGACCTTCAGTAATTGGGCTTTATGATGTCATCCAATGTTACACATGTTATTTTTTTAAGCCATATACCAAGGTATAAAGGAAATGGCGGGCTAGTGTCCAGAGTTGGTTCTTTATATCGTAAATTTCTGTACTTATAAACAGAGTCTTCAAAAATTCAGCTTGTATATAAAATATGTCCATGGCTTACACAGCTGCTAATACTGTTAACTTGGTACATACATGACAAACAAGTGTCTTTTTCTTCAACTGCAGTGGTCCTTGCACTTACTGGGTCTCACTTGTTAAATCCCAGCTCTGTGAACTCCCTAGATCACTACCCTGAGAGCCATGCAGGGAGAACTGGGAGAGATGTGTTTTTCCCACCACCACAGAGTAGCACTTCCTACAAGGAGATGTGTGTAATGTCCAGTGTATGTTCAAAGTTTGTTTTAATACATTTTAGAGTGTAAACATAATATACCCTGCAGCCAGGCACCCCTAGGCACTTGTCTGTTGTGCCTAATAATGCCTAATATGTTCCTGTCTTGCATACCATCTAATTTTATTTTCTTACATAACAAACATGGAGTTTTTACCAAACTATAGTGAGTTCTAAACCAGGCGCTCTGCTAAAATACTGGACACCTGTACCATGTCTGTACTGCACTCTCTTTTACCTCCTGTCTTTCTCACGCTCCTTCCTGTCTGTCTTGTACACTTTGCTTGTATTAGACACTTCTAAGATATTTGCCTCTTTAGTACTCCCTGCATAACCTCAATACCACTCTATATACACTATAGACTATACTCACTCTCATATCTTCATCTTATTGTTGGTAGTTTTTAGAGACAAATCATATAGTGAGGGGTAAAGGTCGGGAGGAAGCTGCTTATAAGCAGTGGTAACGTTGGGTAATGGAAATAAGTAGAACAGAAAGTAAAGATGGAGATGAGCAAGTAAACTTAGTGTAGATGCACAGAGATCATTTCTAGATTCTGTAAATTGCTGCATATTAAGTGAATCCCATTTTTTGACCAGCTTCTAAATTTATTCCGGAAGTTTTGGATGTTTCTGTCCTCCCTTGTGTGTATGTGCCAATGTGTGTATAGGAACCTCTGCTTGTACATGATATGTTGGAGGACATTGGGATATTTTCATAGCACTATATGATAAGTTGTATAATGGCAGACATCACAAGGCTGAGCTGGGAACTCTGGGTAACAAACAACTTCTGACATCAGAGATGTGTCATAATAGATGATGTCACAGAGCTCAGGGCACTATATGATGAGTTGTCTAATGGCAGACATAACAAGGCTGAACTGAGAACTCGGGGTAACAAACAACTTCTGACATCAGTGATTCATCATAAAAGATGATGTCACAGAGCTCAAGGGACTATAAAAGGAGCTGCCTTGAGAAGCAAAGTCATTCACTGCATAAACATCAAGAGATGAACAGCTGGATAACCAAGTGCCTGTATCCTATAAAGACTATAGGAAATCTTAAAGGAGGAAACTATACCTTGCACATGGAGATTGAGAGATTACATAGATAAAGGTAAGGTTTAATACCTGGGGCATTATATTAATTGTATAGACAACAAAGTAGATTTTACCATCTGAAGTAGTAATATAAACTGACTTCTGAGTTTAGAAGAAACATAACAAATGTGTGTACTGTTATGTTACTTTCTTGAAACTTACTGTTACGTATGTTTAAATCAGTATAGTCATGAGTCCCATGTATTGACAGTACCACTTGCATTTTTCTGCAGAAAATGGTAGCACGGTACAAAAATACAGCGAATGATGAAAAAATGTCATCAGTGAGGAGATAGCACTACGAGGTGAGAGGTGAGTATAGAATTTGCTTTAGTTTATTCATGTGTAAGTATATACTTCAGTGTATGAATGTTAAGGTGCCCCCCACCCCCCCCATGACTGGCATGGCAGGGAAGAACTGAGTTTTAAAGCAGCCGTGCAATATGTATTTTTCAGAACCATCCCCATTAAAGTGGATGTTGTGTCACTTTAATGCATGAGGGAGTATTGTTTTTTTTTTCATTATGTATAATCTTGTGTGAGTAATTATGTGAGGAGTGTTGTCTTAGTGAGTATCATAGTTATGTTGCCAACTTCGCCAGGAGAAAAAGCACCAATCAGGGACCATTATCTGTAGTCTTTTTTGTACCTCTTTGTATATAAAATCATTACATATTACAATAGATGACATCACAAAGCCCAGTTACTAGACAGAAGTTTTGCAAGTCCATATATCTAATGTACAAAAGCCTTAAAGAGATATTGTAGCTCCAAATTTACATTATACTTTATACTCTTGAAGTAACTGTCTTTGGTAATGCACAAACTATAGCCTTTAATTCATTATTTATCATATGCAAATTGTCAAAAGTCTGTAAAATCTTGCAGGGCGTAGTTGCGCTAGCGACTGCTTTGTGATAATTCGAAAGATGTGTAATAATGCTGTACGATAATTTCACTGTGTTGTTCTTTTTCAGAAATTTGAATACATTGAGACAACAAACCATAGACTGGACCTCACCTCGTGCTCCTCACAACTCAGGAGTGTTGTCAAGGATAAAGGAAAGTCAGAATGGCTTCATGGATCTCATGTTGCAAGGTTCGAGGCCCCCCACCATAAAAATGGGACTTTTCACAGCCCTCTTGTGAGACTCGCTGCATACACGCTCTGGCCACCATATTGACTATAATCCCCATGTTCATCAGTCTTGATGTGAGGGAACAGTGGCACTTCACCTGTGTAGCCAACACTACCTTACCTGGCCTCCATGCAATTGATACCAGCTTTTCTGTTAGCCGGACCCAAAGATCTACTGCCTTCCACTGGTAAGATAACAACTAATGTTTCGTTATTTATAATCTTGTGTGAGTAATTATGTGAGGAGTGTTGTCTTAGTGAGTACCATAGTTATGTTGCCAACTTCGCCAATCAGGGACCATTACCTGCAGTCTTTTTTGTACCTCTAATCATGACATATCACAATAGAGGACATCACAAAGCCCAGTTACTGGACAGAAGTTCTGCAAGTCCATATATCTAATGTACAAAAGCCTTAAAAAGATATTGTAGCTCCACATTTACATTATACTCTTGAAGTAACTGACTTTGTTAATGAGCTAACTATAGCCTTTAATTATGTTTTTACCATATGCAATTGTTATTCCCTGGGTCAGCCATTGACTTTGTTGTGTATCTGTTTTATAAACAGAAAGGGACTATGTAGCCAACTTATCTGGCCTCCGTGTAGCCGACACCAACGTAACTGGCCTCCTTGTAATTGATACCAGCTTTTCTGTTTGCCGGACCCAAAGATCTGCTGCCTTCCACTGGTAAGATAACAACTGCTGGCAAGATAACAGATACCTGAGAGTTGTGAGGCTCTGTGGAGCCGCCCTGAATCCCATCTTCCTGTTGAATCTGCACTTGGTTTCTTTCCAATGCAATTATTCTTTATTGGGGGCAGACATTGTCTTGTGTAGCTACTTCAGGGAGGGGACAGGGCTAGTAGACTTAGATTTCTATTAGTCCTGCTGTAAGCACTTAATACTAAGGATTGCCACACTTTGTTTTACATTCACAGGTAAACAGAAACAAACATGGTGGCTTTCACTACAGTATTCTACTACTGCTTAAAATATTTAAAGGCTAAATGTTTTACTTTATAAAACATTTGTCTGATCATATACATTTGTCTGATCATATACAAACCTTTCTTTTCCGTAACATAACACATGTAATGTTATACAACTACATTGTGCTTTAACTTGTTTCCCTTCTCTACAGAACTGCAACCCAAGACTCAAAAGAAATGTAAGCCAAATGGAACCGAATTTAAGAAACCCAGAATATTCTCTACATTCGCTGACATTGTGTGAAGCTTTGAAATTATAACATTTGAGGATATCATGAGAGCCACAAGTTCTTCAGGCAGCTACATCTCTTCTCCTTTATTCAAATAGACAACTATTACTGGCTTCATCTTATCTGCGTAAGAAGAAATTGGAGAGAGTGTGTTTGTAAGAAACAATCACTGAGAGACTGGAGACTCTGCATTATGTCAAAGTAATGCAACTGCCCAAGAAACAAATATGACATATAGACACACACACACACTGACACACACACACATACATACACACACACACTGACATATACACACACACATACATACACACACACTGACATATACACACACATACTGACATATACACACACATACTGACATATACACACTGACATACACACACACACACACTGCCATACACACACACACACACACTGACACACACACTGACTAATTTACTTTTTTGGAGCCCCTGGGCAGCGAACTCTAATCTTTTGTTTTGAAGAAAACCCTACACTGCAGATTCTTTATACAATATTTCCAGGCGCAGTATCAGTGGAAAAAACAGTGCTATGTATTGTTTGGAATATGTGCAGCCTCTCACCTTACCACAACTCCGCTTCTCCTGCCTCCAAATTCTGTGTGAAGATCTACTGACACTTATTCTCAGCTACCTTGTGCTAGTCCTTGCTGGTAGCCATCGCTGAGCACAGACAGGCCTTCCTTGTCAGGGTCACACTGCCAGTTCATTACTGGTTTGGCCTTCCTTGTCAGGGTCATACTGCCAGTTCATCACTGGTTTAGCCTTCCTTGTCAGGGTCATACTGCCAGTTCATCACTGGTTTGTCCTTCCTTGTCAGGGTCACACTGCCAGTTCATCACTGGTTTAGCCTTCCTTGTCAGGGTCACACTGCCAGTTCATCACTGGTTTAGCCTTCCTTGTCAGGGTCACACTGCCAGTTCATCACTGGTTTAGCCTTCCTTGTCAGGGTCACACTGCCAGTTCATCACTGGTTTAGCCTTCCTTGTCAGGGTCACACTGCCAGTTCATCACTGGTTTAGCCTTCCTTGTCAGGGTCACACTGCCGGTTCATCACTGGTTTAGCCTTCCTTGTCAGGGTCACACTGCCGGTTCATCACTGGTTTAGCCTTCCTTGTCAGGGTCACACTGCCAGTTCATCACTGGTTTGGCCTTCCTCGTCAGGGTCACATTGCCAGCTCATCACTGGTTTGCCCTTCCTTGTCAGGGTCACACTGCCAGTTCATCACTGGTTTAGCCTTCCTTGTCAGGGTCACACTGCCAGTTCATCACTGGTTTAGCCTTCCTTGTCAGGGTCACACTGCCAGTTCATCACTGGTTTGTCCTTCCTAGTCAGGGTCACAGTGCCAGTTCATCACTGGTTTAGCCTTCCTTGTCAGGGTCACACTGCCAGTTCATCACTGGTTTGCCCTTCCTTGTCAGGGTCACACTGCCAGTTCATCACTGGTTTGCCCTTCCTTGTCAGGGTCACACTGCCAGTTCATCACTGGTTTGTCCTTCCTTGTCAGGGTCACACTGCCAGTTCATCACTGGTTTGTCCTTCCTTGTCAGGGTCACACTGCCAGTTCATCACTGGTTTAGCCTTCCTCGTCAGGGTCACACTGCCAGTTCATCACTGGTTTTAATAATAAGAAACAGCATTGATGTCAATTTATAGGGTGGAAATAACCAGCTAGCTCAGTAAGTCAGGAACAAAAGCAAAGTATCAATTCAGATTACAGCATCGGATCATCGTGGTGTAGAATATTATTTATTTTTACTATAAAATGTTGAGGTTGATCATTCTCAACAATTTGTCACCACAAGAAAAAGTAATTTTATTGTAAAAACACAATACTAATGTTTTAACAGGGACATTTTATTGCTGCATTTTTTTCTTCTTTATATTTGTCAATAAATGTATTTTATATGTATGATTGTCTTTTATTTGTTTATCCTTTGTACCATAAAAATAAATAAACCAAAACAGTAAATTGTAAAATACATGTAGTACAAATATTTTTATAAATGTGGCTAATTTAAATGAATGTATTTAAAAAAATGTAAATGTGAAAAATAAAAGTTGTCAATCAACAAAATATAACATGTGTGTACCTTATTATGTATGCCTACACTTTACTTTTCACTAATATCCACATTTTATTGGTTCATATGTAATACTGGTATTATTACAGTTGTAGAAGAAAAGTATTTTCTCATAGGAAAATAACAAAAATAAAAACATTGGATGTGTGGAGAGAAATGCAAAACAGTATTACATATTAGAAGACCCTACTGGACACACCGCCACCTTTTGAGAAACATTTTCAAAATCCAACGGGCGCTACACTAGGCACTAATCATATATAGCCTCGCAATAATACTGGTATATAAAGTATGTTATAGCAAGTTCCATATAGTCCTCCATATTACAGATGTATAAAAAGCTATCCACGCTAGCAAACTCGGTACATAATAAATATATATATATATATCAAGCTTCATATATTGCTCTGCATATCACTGATATATAAATATATTTAGTAGGATCAAAAAAGCCATGCACTCTGCACTTATTAATGCTCCTCATCTCTTTTCACCCTCTCATGTCAATTCCTCCTAGGCATGCAAAGTGGGTTGGTGATGGGAGAGAAGGTTTAAGTGACCTCTGGAACCGGTAAACATTCCTATGTTAGCAAAAAAACTCTCCTTCTCACCCCACCCCACTTCCCACTCACAGTCATGACACCAAGAAAAAAAACAAAGTCCTCTGGTTATTTCTCATGGCGTGTTTATTTTAGGAAAGAAGTGAATTAGTAACAAACCAACATGGCTGCCATCTTTTCACTCAGTTACTGAATTGCAACTGAAAAATCAGCAGACACACACTTTTATATCTCTTTACATAACAATAAATTGATGCATCTTTTTTCTCCATCTACCAACATGGTATGACCTGATAACAACCAATTATATTTTAGTTATTTAGCAGATCCAATCAGTAGTCTGCATGTGCACGTCATGCAGTGAACGCATGCCCCTAAAAGCGCATAACATATTGTCAGAAATTACATCATGATCATCCTTGGGCTATTTCATACCTAATATCTTATAAAATTGGAAAATACTGGTTTAATGCTTATATCCCAGCCAAATCTCACACTAACTGGAAAGAGTGCTAATTGTGTATATATATTATATACTTGTATAATTTACCCAATATCCACCAAGGCTTGATAGTGAATTCATAGCTGCACCATTTTTAAACTTTGTGATTAAAAATCATTCTTACGAAAAAATGTAGTTCTGGGGCCCCTTTGGCTCTGGAACCCCCGCTAAGGGTTGTCTGTCTGTCTGTTGCTTCAGCCCTCCCCAGGATGAGCGTGCGCTGTCTGTACCATTCAGTCAGATGCCACATACTACTCTACAACTAGCGTTGTGGGCAAGTACAAGGTGGAAGAGTCGAGTAAATAAGAAGAGCTCTGGAATAATCAGTTACAAAGATTCATTTTTATGATTTTTTTTAAAATAAAATGATTTTCTTAATGGAATATATACATTATAAACAGAAAGTCTACAGTATATTCCTTAAACTGTTTCATGCATGACAAATAGGTGAGCCATAATTATTACATGGGAAAGATCACATTCACAGTTGTTCTTATTATGACTTCAACCAGACTAGTGCAATGTCAAAAATACTTGGCAGGGCTGAACAAGTAGTAATCAATTAAGTAGTAATTAAATGAAGACAACTGTTTGCCATTGAGTATATTGATGCAAGGTCTGTGCTTTGTGTGCTCTGGTGCAGGGGACGGGCAGTGCTCTGGGGCCCCTTTGGCTCTGGAACCCAGTAAGGTTGTCTGTCTGTTGCTTCAGCCCACTCCAAGATGACTGTGTGGATCTCTGTCTGTTGCGTCAGCGCTCCCCAAGATGAGTGTGCGCTGTCTGTGCCATTCAGTCAGCTGCCATATACTACTCTACAACTAGTGTTGTGAGCAAGCACAAGGCAGAGGAGTCAAGTAAATAAGAAGAGCTCTGGAATAATTGCCTCAGTTACAATGAAGATTAATTTTTTTAAAGCATTAAATGAAACTTTGCCAGGGGCAGAGCTTACCACCTTCTCTATTTTTCTTTCCTATTTCACTCTTCTTTCCTCTTATTGTCTCTCCTATCACTCACTCCCCTCTCTCTTCCCCATTCTTGCTCTAATTGTTTCTCCCTTCTCTGGTTCTCAATTATTTTTCTCCCCTTTACTATCACCTGCTCTTCTTCCCCCCTCACCTTCTTCTCTCTCCTCTCTATTCCCTTTGCCCATTGCTCGTCTCCTTTCTCGTCCCTCTCCCCTTCTCACTTTTTTATCCCCTTCATGTCTCCTTCCCTCCTTTTCCACACTCCTCTCTCCTTCTTTCTCTCCCTTTCTCTTCCCCTTCCCTCTTTGTTCCTCTGCTCCCCTACTCTCCTTGTTTTATCTCCCTAGTCTTTTTCCTTTTTATCTTTCCTCCTTTTTATCTTCTTCTCTACTCTCTCTCTCTCCGTTTTGTCTCTATTTCTCTATAACTTCCTCCTCTTTATTCAATTGCCCCTCTCCCTTTCTCTCTGCTCCCTCCAATCTCCCTATTCCTTTCACCTCCATTTTCTCAAACTCTCCTTTTCCCCCTTCTCGCTCTCCAATCCCCCTTATTACATCTGTTTCTCCTTCCCATTTCCCCTTTTTTTCTAGTTTTCTCTCTCTCATTCTCTTACCCTCTCATCATTTCCCTCCCCTTTCCTCGTCCTAATCTCTTTCGCCCCTACGCTCTCCCACTCATTTCTCCTTTACTTCCCCTTTTAATTTTTCTCATCCTCTCCCCATCTCCTCTGCTTCAATTTCTCTCTTCTCCCTTCTCCCTCCCCTTCTCCTCTATAAGCTCTCTCCCCATCTCCATCCGTTTTCTCTTTCTACCTCTCTTCTCTAACTCTCTCCTTGCCCTCACCAAAAATTATCACCAGGGGCCAGGGAGGGCACAGGGGGCACTACCTGCGGCCAAGAGATTGCTGAGAGGGGGCCCCATTGCTCCAGAACCCTCCATTCACTAGCTCTGGTACTAAGTTCATGAATGGAGTAATAACAGGAGGTATATGGAGTAATTATAAAGAGAGAAATAGGGTGTTTTCCAGGTGCCTGATGTGGATTAATAGGAGGAAGTATAAGGAGGCATTATATACAGCAATATATGGAGCTGACATAGGAGTAAAACCACCATATACCAGATGTTTCCTTAATAAGATTTCAGTCTAATGCATCATGCTCAAATATCACATTATCTAATCGTCAGAAGAAAAAAACTAAATCTGCAGATCTCTAACACATAAACCCTGCCTCTCTAGCCAGGGGCAAGTTCGTTGGTGCCGGAGGAGGTGAGTGTGCAGTGGCATGTGTTGTGGTAA